>OZ038485.1:43466360-43491360 GCA_964036315.1 Acanthosepion esculentum
AAACTTATATATATATATATATGTGTGTGTGTGTGTGTGTGTGTGTGTGTGTGTGTGTCTGTATATAACTTGTCTTTATTTTGCGATAATATACGCTTGCTAAAGCATAAAATATTCACAATTATCCGGATGAGGATTATCGATATATATCGAAATATACACTTACTTTTTCAATAAAGAAATTACCATAATGATGCTTTTCAGAATTACCTTTTACATGTATTTTACATTCTGTATAAATGCTAAACCGGAAAGTTCTTTCTTTCATGGAAAGACTTATCAACGTTTGTTGGCCAAAAGAACACATCAAACTTCCTACTCCGTTTTAGTTCTTTATTTTTTTATATACTCACCTTAGCCCCACCTAATACAATACCGATTTTTTCTTTTTCCTTTTTTTTTCTTTTTCTTTTTTTTTTCTTTCTTTTTCTGGTGGCGGGAAGAAGGAAAAGAAAAATCTGGGATACTTTAGCTTTGGTACGGGCGAGCTTGACGCGGCCGACTAGGTGGCTGGCCCGGGAGCGAAGACCAGATAAGAACTTTGAAGTTTATGAGTTCCTCGACATTGGCCAGAGATGTTCTATCCTCTTGAATCGGACAGCTCATAAATTCATTAGTTACTCCAAGACTCTAGAATCTGATCTTCTAGAATGGTACATTTATTTTTCTTTGTTCTTTCAGATTTTATCAAAGACTGTTTCGCTGCAACTTCTACCAAAACGGAAAACTAAATGTTGGCGAATTCAAAGGTTTTGCTTGAAAATACAGCTAATTCTAATTCGTCAATATTTTTTCTAAGTACAGATTAATATTGACAATCGTAAATCTATTATTATATGACATTTTACTGTACAATATAATATTAGGAAATATTAATATCATAATATGAAACATTAAAATTTAAGTCGATATTAGTAGGTGATCAGAAAAGCATTTATTTTACACAACAAATATGTAAATACACTCTCTAACATTGTTAATGCACTTAATTCAGTGCTGTATATAAATTACACACAGAGTGGTGCTGAAAGGTTCTCGGTCCGTCCTACTTCCCATATCTTTTACATATAATATATATTCAATTTTCTTCTTTTTCTTCTTCTTCTTTTTCTTCTTCTTCTTCTTCTTCTTCTTGATTTTGAATTTACATCATAGTTCTAATTCTAGAGCTTCTGTCTTTCTTCTTTTTGTGTATATCTTTCCCGAATAAAATTTCTTTCTGTCTTTCCCTGTATTTCTTTCTTTAATTCTCTGTATTTTATGACTTCATACAGTTTCACTTTTCTCCCTCTGTCTATCTATCTTTCTTTCTTTTTTTCTTTCTTTCTTTCTTTCTTTCTTTCCCGTCGCTATATTTTATGATTTCATAATGTTTCAGTTCCCTCTTTCTTTCTTTCTTTCTTTCTTTCTTTCTTTCTTTCTTTCTTTCTTGCTTTCTTTCTTTCCCGTCGCTATATTTTATGATTTCATAATGTTTCAGTTCTGTCTATCTGCATTTCTTTTAATTCCCTGTTTTTTTCTGATTTCATCCTACTTCTTCTCTTTCTTCCTTTTAATTCCTTGTTTTTTATGATTTCATAATGTTTCAGTTCCCTCTTTCTTTCTTTCTTTCTTTCTTTCTTTCTTTCTTTCTTTCTTTCTTTCGTTCTTTCTTTCTTTCTTTCTTTCTTTCTTTCCATTCTCTGTACTGAGTATCACTTTTTCTTCTTTTTCCCCTTCAATATTTTTTTTTTTTGGGGGGTTTTATCCTTATCTTTTTTTTCTTATTTTTTCTTCTTCGTCTCACACGCTTTTTATTGTAATTCTTTTTTTTCTATTCGTTTGCTTCTTTATGCTAGACATCATTCTTTTCGCCATTTGATGCTACGGATCTGCTTATAAGCTGTAACACATAAATTAGAGATCTCTAGCAACACTGACCTATCGATCTTACTAATCATTTTAGTGCTGGATGTTTACGAAATATAATTTTGGCCAAGGTGAAGTTAAAAGTTCATGGTATGCAGCGTAAAGCGAGGATAGAACTCAATACAGCAACGATGCTAGATTATCTTGTTAACCATAGTTTCACGGTAGGCGCGCAAACTTAAACAACTACTCCGATGTATGTGTCTGTGCGCATGCGTAAGAATTTCATGACATCTTCCAACTGTCTGACCCCGAGCAAGCTCTGTCGTAATTCTAATCTCTTTCACCTAAGTTATGTTGTCCGAATGACAATTAAGAGCACAGGTGGATAATGTACACTTTTCTCGAACGATGGAGCCCACTGGCATTCTGGATTGGTTGGGCTGGGCCATCTGAGACTTCTGGCCAAAAATAACATGCTAAAGTGGGAAAGATTGAGTAATAGATCCTGATATTCTAATGTTTTCTTCTTTTTCGTTTTAGAAAGAGAAACAGGAGGTCCCGGTTCAGAGATACGCAGGAGAAATTAGGTACACTCTTCGTGTAACAGTCGATAACTGCAAAGTGGAATAAGTCTGCTTTTTGGTCACTTTCGTTACTATTTTGCACTTCTATCGCGTCTCTTATCTTTTATTGGCCTTCTTCATCCGCCTTTTTTTTAATTTCTTTCTTTTTCTTCCTTTATTTTTGTTCGTTCACTTGTATATTCTTCTTCTTCTTCTTCTTCAGTAACACACACGCACACACACATATATATTTGTACACTATTTACATTATTCGTACTATTGTACTCATCTTTGTCGCCATATTTATTCCAACATTTCGGCCGTTGTACGCTCCGGCCTTCTTCGGATGGTTGGGATGTCGAACTGAACCCTTTATCTCGCTCACTGGGGTAGACTGTTCTAGTTCCACGTGCCATGTCTAATGGATGTCAGTTATCAGTTATCTCCCGTTAATTCCCCTCTCCGAGTTCTCCACTGCCTTAACCAGGTATTGAAGGTCACATGACATAGTGGATAGAGGCGTTAGTTAGATCCAGTGACAGGACACAAAGAGTGTGAGTTCAATACCTGGTTAAGGCGGTGGAGAACTTAGAGAGGGGAATTAACTGGAGATAACCGATAACTGACATCCATTAGACATGGCAGGTGGAACTAGAACAGTCAGTGAGCGAAATAACATTCCAACTACCCGAAGAAGGCTGGAGCGTACAACGGCCGAAACGTTGTAATAAATATGACGACAAAGATGAGGACAATAGTCCGAATAATGTAAATAGTGTACACAATACCTCATCTCAGAAATATAGACATATATATTTGTATGTGTATGTATATTTACCGCAAACATCAATAGTTACTAATGATGAAAAAAGCATTTATTTCACATCAGAAATATGTATATTCCAATGCAATCTAGCATCATCAAGGCATTTTTACTCTTCTTTCTGATTCTTTTCTTCTTCGTCTCATACGCCTTTTATTTTCATTCTTTATTTTCTGTTCGTTTGCTTCTTTCTTGCTAGACGTCTTTCTTTTCACCTCTTCTTTTTCTTTCTTTCTTTCTTTCTTTCTTTCTTTTCATTCCTTGTATTTTACGATTTCCTACTGTTTCAGTTCTTTCTTTTATTCTTTGTTCATATTCTCAGTTTTTCTCACAATTTTCCTTTTTGTTTTTCTCCTTTTTTTTCTTCCTTTATATTTTATTTTTCTCTTCTCCATCCTCCGTTTGATCTTTACAGGCATCGTTTGTCCACTTTCTACCATCGTGTATTTTTCACATTAACTTTTCAAGTATTCTTATATGCTTTCGTTTCTGGCGTGCGTACACTCGCTCTCTCTCTCTCTTTCATACACACACACACACACGCACACACACACACACACACACACACACACACACACACACACACACACACACACATGAAAATCACAAACACATACAAAAAAATCACATTCCCAAAATCACACACACATACACAAAATCGCAAAAACTTGATCTGTTCAGCCTTCCCCAGTCCAGATCAAAGTGGCCATTTTTCAACCAATATTTCTTTAATTATAATCGTTTCCCTTAGAGTTGTGCGGGTCATAAGCAACAACTGAATAAATATTGCCTTCATTTTAGATAATATGAATGACACTTGGTACTTGATTCTTGAAGCGATGTCCGTTAGGAGATTAAATTTAGACTCGGTTCAAATCTTTAAACAGAGTCTCTTTTTGTTTCAATAAGGAGGCTCGTTTTAATTTATGACACGCTTTATTAAGAAATATTTCTATTAGCCAGCAGCAAGCATTGATATCGTAAATATGTTCACATTTTTTATGTGTTCAGAGAATTCTGTACGTGATTATATCAGATTATTTGTTATAGAGAAAATTAAATAATAAAAATGACTTATGTTGATACATACACTCCCCACTCGTATATGTGTTAGGTGATAGAAGGGATAAATAAGGGGGGGAAATGAAAGATAGAAAGACGTTTTGAATGAAGAGAAGGAAGGTAAGAAAAGAAAAAGAAAAGAAAAGAAGGAACAAAGAAAGGAAAGGAGAGGGAAAAAACGTGAAAAATGAAAAAAAAAAGAAAAATATGAGAAAAATGAAAAGATAAACGAAAATAAATAAATAAACACGAAACCAAATGAAAAATTAAGACAGAAAATGAATGAAATGAATAAAAAACAATTGAAAAGAAAAGGAAGAAATGAAAATAAAAAAATAAATACTCCCTCTGTTCCTAAATAGTTGTTCCATAGCCGGAAATCTCATGTGGAATATACTAATTCTTAGTCGAATTGTTTGCCGTTTACATTAACAGGTTAGCATTGATGTTCCTCAAGCATTTATATAAGCTTATTCAGGTAGAATAATTTGAAGCGCAAATTATATCACTTTTTCACGACATTAAAATTGTATTTCTTTTTTCAGACCACCCGCTGGCAAGAGATTATGATGGGAGAAGAGAAGCCAATTGGCAGAAATGCTAAACGAAATTGCAAGAAGCACGAATTGACAAATAATTAACGTCGTGCTGTGTTGCAAGCACTTCTGGAAAGATCCACAGATCGTGTCCTGAAGCGTGGTGCAATAAAACAGGTTGCAGATGAATTAAACGTAGCTGCAGAACGTCTGGGTTTGCAAATTGAATTAGTTTGCCAGCCTCCAAATAGTCCTGATCTCAATGTCCTTGATCTGGGTTATTTTAATGCAATTCAATCAATTCAGCACCAGCAAGCTCCAAATAATGTTGACCAGCTCATTGAAGCAGTGGAAGAAAGCTTCAGAAATCGAAGCTTAACAATACTTTTCTAAGTTTGCAGTTAGCAATGGAACAAGTTATTTTAGTTGACGGCGATAACAACTATAAACTCCAGCACATGTCTAAAGAGAAGCTTGAAAGTGAAGGAAAACTTGAAGTATCCATTTCTATTTCTGACGAGATGCAACAAAAACTACTTTTGTTAAAGTAAACCTTCCCCAGTTATTTTTGTTATTAATTTAACTGTTTATGTATATCAGTTTCGATATATTTCACACTTATTTATATGACAATTCACTAATATTACTCATTTATTGTTGAGTATGAGAATAAATAATATTTTTTGTTCTTTTTGCTGTTTTTTTATCTACTGGAACAATTATTTTGGAACAACATGAACATCTTTTTGGTACAACTATTTTGGAACGGAGTGAGTAATACAAAAGAGAAAGTAAAAAGTAATGAAAGAAAAAGTTTAAAAAATAATGAACTTAAATTAAAAAAAGCAAAAAAGAGAAAAATATGATAAATAAAAGCTCAGGAAAGAGATGAAAAAAGCAAGAAAAATAAAATTAAGATGTAAGAAATGAAAATAAATAAATAAAATGAAAGATAAAAAAGTAAAAAAGGATAAAAGAAAAATGACAGAATTAAAAGTAGAGATGAAAAGAAAGAAATAAGTATAAATAAATAAAATGAAAAATTTAAAATGAAAGAATGCCGTGGAAAAAGAAAGGAAGATAGAAAGAGAGGGAAAAAGAAATTAATTGAAAAAGAAAGAAAGAAAGAAAGAAAGCGATAAAGAAATAAATTAAATGAAAACAAAGAAATAAGGAAAGAAAATACAAAACGAAAGAAGGAAAGGAAAATAAAGAAAGGAAAAAGAAAGACAAAATATAACGAAAGGAAAGGAAAGAAATGAAAATTGTTTAGATCAAAACACGAAAAAACGTCATAGCTTTAACAGTTAATTTTAAATGAATTACAACAGAGCGCGTTCATGCGTATTTACAAAAAAATCACACCTATCAGATACATTGATCTTTTGTCTTAGCAATTCACCTTGAAGATGATCTCGGGTGAGATTGTACCTGGGAAAACAAAAATGAAAAGAAAAGAAAAACAACGGCGCCTTCCTTAATAAATTTAATATCAACATTAAGAAGTCGATCAGAAAATTCGAAAGTATTAAAATAAAAATAAATAGACATAATATGTTTAGATTATTCAACCAAAAATTCTTGAATATGTGTGTGTGTATGTGTGTGTGCGCGTTTGCGTGTGTTTTTAAGATGTAAAATATAAAAAAAAAGTGGAGATGACAGGAAAAAGTATAAAATTTTATTAAAGACGCGTTTCCCCGGAGAAGCGTATGCTCTCTTTGGTTTTCTTAGTTTAAAATGAATAAGCTAAACAGAGCATCACACATACACACACACACACGCACGCCGTAGAAAAGGCAATGGGAAATCATCCCAATATATTTTCTAAGAAGTTTTGTCAATTCACAGATAACAAAATTCGGAATGCGCGGAGAACCATGAACGTCTACGTCCTGAAATGACACGGCATTAAAAATAAAGATAAGGTTAAGATAATTGTTTTACAACAGTTTTATAAATTAAGTCTTGACGGAGTAGAAAAGCGTTTACACGGCCTTACACAACCTCTTTCCCGCAGCCGAAACGTTTCTCGCATCTCGTTACTCTCTCTTTATTTTCTGGCAAATATATTTGACGTCCTACATTCTTTAGTTCCAGCAATTCCGAACTTCTATCCGCCACTCCCCGTACACAGGGTCAAATCATCTCCATGACCTTCGTAGTGCACTGGTGAGGAGGGAGTTCCACTAAGACAGTTTTTTCCCCAGAACTGTTACTTAGTGGAACAAACTCCTGAGATGATACTTTCCTGATCACCAATCCCGTAATCGTTTCAAGTTTGAGCCAACCGTTATCTATCCTACCTATCCTCATAAAAATATACTTCTTGCGTACTCTTTTCACGCCCTTAAAACAATCGAAGGGTGTGCGGGAGGTGTAATGAATAATGGCTCGTAACTGGAAATCGGAGAGCCGAGTTCCAATTCTTGTGGGGTTCGTTACATCGCGCAAATACCCTTGGGAAAGGCCTGAATCTACCACTTTCCTCGGAGTTATGGTTTAATTAGTAAGAATTGTATCACTAAACCATTATTATCTAAAAAAAATCACAATCTAGAAATATTTTCTGGCTTTAAATAACCTGAAAAGGGTTGATAAGCCTTAAAAAACGAATCAGTAAATCAATAAACAGCAAACCAAGAAGTCACCCACCTACAGTTGCGGCCAAAATGTTCAGAACGTCATTGTTTTTTTTTTTGCAGTAAATCACTAAATCATCCATAACTTTCATTATCCTTTCAAATTACACCAAAATCTCAGACAATAACAATTAATATCGTATTTATTGTCTGTGAAAACTATAGAATATAAAACAACTTTGATAAAAACTTATACCTACTTTTCTGACGAAAACAATGGCATTCTGAACATTTTAACCGCAACTGTATATACTGATCAGTGTTGACATTGCTTAACATGGGGTTTCAACGCTTTGGCCAATAAAGAAAAAGAATTCCGAATTTAGAAGTAAAGGTCGTGGTCTAGCTCGTTGAGCAAAAAAGTAAGCCCCTTCTAACTCTTTTTTTTTACGTCTTTCGGCATTGATCGCTATTCTTTTGGGAGTCGGTGAAATTTTTTGAAAAAAATGCGCTGACATCCTCAGGAGGAATGAAACACATTCATTTGACACTTCATCTTTTCGTTTATTTGTTTTTTAAGTTCTTTTCAATTTTTGTTTCTTCTTTTTGGGACTTTCAGGTCAAAATCTCAAGCAGTAGTCGAACATAGATGGATTCCCCACTTTTTGCGGGGGGGGGGGAAGACAGACACTTTAGCAATAGAAATAAGAAAAGTAAGAAATATGGAAAGTTTCAAAGGATAAAAACAATCCTTTATTCAAATCTCTATGTAATTTAAAATATTATCCCTTTCACTGTATATATATATATATATATATATATATATATATATATATATATATATATATATATATATATATATATATATATATATGGGAAGCAACCTTTCTTTCAAACATGTTTCGTTGAATATTATATATATATATATATATATATATATATATATATATATATATATATATATATATATTGGTTTTGTAGAAATAATGAGATCCCTGTAGATGGTTCGATCGTTCGATGAGACAGAAGTCTCTAGCCTAACCACTGTCTGCCGCCTGACATGTAATTATTAACTGAATTTGGATCTGATGTTTTCATTGTTTAATGTATAATTAGATAGAAAAAAACTAGTAATAAAAATAACAATAATGAACGTGTTTTTTTATATTGTTTTTTATTTTTATTTTTCATAATGCTCTAACCTTCCCTAATCTTTCTCTGATAACAAGTCTTCTTCTTCTTCTTCTTCTTCTTCTTCTTCTTCTTCTTCTTCTTCTTCTTCTTCTTCTTCTTCTTATTATTATTATTCCCCTCCTTCATCTCCTCCTTCTTGGCTTCCACAGATTCTTCTGAGTCTTTATTACTTTTAGCTCTTTACACTTTCTTCTTTTTTCTTTTCCTTCTTTCCCTCCTCCTTCTTCTTCTTCTCCTCATTATTATTATTATTATTATTATTATTATTATTATTATAATATTATTATTATTATTATTATTATTTTTATTCTACTCCAACTCTTCCTCCTCCTTCTTCGTCTTGGCTTCCACAGATTCTTCTTCTTATTTTCTATTACTTTCAGTTTTTGACACTTTGTTGTTGTTGTTGTTGTTGTTGTTGTTGTTGTTCTTCTTCTTCTTCTTCTTCTTCTTCTTCTTCTTCTTCTTCTTCTTCTTCTTCTTCTTCTTCTTCTTCTTCTTCTTCTTATTATTATTATTATTATTATTATTATTATTATTATTATTCTCCCACTCCTCCTTCTCTTTCTTCTTGGCTTCCAAAGATTCTTCTGATTCTTTGTTACTTTCAGCTTTTTACACTTTCTTCTTTTTTTCTTATCCTTCTTTTTCCTCCTCCTCCTCCTCCTCCTCTTCCTTCTTCTTCTTCTTCTTGGCTTCCACAGATTCTTCTTCTCATTCTCTATTACTTTCAATTTTTCACACTTTCTTCGTCTTCTTCTTTTTCCCTTTAGTGTCTTCTTCTTTCTATATTCCTTCTTCTTACCTTAAGTTTCGCGCCATATATTTATTATCTTTGACAGATATCATCACCTTGACTCGCTTTCGCCTTTTTATTCTCTATTTCCTTCTATGTTTCTATGTTTCTCTTTTTCTCTCCATTCTCTTTTTTCCTCCTCCCTCCACTTTCTTTTCCGGGCTCATCTTCCTCTTCTTTCTGTAAAATCCCGACCAATGTAACGCTCCATTTAACGAACAAGCAAGTTGGAATTTCTGGCCGGATTTCGCTAATCTTCGTCTGACCACTTACTGTCTCCTCACACATGATCCTTTCAATTCTAATCGCATTTCTCCACATTCACTCTACACGTTGCCCATCTTTCCCAAAAAACTCCTTTAATTGTTAAACACGATGTTGATATTTGCGATAACAACAAATATGTTATTAATTTAGACTTCTGGGTGAGGTGGCAGAGGGATGAAACTTATTGAGAGCCATGATCGCCAACGTTCTGAAAGGACACGGCGCATAAAAAGAAAAAAAATTCTTTCATTTGATTTTTTTTACTTTTTATTTTATCGGAACGTATTCGAGTTTTCGGGCTACAGCAGCGATCAAACATCAGTCAGTTATGTGCTATACGTGATACACGTTTAGGCGATCATGTATCTTTTGATACATGACTGACGAGACAGATTTTTTCCCGAACTAGGTTGCCATTTCTTTCTGCGGTAGACCAGTTGCCATCCAAGGCTATAGAACTCGGTCTGTCCTGATATTTACCCATAGCTGGAGGGAGAAGAAGAGGATTCATACGTTTCCTAAGGATATTAGCACATAAGTGAATGTAATGGATTCGACTGGAATTCGAACTCGGCTCTCCGTTTTCTCAATCCGGGACATATCAGAAATAAGAAAGCCAAAGTTCTTGTTAAAACACAAACACTTACTCCATTTGCCTCAGGACAGCCGGATTAGTCATACAAACTGCTTTTAGCATCTTAGCTAATTACCTCTTCCTCTTCTTCTTTGTGCCGTACCCATTATAGCCATGGGAGATCGTAGCTCTCCACAACTTCCTATCCCTTGTAACACTTTTTTATACAATGATGTTCACTCTGTACAAGGCCCGAGAGCAACTCAAGGGAGGGGATTACAGAGTAAGAGGCATAGTTCAAGTTCAATTAAAGAAAATTTGATTCATTTTTTGGGGGTTTGATTTGGTTTCTTTAAAGGCATATCAACTTCTTATGGGTCATTTAATGCCGAAATTTAATTTTGTTGGGAGTTTTGGATTTTAAATTTTTTTTTAAATGTATTGCTGCTTATTTTTTTTTTTATGGAAATATATTTCTAATATTTTTTACTATAAAAATATATTTTTATATTTTCTTAATGTTTTATCCCAGTTTTGGGGTTCACTATTTCACCATAGCTAACAGGTGTTACCACCCCGTGTCAAGGTGGCCCTGGGATCAATAGTAATAAAGAGGTGATTCCACGCATTCCAAAACCTCCCGATCAGAGGTCTTGCTGCTGGATGTAATTTATCGTCATACCCAGGACGGTTTCATTTTGTATAGAACTAGCTGTAGGATTTTTAAAGAAAATATTATTTTATTTTCTGCAGTTCAGTGAAGCTTTTCACAATTACTAATTTGTAACAAATTCTCCTTTTTTATGTGCCGTGTCCACTGAGAACATAGGCGATCATGGTTCTCCACAATTTCCTGTAGCTCTTAATAAATTTTGTCTTTTTGTCATTTCTCCTAAACCTTGATCCGCCACCATTTACTCAATCTCATTAAGTATGTTATGAGTTGTTTCCTTCAATTTACCCTGTGAGTATCAGATTTTTCAAGCCCTCTTTCCTCATGTCCTCTACAAATTTCAGCTGTCTTTTCCTGATGTTAAGTATAAGTTTCATTCTTTGTTTCCATTTTCTCTAAAACTTCGTTGTTGCTCACATTTTCGCCCCATGGTATCCCCAGTATCCTTCTGTAGAACCACATTTCTGTTGTTTCAAGTCTCTTCTTTATCTTTGAAGAAATTGTCCATACAGAAAGACAGATACCGCGTAACAATTCAGTACTCTTTTCTTTGTTTCTAAATTAGCACCCCAAAAATGAAATGTGAGGTAAAAATATATGAAGTCCAATATACCCATCATGACGCCCAGTCTCATAAGGGTAAGGAAATAAAAGACGATTATCTCCCTTTCGTTGAGATAAAGGCACGAAGATCACGTCACTTTTCTTGGCGCTCTTCTCTAATCTTAGCGCTCTTCTTCTTCTTCTTCTTCTTCTTCTTCTTCTTCTTCTTCTTCTTCTTCTTCTTCTTATTATTATTATTATTATTATTATTATTATTATTATTATTTATGTATGCTATGTTTCCTGCTTTGTATCCTGTAAATCCGGGTCCAAATTATTGTTCTTAGGCTCTATAGGAGAATTGTCATTTAATTGATAACATTTTTCTTAGTCTATGGGATGTTCCTAGTAAGGCGATCTTCTGGCAACTTTATGTTGATGTTATCAGAGACACTGTTAATAAAATTGTCCATTCCTTTTCTTACGAGGCCCAGTGCTCCGATTACTATTGATACAGTCTCAGTCTTCATTCCCTACATCCTGTTAATTTCGATCTCCAGGTCGTTGTATTTGGACAATTTCTCCATAATTTTTATGGAGGCGTTTCCCTCAGAAGATACCGCTATGTCAATAAGCATACACTTCCTGAATTTCTTCTCTTTTATCATAATATCAGGTCTGTTGGCTTTTATTTCCCTGTCAATTTGAATTGGCATGTCCCAGAGGATAGTTACATTGTTATTTTGGGTAACTGTGTCTGGTTGGTGCTCATTCAATCTCTCAGTGGTTTCGATTTTGTGCTTCTCACACAACTTCCAGCGCATATACGTCGCTACCTTGTTATGTCTTAGCCCTTTTTCGTGTTAATACTAGATGATGATCATCGCTGAAAATTGAGTGACATCAAATATCGTCAAGTCTACAATACTATCATTCTATTATTATTAATATTAAATTTCAAGCATTTCCACCATTATTATTTGATAGGGGAAATATTGGTAGTAAAATGATGGAGTAAAACTACTACTACTACTACTACTATTACTACTACTACTACTACTACTACTAATAATAATAATAATCTGGACTCTACAGAAGACTGGGTGATGATCTGCGTCAAAGAACACGAAAGAAGTAAGAAACTGTATTCAGTAATAAAGGGAGCCAACAGATTCAAAATGGAATTTCAGGTGGATGAAGAAATGCAAGCAAAAATGTGCTTTTTTATTAACATGGCAGTCCCTGCAGATTTTAATATATCGTCAAGAAACTATCAAAATACAAATACCTTGAAATCGAAATCTCAAAAATGTGACACATGAGGGTATCAACAATTCCAGTTGTACTTGGAGGTCTTGGATTGATTGGAAAATGTTCCGATAGACTAATTGAAGGGATTCCTGGTAGCCCAAGCCTTAAAGAAATACAAAAAATGTAGATACAAGTACAGCCCACACCTTACGAAGGACTTCATCTATGTAAAATGCGTGGGATTTTTTTTTTGCGTTGACTATTCTTAAAAATGCACATTGGAATATGTCATGATGCCATTTCTGACCTTAGGTTTCTGGTTGGGACACGGAAAGAAATAAGTATACACTAGAGACAAAAGGAAATAATAATAATAATAATAATAATAATAATAATAATAATAATAATAATAATAATAATAATAATGATGATGGTGATGTTTAATCTGAAAGTCATAAAAAATGAAGACGTCACACAAAATCTTAGTGGAAAATGAGAAAATAATAAAAAATATTTGAGCACCTGTTATAACGCTTTTGATTGGTCGAGGCACGGTAGAGTAATGGATAACATCTTGTATTGCAGAATCAGTGAGCCGAGTTCGAATTCTAGTCGTATCCAACACATTCACTTACGTGCCAATAACCTTAGGAAAGGTATGAATCATCTTTTTCTTGTCTCAGCTATGGGTAAATAGCAGGACAGACCGGGTTCTATAACTCTTAGATGGCAACTGGTCAACTGCAGAAAGAAAAGGCAGCCTATTACGGAAAAAATGTGCCTCGTCAGAGAGGTACATGATCGCCTAAGCGTGTATCACGCAAGGCGCATAACTGATTGGTTGTTCGTTTTATATGGCTTATCAACACTTTGCAGGTTATTTAAAGCCAGAAAATATTTTTAGATTTTAAAAAATTTGTCGGAGAGATAATAATAGTTTAGTGATACAAGAATTACAAATAGCTGGCAGAGGAGGGTGGAAGAAGTGGATTTATACCTTTCTTAAGGGTATTTGCGTGTAACTAAACCATCTGGAATTGAAACTCGGTTCCACGATTAACAATACCGAGTCGATATCCATTTAGCCACAACGTCATTAAAAGCGATACTGCATACATTTCATTGCTCGTATTAAAAAGGATTTTTGGAAATGCTACCGTAGATGTAATCTACTTTGCTCTCATAATCGAAGCTTATGATATGTCCAAAGCTACGTACATTACACCACTCACACATCGAAGTTTATAGCACATTGTATTCCCAAGCGGTTAACCATCTAGTTACTGGCCAGGCTCAATGTTGCTTAACTTCGGTGATCGCAGCTGGACAGGTGATTCAAACTGATTTCGCCGTATTCAAGAGCGGTTACCCATCTAGTTACTGACGAGGGTCGATGTTGTTTAACTTCGGTGATCGCAGGTAGACTGGTGTTTCAAACTGATTTGGCTGTATTCCCCAGCAGTTACCCATATAGTTACTGACCAGGCTCAATGTTGTTTAACTTTGGTGATCGCAGGTGGACAGGTGTTTCAAACAGATTTGGCCGTAATCCTAAGCGGTTACCCATCTAGTTACTGACGATGGTCGATGTTGTTTAACTTCGGTGATCGCATGTGGAGAGGTGATTCAAACTGATTTGGCTGTATTCCCAAGCGGTTACCCATCTAGTTACTGACCTGGCTCGATGTTGTTTAACTTCGGTGATCGCAGCTGGACAGGTGATTCAAACTGATTTAGCTGTATTCCCAAGCGGTTACCCATTTAGTTACTGACCAGGCTCGATGTTGTTTAACTTCGGTGATCGCAGGTGGACATATGTTTCAAACTGATTTCGCCGTATTCAAGAGCGGTTACCCATCTAGTTACTGACGAGGGTCGATGTTGTTTAACTTCGGTGATCGCAGGTGGACAGGTGTTTCAAACAGATTTGGCCGTAATCCTAAGCGGTTAGCCATCTAGTTACTGACCAGGCTCGATGTTGTTTAACTTCGGTGATCGCATGTGGAGAGGTGATTCAAACTGATTTGGCTGTATTCCCAAGCGGTTACCCATCTAGTTACTGACCTGGCTCGATGTTGTTTAACTTCGGTGATCGCAGCTGGACAGGTGATTCAAACTGATTTGGCTGTATTCCCAAGCGGTTACCCATTAAGTTACTGACCAGGCTCGATGTTGTTTAACTTCGGTGATCGCAGCTAGACAGGTGATTCAAACTGATTTCGCCGTATTCAAGAGCGGTTACCCATCTAGTTACTGACGAGGGTCGATGTTGTTTAACTTCGGTGATCGCAGGTAGACTGGTGTTTCAAACTGATTTGGCTGTATTCCCCAGCAGTTACCCATATAGTTACTGACCAGGCTCAATGTTGTTTAACTTCGGTGATCGCAGGTGGACATACGTTTCAAACTGATTTCGCCGTATTCAAGAGCGGTTACCCATCTAGTTACTGACGAGGGTCGATGTTGTTTAACTTCGGTGATCGCAGGTGGACTGGTGTTTCAAACTGATTTGGCTGTATTCCCCAGCAGTTACCCATTTAGTTACTGACCAGGCTCGATGTTGTTTAACTTCGGTGATCGCAGGTGGACATATGTTTCAAACTGATTTCGCCGTATTCAAGAGCGGTTACCCATCTAGTTACTGACGAGGGTCGATGTTGTTTAACTTCGGTAATCGCAGGTGGACAGGTGTTTCAAACAGATTTGGCCGTAATCCTAAGCGGTTACCCATCTAGTTACTGACCAGGCTCGATGTTGTTTAACTTCGGTGATCGCATGTGGAGAGGTGATTCAAACTGATTTGGCTGTATTCCCAAGCGGTTACCCATCTAGTTACTGACCTGGCTCGATGTTGTTTAACTTCGGTGATCGCAGCTGGATAGGTGATTCAAACTGATTTGGCTGTATTCCCAAGCGGTTACCCATTTAGTTACTGACCAGGCTCGATGTTGTTTAACTTCGGTGATCGCAGGTGGACATATGTTTCAAACTGATTTCGCCGTATTCAAGAGCGGTTACCCATCTAGTTACTGACGAGGGTCGATGTTGTTTAACTTCGGTGATCGCAGGTGGACAGGTGTTTCAAACAGATTTGGCCGTAATCCTAAGCGGTTACCCATCTAGTTACTGACCAGGCTCGATGTTGTTTAACTTCGGTGATCGCATGTGAAGAGGTGATTCAAACTGATTTGGCTGTATTCCCAAGCGGTTACCCATCTAGTTACTGACCTGGCTCGATGTTGTTTAACTTCGGTGATCGCAGCTGGACAGGTGATTCAAACTGATTTGGCTGTATTCCCAAGCGGTTACCCATTTAGTTACTGACCAGGCTCGATGTTGTTTAACTTCGGTGATCGCAGGTGGACATATGTTTCAAACTGATTTCGCCGTATTCAAGAGCGGTTACCCATCTAGTTACTGACGAGGGTCGATGTTGTTTAACTTCGGTGATCGTAGGTGGACTGGTGTTTCAAACAGATTTGGCCGTAATCCTAAGCGGTTACCCATCTAGTTACTGACCAGGCTCGATGTTGTTTAACTTCGGTGATCGCATGTGGAGAGGTGATTCAAACTGATTTGGCTGTATTCCCAAGCGGTTACCCATCTAGTTACTGACCTGGCTCGATGTTGTTTAACTTCGGTGATCGCAGCTGGACAGGTGATTCAATCTCATTTGGCTGTATTCCCCAGCATTTACCCATATAGTTACTGATCAGGCTCAATGTTTTTTAACTTTAGTGATCGCAGGTTGACAGGTGTTACAAACAGATTTGGCCGTAATCCTAAGCGGTTACCCATCTAGTTACTGACGAGGGTCGATGTTGTTTAACTTCGGTGATCGCATGTGGAGAGGTGATTCAATCTGATTTGGCTGTATTCCCAAGCGGTTACCCATCTAGTTACTGACCTGGCTCGATGTTGTTTAACTTCGGTTATCGCAGCTGGACAGGTGATTCAAACTGATTTGGCTGTATTCCCAAGCGGTTACCCATTTAGTTACTGACCAGGCTCGATGTTGTTTAACTTCGGTGATCGCAGGTGGACATACGTTTCAAACTGATTTCGCCGTATTCAAGAGCGGTTACCCATCTAGTTACTGAAGAGGGTCGATGTTGTTTAACTTCGGTGATCGCAGGTGGACTGGTGTTTCAAACTGATTTGGCTGTATTCCCCAGCAGTTACCCATTTAGTTACTGACCAGGCTCGATGTTGTTTAACTTCGGTGATCGCAGGTGGACATATGTTTCAAACTGATTTCGCCGTATTCAAGAGCGGTTACCCATCTAGTTACTGACGAGGGTCGATGTTGTTTAACTTCGGTGATCGCAGGTGGACAGGTGTTTCAAACAGATTTGGCCGTAATCCTAAGCGGTTACCCATCTAGTTACTGACCAGGCTCGATGTTGTTTAACTTCGGTGATCGCATGTGGAGAGGTGATTCAAACTGATTTGGCTGTATTCCCAAGCGGTTACCCATCTAGTTACTGACCTGGCTCGATGTTGTTTAACTTCGGTGATCGCAGCTGGATAGGTGATTCAAACTGATTTGGCTGTATTCCCAAGCGGTTACCCATTTAGTTACTGACCAGGCTCGATGTTGTTTAACTTCGCTGATCGCAGGTGGACATATGTTTCAAACTGATTTCGCCGTATTCAAGAGCGGTTACCCATCTAGTTACTGACGAGGGTCGATGTTGTTTAACTTCGGTGATCGCAGGTGGACAGGTGTTTCAAACAGATTTGGCCGTAATCCTAAGCGGTTACCCATCTAGTTACTGACCAGGCTCGATGTTGTTTAACTTCGGTGATCGCATGTGAAGAGGTGATTCAAACTGATTTGGCTGTATTCCCAAGCGGTTACCCATCTAGTTACTGACCTGGCTCGATGTTGTTTAACTTCGGTGATCGCAGCTGGACAGGTGATTCAAACTGATTTGGCTGTATTCCCAAGCGGTTACCCATTTAGTTACTGACCAGGCTCGATGTTGTTTAACTTCGGTGATCGCAGGTGGACATATGTTTCAAACTGATTTCGCCGTATTCAAGAGCGGTTACCCATCTAGTTACTGACGAGGGTCGATGTTGTTTAACTTCGGTGATCGTAGGTGGACTGGTGTTTCAAACAGATTTGGCCGTAATCCTAAGCGGTTACCCATCTAGTTACTGACCAGGCTCGATGTTGTTTAACTTCGGTGATCGCATGTGGAGAGGTGATTCAAACTGATTTGGCTGTATTCCCAAGCGGTTACCCATCTAGTTACTGACCTGGCTCGATGTTGTTTAACTTCGGTGATCGCAGCTGGACAGGTGATTCAATCTCATTTGGCTGTATTCCCCAGCATTTACCCATATAGTTACTGATCAGGCTCAATGCTTTTTAACTTTAGTGATCGCAGGTTGACAGGTGTTACAAACAGATTTGGCCGTAATCCTAAGCGGTTACCCATCTAGTTACTGACGAGGGTCGATGTTGTTTAACTTCGGTGATCGCATGTGGAGAGGTGATTCAATCTGATTTGGCTGTATTCCCAAGCGGTTACCCATCTAGTTACTGACCTGGCTCGATGTTGTTTAACTTCGGTGATCGCAGCTGGACAGGTGATTCAAACTGATTTGGCTGTATTCCCAAGCGGTTACCCATTTAGTTACTGACCAGGCTCGATGTTGTTTAACTTCGGTGATCGCAGGTGGACATATGTTTCAAACTGATTTCGCCGTATTCAAGAGCGGTTACCCATCTAGTTACTGACGAGGGTCGATGTTGTTTAACTTCGGTGATCGCAGGTGGACTGGTGTTTCAAACAGATTTGGCCGTAATCCTAAGCGGTTACCCATCTAGTTACTGACGAGGGTCGTTGTTGTTTAACTTCGGTGATCGCATGTGGAGAGGTGATTCAAACTGATTTGGCTGTATTCCCAAGCGGTTACCCATCTAGTTACTGACCTGGCTCGATGTTGTTTAACTTCGGTGATCGCAGCTGGACAGGTGATTCAATCTGATTTGGCTGTATTCCCCAGCAGTTACCCATATAGTTACTGATCAGGCTCAATGTTGTTTAACTTTAGTGATCGCAGGTTGACAGGTGTTACAAACAGATTTGGCCGTAATCCTAAGCGGTTACCCATCTAGTTACTGACGAGGGTCGATGTTGTTTAACTTCGGTGATCGCATGTGGAGAGGTGATTCAATCTGATTTGGCTGTATTCCCAAGCGGTTACCCATATAGTTACTGATCAGGCTCAATGTTGTTTAACTTTAGTGATCGCAGGTTGACAGGTGTTACAAACAGATTTGGCCGTAATCCCAAGCGCTTACCCATCTAGTTACTGACCAGGCTCGATGTTGTTTAACTTCGGTGATCGCAGGTTGACAGGTGTTTCAAACTGATCTGGCCGTATTCCCAAGCGGTTACCCATCTAGTTACTGACCAAGTTCGATGTTCTTTAACTTTGGTGATCGCAGGTGGACAGGTGTTTCTAATTGATTTAGCCGTAAACACGATTAGTCATGGAATCTTTCACAACTGAAATGATTTATTCGACGTCCATGAATAATTGCCTCTCGAAGTGTAGCATGAAGAAAAACCAGTAATATAATAATAATAATAATAAAATAGAATTTAAAATAAACAACGATCGCGCCATTTTTTTTATTGATCTATTTCTTTTTGTGAATGTATAAGAATAAGTTTTACAAGTGTCGGTCAAAATATCTTTTCATATTTTTTGTTTTAATTTTTTTTTTTTTTTTTATTCTTGTTTTTAAGAATGAAAAAAGATTTATTGGATAACACTGAAATACATTATAGTATAAAAAGAAATGGTAAATTCAATCTAAGGGAAACAATAATTGAAACAAAGCAAGTTCAGTCGGCCAATGATGACAATCCCAGAACAACGTAACTATAAACACATTTTTTTCTATCCTCTGCCAGCAGCTATGATGGAGAAAGCATTACCTCGAACCGTCGCCAGTGAGACACGCTGTAAGAGCCACTCCGTTTCGCGAGGCTCGTTCCTTAATCGAGACGCAATCGCGCCAATCCTCCGAAGGAACACCATCGAACGAGGGCCAATAACCCCTGAAGTCTCCACTGCCACAGGAGTAAAACACTAAATGTACGCTGTTACCGCTGCTTTCATGTCATTCAGTGTGCGCGCACCATCTCGATACACTGATACTTTGTTGCTCCCCGTGTATAAATAAATGTCTGATGGATTTAGATCTGCAGCATACTGTCTGAAATATCCAGCAGTTTCTCCTCCGATACCTTTGCTGACCTTTCTCAATGTTTGACATCGTCCACTAATCCTGCTTCCTGAAATTTATCAACAAGGTTACGAACTGCATTGCGATGTGGAAATTTATCAGCAAAACGCTATCGCACGAAATCTGTGTATCGGCCATCTTCTCGAAATACGTGTTCGACGAGAAATACGCGTTCTTCACTTGCTCAAACCATATTATGGTGAAATCTGAATAATACAAAAATGTGATTAGAAAAGTGTTCAGTTACGGTAATGCCGCCATAATGCAAGGGTTCACCGGAAGGAAAAAACGTTAATAGGAACCGGAAACTCAATTTTAAACAGGAAACGAGGTATAAACCTCTACTCCTGTTCAAAATATTGGGAAGGACGTGAACCGGATGACAGGTAAACCTATCTATTCCTATTGAGGAGAAAAAGTAAATAAAAGTTCAGAGTTCTAGGTGGAGACGTTAGAAGTATTGAAGTGAAGTAGACTTTAAAAAGAAACGGAAACACAATCCTAAAAAAGGTAACAAAGCCCCGTTCAAAAGAGCTGGAACTGGTCTATAGATAAACCTATCTACAAATTTTATAAAAATCCCGTGTTAATTATATTCTTTAAAAAAATGAGGTATTCATTGTAGGTTTATAAAAAAATGCAGTAATAACCTTTTATTGTTCGGACATGGCTGCAAAATGTGATGAAATTAGTATAGATTGATAAGTCCAGAATTGCATTTTAGCACAATGTGTAAGCACATATAGTATTTTAATATTTTCCGTGTATATTATGAATAAAAATAAAATAACCAAAAAATAATACTCGTCTGGTATTAAAAATAAGCATGTCTTAAAATACGTTCCAGTTGGTCAATGGTCAAGAGAAGGCTAATTATCGGTTTTTACCCATAATCCTTTAATAGCCACTGTTCCCAAAATGGTCATTAATACATTAAATTTGTTTTAAAGAACATGAAATTTTCTGAGTTCCAGATATATTCATATATTTTAATTCTTTCTCTCTCGCGTTATTTAATCTTTGAATTTTATTGATTGATTTGTTTTTTTACGGCTTATCAACCTTTTGCAGGTTATTTAAAGTCGGAAAATATTTTTAGATTGTAAGAATATTTTTTGGAGATAATTATGATTTACTGATACAAGTCTTAATAATTAGCACCATACCTGGGAGAAGGATATGGATTCAGTCAGTCAATTATGTGTCATACGTGATACACGCTTAGGCGATCATGTATCTTTCGATACATGACTGACGAGACAGATTTTTTTCCCGCAGTAGGTTGTCATTTTTTTCTGCGGTAGACCAGTTGCTATCCAAGGCTATAGAACCCGGTCTGTCCTGCTATTTACCCGTAGCTGGAGGGAGAAGAAGAGGATTCATACCTTTTCCAAGTGTATTAGCACGTAAGTGAATGTAATGGATTCGACTGGAATTCGAACTCGGCTGTACAGATTCTTCAATACCTTTCCCAAATAAGTAAATATAAGAAACCAGACTGGAATTGAAGTTCGGCTGTTCGATTTCCAATTCCGAGCCGCTATCCATAAACGACCGAACATCCAAGTTTACAGCATCTGCTGTTCCCAAGCGGTCACCCAACTAGGCATTGACCAGGCTCGATGTTGCTTTTCGCATTTTTACCAACGACTGTTTAATAACAATTTTATTATGAAAACAATGATTTGCATAATAAATATATGAAATATAAAACAAAGATCTTTACCAAATAACAAAAAACACATCACTTGGGCATTTTCAACAGCAGCCACAACATAAATTGATAACACATGAAACTAGAACGGAAAATAATGATGTAACCTTGTCGCGTACGTTCAGCGCTAACAAAAGCAAACGGTGTGGAAGAAAACCACAATACTAGAAAGATCTATAACATTTAGTGGATTTGAGATGTCTAATTAGATGAAAAGCTTTTTTTTTTGTTAAGAATTAATTCAACCAGCAGTAACACTAACTGTTCGGTCAACGAATACCGACTATTCCTTGTATAGAAACCGCTAATTCTACCATTAACTTAACCATTTATCAGACATTTTGCTCAGGTTGACTGGTTTCAGCAAATATCAGCATTTACGTAGCCCACGAACCGGAATGTTAATTTTAAGCAGCGTATCTTGTCCACCAAGGGAAATAGAGTTATTTTATTCGCAGACAAAGTTAAGTAAATACCGACACTTATGAGACTCTTCAGTAATTTTTGGCCTCTTTGATAAATTTGTTTTTCTCTCCGTTTCCTATAAAAGCTAATAATCTAACTTTTTAAAGTGTCTGAAGCAAATACTTATACGTAAAAAATTTCTTTACATAATTTTCTTCTCACTTGGCGGCTTAAATATTTGTTGCATCATCAATCTCGGAAAACAGACTGAACATTTAAAACCGGACAATTATATATATATATATATATATATATATATATATATATATATATATATATATATATATATATATATATATATATATATATATACTCGCGTATAATACTACTTTTGAAAACCTAATTTTTAAGCTAATTTTAAGGAGGTCGCATGAGGCACGAGATATAAAATTAGCGTATGTACTGCTGGCTCTGGCTATGCTGTTGACCAAACTATATATCCATTTATTCTAGTCAAATTAATTTCAAAATTAGCTATTCAAAAGTCGCAAGATACACGTCTACACACACACACACACACGCACACACACACACACACACATATATATATGTATATATATATATATATATATATATATATATACATATATATATATATATTAGTTGGCCAGATGTAAGGGGTGATGCAATCGCAGAAACTGTTTGACAGCTATGACTGGACTCTCCTGCTTATGTAGCACGGTGCAGAGTCCTGTTGGCAAACATAGTGTCTTCCAGCAACCACCCTCTTGACTCAGGGCAGCACAACCTCCTCAAATCACTTGATGTAGGTCTCCATGTTGAGTCCCTCGCCAACAAATTCGGGAGTTCTTTTCTTATCAGAACGATTAGAGTGGATTTTCCGAGCTGCCGTACATTCGTATTCACCATTAGACTCATCCAACCTTTCCTGAACCATCTGCACTGTCCTCAGATTGGCATATATATATATATATATATATATATATATATATATATATATATATATATATATATATATATATATATATATATATATTAAACCTAAAGACCCAGACTAACTTGCCACGGTTTCACCTCAGCTGATCGTCACTTTATTTAGTTATTTTTCTTACTCGTATCGAGTTTCTTTTTCTTTGGACTCTGAATTTGCATGCTAGACGATTATTTTCGGCTGACGTACAAGTTCTCTGTTATTTCTTTATATATATATATATATATATATATATATATATATATATATAAAAAAATAATAAAAAATTAACTAATGCAAAATTTGCCTTTCTTGCATGGAAAAAAACCTCGTGAATTTGAAATTGATATAGAATAATAAAAACCGCAGTAAAACAAATAGTAAAAATGTTTTGAATATACGAAATATATATATATATATATATATATATATATATATATATAAAGCTCACACTATACAATGTTCAAGAGCTGCTCATGACAGAGTGTTAGTGCATAATGTACGTGATATGATGATGATGAGGGTTAATAGCGATTGACGTCACTTGAAGGGGTTAACATTGTCGTATTCAAGGAAACCTCCATGCGTGATTTTGTTCAACAAAGTAGCAGTTCTCAGGAATAAAAAATGTTTTGTGAGTGAGACTTCCTCCATACAATTGGAATACAGCAAAAATGAGACTGATTCGATTCCGTGGGTGTAGCGATTGGATTGCAACTTCGGGTCTGTGGGAAAGAGGCTCTGGAAGTTTGTCTAATTGAATGTGCGAAAAAAGTTTTGATATTGTGACAAAGTCGTTAAAGTGCATCTTTCATTTTTTTAATGCCATACCTTTCGGGACGTAGGTGGTCATGACTCTCCACAGTTTCCTTTTCTTTATCATCTGTGAATTGTTACGTTATCTTGGGAAATGTGTTTTCCCGTAGTCATCTCCGCGGTTTGGAATTCAGAATTTTTCTTCTCTTAGGTTGGTTTAAATAATTGATCTAAGAAATTCTGGCAATTATCGAGTTAATAGCTTTGTCTGCTGCTAACAAAGTTGTTTCACTGTGTCGTACTAGACAATTTTTCTCGCCAGAATCATTCTTGCATATTTATAAGTTTATCATTTGCCTGTGCATTGAATATTGTTACCACATCTGGTCTGGTGTTTCTGCTACGTAACTAAAGATTCTTGACAAAATCCAAAGAAGAACCTGCAATGTTATCGGTCCTGACCTGGCATCTAGACATCAGTCACTTTCTCACCACGGTAACGTACCTCCCCTATGAATTTTCTATAAATATTTTTGTTAATTATTCAGATAAGCTTTCCTGTTTTGTATCTTAACTTTACAAATTTATGCGCAGTACCAGATTGGCAGCTAGGTCTTATCCTTTTGCAGATGAAATTGCTACATGTAACCATAGTTCCATGCTAACAGTTTCTTCCATCACACTTCTCGCTTGTGGAAAATTTTTCCGTTTTCTAGCTTACAGTTAACAAAGATTTAAATGCAATGTCATTTATCGTCTTCTTTCTCCTTGAACTCCGTTCTTTTACTGTCTTCTCTACATAATAATGTTTTTTTCAGACTCTTCCACTCTCAGTAACCCCCTTGCATCTTAGTGGCTTTACCGCCTTACTTGGTGTGAAATGTTTGTAAAAAATGTGTGTGGTTGATTATATAAAAGTAACGATATTTTAATATAGATAAAATAAAATCTTTCGCCAAATAGCTGAAGCAAAGTTTTAATGCACTAGGCTATTACGACCTGGGAGAATCCTAAACCTAGAACTTTAAGTATTTACCCATATGATTTCATTGCCTGTTTGCTTGCTACATCTGCTGCTGTCACGCTTTACTTCCTTTGCCGCCATGTTCTTTTTCTTACTGGTGCTACTGAAGCCTTGCTATTGCTTTC
>OZ038485.1:43496360-43508860 GCA_964036315.1 Acanthosepion esculentum
TAAGAGGGGAAAAAAGGATTAATGACTTTTTCTGCTTTCTGTTTGATGCATAAATGCGTGGTTTTGCGTGTTTTCTCTGCAGTTTGAATTCAGTACAGTTCTTCTCTTAGAGTGCCTGCCACCCAGCACAAGGTAGTTGTTCTTTAACCAATATCTAGGGGTAAAGAGATGGATGCCGCCTTCCCCAAGATTAGAAATGCGAAAGAGAACAGACTTGACACGACAATTCTCCTTTGCTCGCCGATAACCGTTACGTTATCAGCCCATCACGGTAAACATCTATCTATCTATCTATCTATCTATCTATCTATCTATCTATCTATCTATCTATCTATCTATCAGTTCATTATCAATCTATCTATTCATCACTCAATTTATTATCTACCTATCTATATTTGTTCATCAGTCAGTTCATTATCTCTCTCTCTCTCTCTATCTATCTATATTCATCAGTCAGTTTCTCATCAATCTATCTATTTATTCATCAGTCAGTTCATTATCTACCTATCTATATTTGTTCAATAGTCAGTTTATTATCTATCTATCTATCTATCTATCTTTGTTTATCAATCGTTCTTATCAATCTATCTATTCATCACTCAATTCATTATCTACTTATCTATATTTGTTCATCAGTCAGTTCATTATCTATCTATCTATCTATCTATCTATCTATCTTCGTTCATTTTGTCTATTCCTATCTATCTATCTATCTATCTATCTATCTATCTATCTATCTATCTATCTATCTTCGTTCATTTTGTCTATTCCTATCTATCTATCTATCTATCTATCTATCTATCTATCTATCTATCTATCTATCTACGATGTTTTACATAAACTCAGTTCTTCGTTTTCGGAAATTTAAATTTCGCACACAATCCTGTAGAAGGGAATGCAAAAGTAGGTATACAGTAATGAAAAACAAAACGTACTGTATTGACCATACACGCATACCAATGATGACATATCAGTCGGTTCAGTGCTACACGTGATAAACGCTTGAGTGATCATGTCCCTTTCGATTCCTGACTAGGCAGAAGATTTTCTCGCAATAGGTTGCCATTTCTTTCTGCAGTAGACTAGTCGACAACCAAGGCTACAGGACCCAATCTGCTCTCCTATCAAACCCATAGCTTGTTGAGATGAATTCATACCTTTCCCAAGTGGAAGTAACGAACCCGACTAGAATTCGAACTCAGACTCTCCGATTTCTGATTCCGACATTACACCAAAATGCACTCACAATCGACATATGAATCACTCAAATGTTTCTTTTTTGTCACCGTCATTCACGCCGCCCCCTTTTACCTGCAAAACATTTATTGTTTTTATTTATTAAAAAATAATAATTTTAATAAATGTGATATAACAAAAATTATGAAAATAATTTTAATGAATTACATGAATTCTAGTACAGACGAACCTCGGTTCTCGAACGTCTCACATGTCAAACAAATCGCTTTTCGAACAGAAAATTCGAGATGAAAATGCTTCGGTTATCGAATTTCGGTTCTTGAACAACATAGCCGAACCGAGTTAACCTGAACGGAATCATTTCTAGATCGACCGCCGTGTTGTATACATTCGTGTGTTGTGCCGTACATTTCTATTCCAATTTTATTGTACTGTGACATTTTTTCTTTACAGTGATTCCTACTGGAAAAATAGTTCCGGTTTACGAACATTTTGGGTTACGAATGGCCTTCAAGAACGAATTAAATTCGTGAACCGAGGTTCCACTATATTAAATGATTCCTAAGACCACTATTATAATTCTGGTATAATACTTACTGTATACTTCCATTTGCAGCTCCCTGTATATTAATAAACAGTGTTTTCTGTTATTTTGTTTTACTGCTTTTTTGTTCCTCTATGCATAATATCTCTCACGCTCATGCACTGAGATATATACATTTATGTATCCGACGTTGATATCAATTTTCGACCTGGAGCACTGTATATATGGATATGGCACTGGTTTAAGAAAGCCAGTGCCACATCCACTACGCCAACGTTTTGCCGTTTTATCACCTCGATAAAATTAACTTGAAGATATTACATAGAACGCACTAGTACCGAACTGATCCTAGGCCTAGAACTGGCGAGGGGCACTTTGATATTTAGCAGAGAGCCTATATGCTATGCTAACGGCTAGACGTGCAGATCAATATGTAAATAGTCTAGGCAATTTTTTTACGGGTAATATGCTCATTATTTATAATAAGAAGATTAGTACTTTATTACGTAACGTTTACACCTTCATGTATTAGATTTGTTCAGTGTGTGAAACCAAGATAAAATATTGGTACCGATTCTTCGAAGTTGGCTGGAAATCTGTGGTCAAAATTCTGGAAAGAGTTCAACAGACAGAATACCAGGAAATGTTGAATGTGTATGGGTTGCAATCACAGAATATCGGTAATTGACAGGGTGGAATTAAAAGTTTGAGGAGTGGTGGGGGTTGATATGCTGTCCGCTGAGTATGTGACAATTTTGACTATCTCGACTGCTTAGTCTTCACATCTCATGCAGGAATTGTTGTCAAAACATCACATCACTCAGGTCTGTCAGTCCAGTTAGAGTTCGAATATGGCCTCTTGGGATTACTGTCTTTTCTTCAAGAAAAAAATTTGTCATTGAACAGGAAGAGGTTTCGGGCCATGGCCAAAACGAATGAGAATGAAGCAGTTGAAGGTGGTCGCAAAACTGGAATTTGCAGACTTTTGAAAAGTGGAAAGGATGCGGAGAAGTGTGAGGTCATCTGAGAAGGAGTACTTTGAAGGAAGACTAATACACAATAGCCCAAGGCAGGTTCCTCTTCCTCCTCCTCCTATTCATTCATTCATTCATTCATTCTTCTTCTTGTACCGTGTCCCACGTGAGCGATCATGTTTCTTCACAGCCTCATATACTTTCCAATTCTTAGTAAGTCCCGTGAGTGTCAAATTCTCCAAGTCCTCTTTCCTTATAAGTGTCCGAGAAATTTCAGCGGTCTCGTTCTGATTTTAAGTATAAGTCTCCTTTTTGTTTCCATTTTCCTTATAAATTACTCGTAAACTCACTTGTCTAGTCTATGGTTTTCTCAGCATCCTTCTGTAGTACCGCATTTCTGTTGCCTACAGTCTTTATCTGTGATGACATTTTCCAGCATTCACTACCATATAGTAGGACTGATTTGGTGAAAAGCCGAAAATATTTAACACCCAGTGAGGTTCGAACTCAATACTCAGTTGTAACTGAGACAAGCTTGCTATTACACCACATCGAAATTAAATAGATGTACACCTTTCAGGGAGACTTTTCCAGAGAGAGGTGTTCTGACCCTTTTTTCTTGAACCCCTTCACTTCAGCACTCTTTTCATTATTTGTAACGAAATTTTCCTGTTTCATAATACGTTGCTTAGCTTTTTGGAGGGATGGGACATTTTTGTCTCTACAAATAAGCGTTCGGATTTCGCTGTCATATTTTCCGTCCACTGTTAAAGCACTTTCTAGGTATTTAAATTTTCGCCCTTGCTTGATTTCATTTCCAATTTGTAATTCGCATATTGGGCTGTTTGCTCTATGCATTCTGTCTTCTTTCAATTGGTGGTTAGTCCTTTTGTCGTACTTTCCTTTATTACTTTGCCTAGGAGTTCCTGAAGTTTCTTTTCTGAGTCTGCTATCAGCACTGTATCATCTGTATATCTTTTAAAATATTAAATGGATACTTTCCAAACAAAACTTATTTAATTACGGTAGGATATTATGCTACAAGTAAATCATGTCTAGGAATTATGCAATAATTCCGAATACTATAGCTACAAGATATTAAAGATTAAGGGGAATGTGATGAAGCACCTGATAGCGAAGTCTTTGCATAGTTTTGAAAATAGAAGGGACACTGGAGTAAGTGTACCATGTCCCAAGAGGTACCTTCGTCCGAGGTAGGCTACTTTTCATTTAACTATGGTATTCAGTCAGTATATCAGTGATATACGCTTAGGCCATCATATATATCTCGATACATGACTGACGAAGCAGTATTTTTCCGCAGTAGGTTGCCATTTCGTTGTGCGGTAGACCAGTTGCCACCCAAGGCTATAGAACCCGGTCTGACTTGCTTCTGCGGGGAGAAGAGGCTTCATACCTTTACCAAGGGTATTATTAGCATGTAAGTGAATGGATTCGACTGGAATTCGAATTCGACTCTTCGATTCCCCAGTCCGAGATTTCAAAAGGTGTGGCATAAAGGATTTCTACACAAGCTCTCTAGTTATGGAATCACTGGAAGAGTCTTCTCCATAATAAAGTCCTTCCTAACAGGTAGGACACTGAAGGTAGTTGTCAACAGCCAGTCCTCGGGGGCCCTAGCAATCAATCGTCTTTTTACTTTACATAAACAGTAGGCCTAAGAGTATACTCCGATCATTTGTGAAGATGTATGCTGATCATACGACGGTATATGTGTGTACCTCTAAAACTCTAGATGACCAGAGATTGGCAGCTGATCTCTTCTCTGATCTAACTTTAACATCTTAGAGGGGGAAAAATTGGCTGATTACATGCAATGCCTCGAAAATCAAACTAGTTACTTTTCGTCATCGCCGATTGAACCCCGGACTATCCCCAATCCCGATAAATGGATGTTCCATCAGGGAAGCCCCGTACCTTGAGCGACTATTTGGACTTAAACTCCTCCCAGACCTCAAGTAGAATTCGTACACATGATCCATCGATAAAGATGCTGGTAAAATGGTCGACTCTTTGTATCACTCCAGCAAGTAGATGACCCCTCCTGCTATCCTTTATCGTTATTTATACGAGCCAGATCAGGCCTAAAATGCTCCCATATATGGACAGGAGCTGCCCAGTCTTCACTTTCCAGTCGCGATAGAGTTCAAAAGCGTCTCTGCGTCCTTGTGGTGACAAGTTATTTTCCACCCTACAACCTCTTTCTCACAGACGGAAAGTTGCAAGCCTCTCACTGCTCTGTTGCCATTTCTATGAACTATATTCCTTAGATTCACCAGTTCTAACCCTCACCGTCAAGACCCATCATTCTACGCACATTGTAGCGAACCACCCTCATTCTGTTCGTATTCCATTAGTGAGAAGTAAATTCCACTTGAGTAGCTTCTTCTCGCGAACAACTGTTTTGTGGGAAGGACTCCCAAGATTATGTTTTCCCGATCACTACAATGTTAACCTGTTCATGTCTAGCGTTAACCGTTATATTCCCATGTGTCCCCATAAACTGTGCCTCTTATTCTGTAACCCTATAGCTCGAGTGGTTCCCGAGCCTTGTACAGGATAAACCTCACCGTCAAAAATAAAATAGCCTTTTACTAAATGTAGCTTAGATATAGAACAATGTCAAAAGTATGGGGCACCCAGTGAGGGCCGAACTCACTACTCAGTCATAATTGATAAACATGACCATGTCGAAACTGTACACTTTCCAAAGAGACCTCGTATATACAGACGTGTTCTAACCCTAACCCTGTCATCTCAGTGCTCCATTCGGACGAAAGAAGACAGAAATGAGTTGTCTTTTATTATCGTTATAAAAAAGAGACTTAGTAAAGTAACTTTATTTAATGTCAGTCCAGTAAAATAAATAACTACCGATTTAACGATCTTCATACAGAAACCTCTCTTTAGTATCGCCCTAAACGGTGGAAAGCTGTTAAATTCTGTACCCACCGCCCCCAAATTAAAATAACTTTGTTTAGAAAGAATGTATTGCCCATTTACCGAAATACAATCTTCCCCTTCAAGTAGACAATTTTTCTCACCCGAATATATCTTACATAATAAGTCTATCATTCGTCCATGCTATGAATAATGTTGTAACATATAGTCTGTTATATATCTAGAGATCCTTGATAAAAGAAAAAAAAGAAAAAAAAAAGAAAGAATCTGCAATATCATCGGTCCTGTTCTGGCATCTTGCTTCAGTTAGTTTCCATGCGTCATAACGTAGCTTCCCTGTTCCTTTCTATTAATACTTTCATGGTAATTGTTCTGATGAACTTTCCTCTATGGTACCTAAACTTCATGATTTTAAGCGTAGTACTAGATTGGCGGTTAGGTCTTATCATTTTATAGTTGAAATGGCTAGATGTAACCGTATGTTCTATGATAACAGTTTCTTTTCTAACACGTATCGTCTGTGGAACTCTCTTCCAGCTTCTTACTTTCCAGTCTGATCATAAAAAAATTAAATGCAATGTCAATTGTTATCTTTTAATTTCCTGTTTTTTTATTGGTCTCCTTCCTTAATGTTTTTTTTTTCTTATATTCTTTGAAACTTAGTAACCCGCTATATCGTAGTAGCTTTATTGCCTTGCTTGGGGTGAAAGGATTTTAAAAAGTACGCTTTTTACGGGGTGGATTTTCAGCCGCACTGATTTTGAATTCAGAAATATCCTTCTCCTAGACTGGTAGCCAGCCAAGTGTAATGAAATCGGAGTGCTTATTAAATGTTAATAGGTGCGGATAAAATGAATGATACGAGACTTGAATCTTTCATTACTCAATATTATATTTTAGTCATTCCAATATTTCATCAATTACTCTTTATTGTTTGCGCACGACGCACGGATCCCCACATATATGTGGAACATTACGTCCCTGGGGTGGTTGTTTATATAACTACGTGTATCACGAATCTATCACTCGTTTGGAAAACGGGTGTCAGGTTAAAAACTACACTATGCGCACATCAACACTGCAGACAGCGAACACACTCCAAAATAGTATTCTTCTTTAAATGCCTTGTGTGTGAACTTATATCAACAGATGACCGCACAGTTGGTTATAGACTGGTTGTAACGTAGTATACTTTTGCGATAATTTCAGATGTTGAATCCGGTAGACATTTTTTAAACAAATATTCATTTTGCACCGGGTTGGCAGATTTGCCAAAGAAAAATGATTTTTAAATTGTATGAATATAAACTGAATTAGAGGGTGCAGGCAGGTGCAACGGTTAATGGCTGCCACCAGTGGCGGACTGGGTTTTAAATATATTGGTTGCTAGGAGACAAAACGGACCCACCCAAAACTACAATGATTAATTTTCGTAGCGAATAAATAAAATTTTCAAAAAGTACAGATGGAAAGACGAGTACAATTACATTTTTTTTTTGTGAAAAAAAAAAAGGTATTTCTTAGTAATTAATGTGTATATGTACATAACATATTACTGGAAGTAGATACAAAATGTAAATACAGTATGTTATCATTGAAATCGCGACATCTATCAGAGGGATGAAATTTAAATTTAATTATTGCATTATTCTAAAATTTTAACATATCAGCAGATACGTATTAATATAAAAAATTGCGCAAAAATATTTATTAATTAAAAAAATTAGTAATTAATGTATAATATTATCCATAACTACATGTACAAGAAAGTCGTTTTTGATAAAAGTTTTAAAAAAATAACCATATATACGTAAAACATGCGTACGTTGTCGAAAATTACTTTTTCCACAATATATCTATTTGTGCTATAAGTCAGGTATGTGCCAGGCGTCTACACGATTAGGCGATAATGTATCTTTCAATACATGACTGACGAGGCAGATTTTTCCCGCAGTAGGTTGCCATTTCTTTCTGCGGTAGTGCAGTTGTCATCCAAGGCTATAGAACCCGGTCTGTCCTGCTATTTACCCATAGCTTGGAATAGGAGTCATACCTTTCCCAAGGGTATTAGCACGTAAGTGAATGTAATGGATTTAACTGGAATTTGGAACGCCGCTCTCCGATTCCTCAAACCGTACAAAAAATATAACGCTAATATTTGAAGGAACAGTAGAATAATGGACAGCGGTTCTGGTTTCGCAATCCGAACCGCTAACCATTACTCCACCGTGCCTCCTAATATCAGCATTATGTTATAATGGTTATTACCTAAACAATAATAATATTTCTTTTAAACATTAAATAATATTTAATCACATCTCCCCCAATAGCTGCCGCGATCTTTTAATTTTAAGTAATTGGTTGATATTTTAAAATAGTTTACAGGATAATTTTCACATTAACAGATAGTTTAAGAACCTTAAAAGTAATCGTTTGTGTTCACTCGATGATTGTCCGAATCTGCCAAAATTGCTTCTGCATTCATCTAACAACTCCTTTTCAATGGATAGGAATATGTATGATCCCAAATACTCCCCAGACAGTGAATTGCTTAACCTTGGCTTTTTGGTATCTGTCTATATTTCTGAGATGAGGTACTATTTACATTATTCGGACTATTGTGCTCATCTTTGTCGCCATATTCATTACGACGTTTCGGACACATGGCACAATGGATAACAGGCGTTAGTTAGATCCAGTGACATGACCCAAAGAGTATGAGTTAAGGCAGTGGAGAACTTGGAGAGGGGAATTAACAGATAACTGACATCTATGAAACGTGGAACCAGAACAGCCTACCCCAGTGAGCGAAATAAAGGGTTCAGTTCGACATTCCAACCACTTGTCTTTATGATCTTTGAAAATATCCTCTCATATTGGACTTGAGTAACAGACAATGTGCAGATGAGTTTTATAAAGTTATTCTATTTTATTACCAAAACATTTGTCTGTATTTCTTTCTTTATTGCTTTTTTATTTGATATTGGGGGGGGGGCACTGCATCAGAGGCTCACTCCATCGGGTCCTAATTGCCATCAAGGAAGCTGACACCCTGGCCATTCCACCACTGGCTACCACCTAAGGCAGCGTTTCTCAACCTTTTTACCCTTGCGTAACCGTAACCCTTAAAATAAATTACATGTCTCAAGGATCCCCTGCGCAAAAACAAAATTATATACAATATCTTTCTCATTTTATTTTAATCGTAGTTCACGTGATAAAACTATCATAGTATATATTTTTTAATAACTGGTTTAAGGAAAAATTAATACTTCTTTGTCAAATTTTTCGGTAATGCTAAATAAAATTCATACTGTTCATTTATAATACTTCATCAGGGAGTTTTCATTCACACACACAGAAAAATCTAAACTCAAACGTATATAGTAAACATAAGTAACCAATATCATATACCTATAATATAAATATAAACAGAATGTAAATAGTAATATTACGTATATGAAATTAAATAAAAAGGCAAAAGTGCATTAGCTTATCTCACCTGTTCTCGCGGAACCCTTTTGGACCTTTTGTGGAACCGTAGGGTTTCGGGGAACCCCGGTGTAACACTTGTGGACCTTTTGTGGAACCGTAGGGTTCCGGGGAACCCCGGTTGAGAAACGCTAACCTAAAGATAGAAAGCCCCATTTCCTATCTGTTAGTTGTTATTTTGTCCATAATTGTTGCTGGGTGGGGGTGGGGTGTGTGTATTCAGATCTCTTTCTCTCTCACTCTTTCTCTTTCTTTCTCTCTCTCTATTTATCTTATTCTATTCAGATCTATCTCATTCTATGCAGATCTATCTATCTATCTAAACATCTATCTATCTATCTATCTATCTATCTATCTATCTATCTATCTATCTATCTATCTATCTATGAATGAATGAATGAATGAATGAATACATTCACAAGTGTTTAAGTTTCACGAAAGTAATAGTGGCAATGAGGAAGTAAAATATATTTACTCATTGTCTGGATGCATCCGACCGGAGACATCAACGCGTGTCCCATATTACAATAAAATGTTGCTGATGATACGATAAAACACAGCGGGGATATTGACTTAGAGTATAAATAATTATTCCACTTGGGTATCATGTACGTTGCTTCGAAGAAAAAAAGAAATCCTTCAAAAATAAAGAATTAAAAACATCAAGAAATCACTTGAAAAACTAAAGGAAAGGTATTTGGAAACAAATTGATATACATACATGTATGGATGCAGACGTACATACACTATGTCAAACTTTATTTACCCAAGTCAATGGTTTGACAATACTGGTAGCAATCAAGCAATATCCAATTTCAATATATATATATATATATATATATATATATATATATATATATATATATATATATATATATATATATATATATATATATATATATTTTAAATAAAGACATTCGAATGACCAACACAAAAACAGAGAATGTCTCATATCGAGAATATTTAACATTGAAAAACATAAAGGAAAAAAAATAAAATAAATATTTTTAATAATATGTGGAAATCTCCACCCTTTATCTGAAGACGGTCGTGAGACCAGAAACACGTGTAATAAAACTATGAAAAATAAAGAATAATATTTTTTTAAAAACCCACATTACAACCAAAAAAGTTTGCGGTACCTCTCTTCTTTTTAATATACACACTTTTCTCTCGTTGGAACCATTATAACCTCTTCATTTTATATATATATATATATATATATATATATATATATATATATATATATATATATGAAGTAGAGTAGATAAGTTGGTCAATAAAACAAAGTCAAACGAAAGGGTACTGATGAAATCAGTACGAAAAACATTTATTAATATTAACCAGGTGACAAAAATGAAGCAAATGAAAATGAAAATGAAGCTTCCAAGTTTGGAATCTTCGAACACGCCTGTGTTCTTCATCAGCGGATACGAGAAATAAGCAGAGAGATGGTGGAAACTATCCAACATTAGTTTTCTGACGTCGGTAGTATCCGCTTGTAGGTGTAATTATTAGAAAAAAATCCGTTCCCTGTTTGATTTCTCGCTGTGAGAAAATTAATGTGAAAATAACCTCAGATTTAAAAATTGTGATTGGTGGTGAGTGGTAGGGGATATATATATATATATATATATATATATATATATATATATATATATAATATTGGTGGTGGGTGGTAGGTTACATATATATATATATATATACAGTGTAACCCGGATATAAGAGAGTTGTCGGGACCAGAGAAGAGGTCTCTTATATCCGGGTTTCTCTTAAAGTATTAGTGAAATTAGGTAGATAGCTGTGCTAGCACAAAGTCCCAAGTCATCTTGGTCCCAAGTCATTGTTGATCACGCTAGATAACACGCTCTTTCCCCGAAACTGTAACTATAACCGCAACTAAGGTCTGCTGAGCATCAGTCAGTTATGTGCCATGCGTGATACACGCTTAAGGCGATCATGTATCTTTTGATACATGACTGACAAGATAGATGTTGCCATTTCTTTCTGCAGTAGACCAGGTGCCATCCAAGGCTATAGAACCCGGTCTGTTCTGCTATTTACCCATAGCCGGGGAGAGAAGAAGAGGATTCATACCTTTCCCAAGGGTATTAGTACGTAAGTGAATGTAATGGATTTGACTGGAATTCGGTTTTCCGATTCCTTAATCCAAACCGCTACCCATTATTCCAGCGTGCCTCTTGCAGTATAAACCACTGGTGGGCTCTGTGGGTGTTGAATAAACACAAATGCGCCTGAGCAAGCGTCTGCAATAGGGATTGGCTAGCCGCTGGGTATCCTCGAATACGAGTGGTCAGCTATACATGTACATAGGGAAAGAAAGAGAGAGAGAGAGAGAGAGAGAGAGAGAGAGAGAGAGAGAGAGTGAGAGAGAGAAATTGGGTAAAATGAACTTTCTGATGAGGGATTTTGGGTGACTGCACGAAATTTTTTTTTTTTATCTTAACCACCATGTTTAAGATAATGTTAAGAAATCCGCGAGACCGGATTTAATTTTTCTTTCGTTGCGATTATCACTCTTTAGATGGAAGACCACCCCTGCGATAACCGGTGGACTTTGGCGTTTACTGTCACCGTCCACTTGATGTTATCGGTCATCTTTCTTTGATTAAGACGGGCGCGAATGAGATGTGGAAGGGTGTGTCTAGTGGCAGAACAGTGACGCCGGTCATGATCGGCGGTGTCTAGGCTTCCTTTCACACATACATGTCATTTATGGAGGCGTGGTACCGATTCGCAAGTATTTATTTCACCAACAGAAAAAAAAATGGATTATACATTTTTTTTACAGCTGAAATGACGGCGATCTTGTTCTTCTCCAATCTGCCGCGTTTCTTCAGGACGTGGGCGATCAGGACTCACACTAACTTCCTATCCAGTATTGTTCTTAGCAATGTCCTTTGACTATCTTTTCTATTCCCTGTTATACTATCCATTTATACAAGGCTGTTGAGCATTGATATTTTCCCATTCACAAAAATGGGAAAATAGAACGTTGCTTGCTGTGACCGTGGCCGAACGGTAAAGTACGCTGAATCAAACAGTGGTTTCCCCTAAATAAGTGAGACGCATGGTCGGTCCTTACTGGAGAATGCGTTTTTCCTTTGTTAATTTTTCTGTAATGCGCAGGTCGATCGACGTAATATACACTGTTCAATAACTAAAGAATGGCACGTCTATTTCAAATACGAAGTGTCCACTATAATAGCATTTGAATTAATAAAAAGTCGGATTAAAAATAAGTCCCTTGCTATATATATATATATATATATATATATATATATATATATATATATATAAGATAAAGAGCAAATAGGAAACATGTTTCACCGCTATTAAAGCTTCAATAA
>OZ038485.1:43513860-43543860 GCA_964036315.1 Acanthosepion esculentum
TGGCTATAAAATGGTTGAAACAAATTATTATGGTGAACCTTAAAGAGAAGGAATTTGACGTTTATTTGAAAGATTCAGAAACAAAAAGAAAGAAAAAATAAAACAAATAAAGAAAGATAAAAAATTACTGGGGAAAGATAAAAAGAATTTATTCAAGAAATATTTTAAATATATATATATATATATATATATATATATATATATATATATATATATATTACATGAATCATTCATACAAAAAGCAGATAGTGAAGTTAATGATATAAATGGCAAGAATCACTCTCGCAAACAATTTTTAATAAAATACATTAACCTTGAACCCGTTGATGAATATATATATATATATATATATATATATATATATATATATATATATATATATATATATATATATATATATATATATAGATAGATAGATAGATATATATGGTTGAAAAAAAAGTAACTCGAACAAAATAATCCAGTAACCCGACTCGGTTTTGAAGCTCATTCAATGTGTTCCATTAGTGCCTGAGGTCGGTTGGTCAAGCCCAAAACAAAAGACAATATATCGAAAGCTGATTTTCTCTGGAAATCTGACTGGAAAATCGTCGTAAATAATGAGAAAGTATATCAATTTTGTTTCACAGTGAAGGGTAGAGAAGAAAATGAGGTAAAAAAAAATCAATGAAAGAATTGAAGAAAAAGAAGAAGAAGAAAAGGAATACAAATAAAAAGTAGCAATCGCGCCAAGAGGCAGTTATGGTCGGTTTAAGGTAGGAACAGAAGGGAAATGTCGGCCGTCAGGAAATGAGTAAAGACGCAAGATTTGTTGAAACCTTACAAAATATATAATAATAATAATAATAATAATAATAATAATAATAATAATAATAATAATAATAAAAACAACAATAATAAAAGATACTGCCATTAGATCGAAATGACCGGACTGCAATTTCGTTCAGGATCTTGTGCACCATTTTTTGTGGCTTCTTGCATCTTTTCAAAACCGAGTCTTCATTTCCGTGTTTCTTACTTGTGACCAGTCATGATTTTGTGTCCGTATATGTGTGCATGTTTCTGTGTGTGTGTATGTGTCTGTGTATGTTTACATGCGTTTCCGCGGGGACATTTAATTTGTGTATATATGTTTGTATGTACGAGCGCTTTTCTGTATAGGTATCGTATTTTGGTTGTCTATGAGTGTGCGTGCGTGTGTCCTCATGTAAGTATACTTTTCTAATGTGGTCATCATTGTCGTATACAGACGATGTCAGATTTTATTATGTAAATCAATGTTTTCATAATAAAACTGGTATTAAGCGACTGCTGTCGATAAAATTGTTGGTTGGCTGATTGATTTTGTTTAGCGGCATATCAACATTTCTATGGGTTATTTAATTCCGAAATCTAAATATTTTATATGTAATTTTTATGCTGTCAACAGCAGATATATTGTACATCATTTTGTACTTTCATAGTAAAGCTATGTTTTTTTAGATATACAAGTTGTATTAAAAATATTTTTTCAAACTTTGGGGGTTACTCACACCAAAACAAGAACAAATTTCCATATAATCATATGACCGCAAATCATTCGGTTTTGAGTAATCTGGTGATTTTTTCGGAGTAGCTTATATAAGGCACAATGCCAAAAGTATGGAGTCACCCAGTGAGGATCGAACACACTATTCAGCCACAATTGATCTAGTAAGACAAGTTCGCTAACCATGACACCAGGCGTGCGTGTGTATATATGCATGAGAGAGAGAAATAAAGAGAGAGAGATAGATAAAGAGAGAGAGAGAGAGAGAGAAAGAGAGAAATAGAAAGGTATTTGCCATGAATTCCTTGGACTTAAGTCGCAAAATAACTCCCACAAATCGATAAAAAATGAGGTTGTTGCTTTTCTGCTTGAGTGATTTTAAGAGATGTGTGAAATTTACGAGATACAAGAAAAACTGGTAAATATGCTATGTGATGATTTCCTCAAATTCTAGATAGTTCAAAGCATATATATATATATATATATATATATATATATATATATATATATATATATATATATATATATATATATATTTAACATAGAACGTGTGTTAGCACGTGCAATACCCTGTCTTCATCAGCCGCCGACCAGGGGTGAACTCACGGTTTCGGTGGCTATATATATATATATATATATATATATGTGTGTGTGTGTGTGTGTGTGTGTGTGTGTGTGTGTGTGTGTGTGTGTATGTATGTGTGTGTATGTATTTTTGATACAGCATATATATATATATATATATATATATATATATATATATCAAAAATATTTTTACAAACTTTGGGGGCGGGTTCCTGACAACAAAACAAAGATAAAATTCCGTATAGACATATATATGCAACTTTTTCGTTTTTGAGCTATTAAATTTAAATAAATTTAAATAAAGTTCAAGGTCGATAGCGCTGTGTTGCCATGTAGACTTAACTTGTGGCTAGTCTGTCTTCATCGTTTAGCGTGTGTAGTAGTTAGTTAACTGGGAAGTGTTCCGTTTAACAATGGACAGGATTTCATATCGTGAGCAGGAGGATATGATTTTTAGATATGGCCGCGCGAATGCTAATGGACGCGAGGCTGCACGGCTGTTTCAGATTGCGTTTCCAGACCGAAGGCAGCAAACTCATCCAGCATTTACTGCTATTTATCATCGCGTTGCTGAGACATGATCCGTGATACCCCAAAGTTTGTAAAAGTATTTTGGGATTGTATCTTGGATTGTATATTTAACATCGTCTACCGTTAACTTTAAACTTAATAAGTTAAAAACAAAGTATTTGCGGGCATATGTTTATATATGCTTTTATTCTTGTTTTGGTGTGAGGAAACCACGTCCAAAGTTTGTAAAAATATTTTTGATATATCCTGTATATTTTGTAGATCATAAAATATATTGTTGGCAATTTTTAATATAAAAATGTATATTTATATTTTTTTAGGGTTGCATTGATTCTCATTTTGCTATAAAAATGTATTGTTGGTTATTTTATTATAAAAATGTATTGTTGATTTTTCTTTGGGGATTCACTATTTGACCATAGCTGGGATCCTAACAGGTGCTACCAACGCGGGTTATGGTGGACCGGGGAACAACAGCAATTAAGAGGGGGTTGTATGCTTCTCAAAACCTACAATGTCCCGATAAAGAGGCCTTGCTGCCGAATGCAGTTTATCGTCATGCCCAGGAAGTGCTAAAATTGTCAGGATATATTTATTTTTATATAAGCAATATACTGTATGATCTCGAGTTTATAAAATCTATCCAAATTTTTAAAAAATATTGATTATGACTTTTGGGGAGATATCAAGTTCTATTATGCAAACATTGTGAAATATATTTTTTATTATTTATGAATAAAGACATAGATCATAGAATACAATATTCCTTTTATCTGAATTAATTAGTTTTAAAATTCCATGTTCCTTTAGAACGTAGTTGATCATAACTCTCCACTTGCTATTCATCTCGAGATTCATGAAAAAGTCCAAAGAATGAGCTATAATGTAATCGATCTTGCCTCAGTATCTTGACTTCAGTCACTTTCTCGCCGACGTGGTGTGTCTTCTCTCTGTCTTTTCTCCAAATAGTTTCATGGTAACTGCTCTGATGAGCATTTTTTTACTCTTGTACCCCGACTATATGAATTTAAGCGTGCTACTAGTTTGGTATCTTGGTCCCACCTTCTTACTGTTGAATTAGTTAAATGCAACTGCCACTTCTACTTCAACAGTTTCTTTTCTCACACTTCCAGCCTGTGGAACTCCCCTCCGTTTACTTCCTTCCGTAACAACTACAATCGTCAAAAATTTAAATGCCCCGTCAATCGCCATCTTCTATCTTCTTGAATCCCGTTCATCTTTTATCTTTTCCTCGCTACACTCAGTCTTTTCTATCACTTTCACTCTCTGTAACCCGCTGCGTACTCGTGACATTCACGCTTTGCTTGGGGTGTAATGATTACAAAAAAAAAAAAAAAAGGAAAAAGATTTATTTTCTTTATTGCGAATTGTTCGGTTTTCTTTGAAAATATTGTCCTCCACTTGCTTCTACACACGCATGCACCCGTCGGAGTATTGACTGGCGGTCCCTTGGCTGACGGCGTCGAATGGTTTCGCAGCTCCCCATGACACGGTGATGAAACGTCTCTGCATTATTAATGCCTGCTGCATAAACCAATTGTTTTAGGCGGTCCCACATATAATAATCCAAAGGATTAAGCCCAAGAGAACCTGCAGACCGTGGAATCAGACCGGTTCCATGGTCTGCAGGATGCCCTACCTATCCATCTTTCAAGGTCTGCAGGTTCCCCTACCTATCCATTTTTCATGGTCTGCAGGTTCCCCTACCTATCCATCTTTCATGGTCTGCAGGTTCCCCTACCTATCCATCTTTCAAGGTAGATGTCAGTCAGTGAATCATGACAATGTGAGTAAAATGTGATGGCGCCCCATCATGCATGAACCACATTCGTCTTCGTATTAGCAGGGCTACACCATCTAGCAGGTCTGGAAGTGTGTTCGAAATTAACTCCCTGTAGATAGATCCTATAAGATGTGTTGGGAGAACATATGGAAGTACCAGACAGTCACCTACACATTAATTTTAAACTGATTCTGGTATCTAACCTGTATTCTACTATGAGGATTCCGATCCGCTCACAAATGTTGATTGTTTTAATTTGTTATTCGATCTCTTCCAAATGTTGCCTCATCCGTAAACAAGACTGAGGAGACGAACATCAAATTGGCAGTTTGTGCAATAAACCATCGGCAAAAGTTCTCCCGTGGTGAGTGATCAGACGGCGAAAGACTCTGCACACGTTGCAGATGATACGGATACAGGAGCTGCTCTTGAAGTACCTTGCATGCTGTACTATGAGATGTATGACATGCTAGGGCCACTTGACGTGTGCAGATATCTGGGCCATCTCCGACAGCCTGTAGAATGTATCATTCGTGGTCTGGCGTACAAGCGTATCTTAGTCTTCCATAATTTGTGATGCCATGGATCCTGTCTCAGCAACGCGACGATAAACAGCAGCAAATGTTGGTTGACTCGACTGTCTTCGGTCTGGAAAGACAATCTGATACAGCTGTCCATTATCATTCACGCGGCTGTATGTAAAAACCATATCTGCCTACTCATTAAACGGAACACTTCTCAGTTTACTCACTACTACAAACTTTAAACATTGCAAAAAAAGACTAGCCACAAATGTACACGAATGACAAATGTAAGCTAGTCTACATGGCAACACAGCGCCATCTACTGTGAACTTTATTTAACTTCAATAACTCAAAAACGAAGGAGTTGCATACATATGTCTATACGGACTTTTGTCCTTGTTTTGGTGTCAGGAACCCACCCCCAAAGTTTGTAAAAGTATTTTTGATACACCATATATATATATATATATATATATATATATATATATATATATATATATATATATATATATATATATGTGCTTTGATCTATCCATAATTTGAGGAAATCATAGCATAGCATATTTAGCAGTTTTTCTTGTGTCTCGTAAATTTCACACATCTCTTAAAATCACTCAAGCAGAAAAGCAACAACCTCATTTTTTATTGATTTGTGGGAGTTATTTTGCGACTTAAGTCCAACGAATTCATGGCAAATACCTCTCTCTCTATCCCCACTTTCTCTCTCTCTTTTTCTCACGCACGCACGCGCGCACACACACACACACACACACACGCGCGCGCGCGCGCGGACGTGTGCACACATATACGCAAATAAATAGACGCAGGTAATGTTAATTCAGAATAGGTAACAAGGTAGCTGTTGGTCACTTCGATGTGGTGTCATGGTTAGTGAACTTGTCTTACTAGTTCAATTATGACTGAATAATGTGTTCGATCCTCACTGGGTGCCCCACATACTTTTGGCATTGTGCCATATCTAAGCTACGCCGAAAAAAATCACCAGAGCAGTTTGACGTGCTGTAATGGTTACCAAGCTTCTCTCATTGGATCAGTTACGACTGAATAGTGAGTTCGTTCAACATATAAGCTACGCTTAGTAAACCAATAATGGTAGCTATAGGTATATATTCGACTATAAGTTTACTCGTTCGCATATCTCCGTCAATTATCTTGGTATGCCAGGGACGTGACATGGTTATATGACGATAGAACACCTCTGAGGGACGAGGAACCTTATCTTTCCCAACGTCCTTAGTGCTAAATAACACAAGCGACCACAGAAATTTCAGTAGCCAGTAATTTTGCTGTAGTATTTGTTGTAATATTAAAAGACAAGAAAAACTCACTCCTATATGGTTGACAATCCTTGATTTATTTGGACTTCCTTTCTCTCCATTCCAAGTGAGGCAAAGGTAAAGATTAGATGTTCTTATAAATCATCTGATCACTTTTAGACACACGCAAAACTATAAGTGAATGTTCTTCTAATACGTTTCGGATCGTATTACAATATGTATTCCCAGGCCAAATCCGCATCAGCACCTGATAAACATGTGTTTTGTTGGTCATATGATCCACGACATGTCGTGTCTACTTTTAATTCTGTTATGTAATTGAATTTGACCTATGTTGTTGAATATGTTATAGAATCATCGTTTGCAGGAGGAGAAACTCCTTCCGTTCTCTATCCTATAAATATAGGTGACGTAACGGTTTTGATTAAAGACAGCGAAAATGCTTTCACGTTTCGCGTACGGGATGGCGAGAGAACTTTATCGAGAACTCTTCCTGGGGTGAGAATGATTCTAATTTCTACTCATAGCTGAATTTTACACTTGGTTATCCTTCTCCTAGAATGGTTACCATCCATAGCTAGAGATCCCAACATGCTGTGCTATTATACCCATCGTTTTGGTGGGAGACGCAATGGATTTATTACTTTCTCGAGAGCATTGGTAATTCCGGTTGAAGACGTTGCATTCGCTTTCGCACAGATCCACTTGAAAAATATATAAATCTATCTCTTCTCTTCCCCAGCTAGGAGCTAATAGTAGAGTAGACTGGGCTGTCTAGCTTTGGTTGGGAGCCAGTCGAGGAAGGCTACTCTGAATTAAAAGCCGGTTGGGTGTCGAGTTACCAATTCCGTTCTATAAATAACTACTTACTACGGAAATCACAGATGGAACATCTAGCGTGGTGAGGCTGAGTTATTTTTAATTCAATAGTAGTGTCTACAGGGTTAATGTATATATATATTATAGGTACCTCCGAAAGATTTCTAAGAATCAGCATAACATTTTATCGTCAAAATGTTTATGCTATTATTAAGAGGAAATAATTTTTGATTATTTTATTAAATTTTTGAATTCTTTCTAACAGGTTCGAAATTTTGGTTAAAAATCTTGTTTTTCTTGCGTCAGCGGGTGAGTCAAAGATTAATATAGGGATTTTCAGCGTCTTTTTTGACTTTAAAAATACATCGATTTGAAAGTTCTTGCAAAAATCAAATAATTATCGGATTTTAATGAAATTTTCAGAACTTATTCACAAATGAATGTAATTATTTCTTAAATTTTCGTTTAAGAAAATCTTGGTAAAAATATATTATTTTTACATTTGTTACCCCCCACCAATTTAATTTTATGAAATTTCGAGAAATTAAAATTTCAGTCTCTTCATATTTTATTAGTTAAAAGCAGGACTCCTTGAAGAATTTAAACCATCAATTTATTTTTGCCAAACACCATTTACCGAACATCTGCTATGAATCATAAAATTTTAAAAAATGCAATAAACTATGGTATTATTTACTTAGAAAAGCTTTTAATTTTTTTTTATAATTAAGATGTATTAAGAACACTATTGTCTTAATAAAAAAATCGATGATTAATGAATTTTTACAAGAATTCTTTACATTTTTTAAATATTAATTAGAAAAAAATTATTGAGCTTTAAATCTTTTAGAATTCTGCTTTTTAGGTGATATTATTAAGTGAAAACTATATTTACTTATCACAAATGGAAAAGCTTAATACAAATCATCAAACACCAATAATTTAAGAAGAATTTTGAATATTTTTTTGTATATAAACGTACCGATTTTTGTAAGCACGGGCGACCATACATGACATCAGAAAATAAGAGCGATAACTATAGTAAATTTAAAGCCAACATTTCTTAAATTCAATAAAATATTAGATTTTGGAGAATATTTTCTTAAATTTTTAAGATTACTGTGTACTTAAAAATTATATAAGAAAGGCACTTGAATCATTTTTCCAATTATGTTTTACAGATAAAGTCTCTGTAGAACAACATTAGATCTCTTGTCAGGCTGTCAACACGTTAAAATGGCTACTGCCGGGTTAAAAAATGCGTTTCTGTGTTATTTTAAACTTAAAGTAAATAATATTATTAATCAGATTATAATTTAAATCAACTAAATTGCAGAAAAGTATATATTTTATTTCTGAAGGATGTTCTTTAGATGAAGATAATTACATTGCGATGAAAGACGACTAAAAAGAGCATTGATCAGTTATTTTAGTGAAAAGTCAATTTAAATTAGGTTTTGAAATACAGAAAAGTATTTTTATTATTGGAAATATTAAATTTAAACTATTAGCTTGAAATTAAAACTAAAAGTAAAGCTTCAAGAAAGGTTTTTCATTTCTAAAAATTAATTTTAAACCTTAGTTATCACGTTTTTTTTTTTTGTGGAGGTCCTAATATAATAATAGAAGTACTAGTGCGAAAATGACCGTTTCTTGCGCCGAGGGTCGTTATACAACCTTGTATCTAAACGTCTAAAACTGGCCGCACTTAACATCCCACGTCGAAGACTGGGGTTCTCTTCCTACTCAGATTTAGACATTTTAATTTTCATATGTGTGAAGAAAAATAAATAAACATATGGAAGCCAATCTTCTCCGACGGAAATAATTGTGAAATTAGAAATCTAAAATCATTAACAGCTGTGTCCGAAACCTTATATCTTGATCAGTATTAAAGAAAGAACCATCTTGCAAAATAAGCCATGAAAATGTTAATACGTCTGTGAGTTTGTCTTGTACCCACAGGCATCCATTACTCTCCGTGGATATGATTATGTGATAGCACTTCGATACTGATTTACATGGACATCATTCTCATATTTTTTCAATTATCAACGACTTGGAGAGAACGAAACTAATATTTATTGGATTGCTAAAGTATCACATTTTATAGATTGATGCCCGAGGGCAACAGATAGGTGCATGCGAATTTTTATCTATGTCTTTCCAAAATGGAAGTTTTCCTTTGTCACTCGATTTATCGTTGGGCTTTGGGAATTTCTTGGGTTATAATGGCTCATCAGTTGAAGGGAACTGTTTCAAGGTATATTTGACGTATATGAATATCTATGCCTTTCTTGGAGGTACACATAAACATATACATAAATCTATCTATCTATCTATCTATCTATCTATTTGTATTTTTATTACTTTAAACGTTAATTTTAGTAGAATACCCGTATTTGAGTCGACGCTAATAAGTTTTCTCGAGTGTGCAGGCCGGTAGAGGAAATAAATGCTGTTTAAAATAAAAAATCGGAACGTCTATTCAAATACGGGTACACACTAAAAATAAGATTAAATTAATAAATGTATCTGTTAAAGAAATCTATTAATTCTTTAAAAATTCCTTTGTTTACATTTCGGATATCTTCCGAGAAAATCTGAACGAGTGAATGTGCTTTAAAGTCAAATAGAACTTTGATTGATTGTGAATTTTTTCGTAACCAAGTGGTTAAATCACGAGCCGGGTCAGATGGTTGTTTCGTCTACAGGCCTGCATACTCACAAGTAATAAAAATCTGCCAGTTTAAATAATAAAATCCATTAATTCTTTAGAAATTGTTTTAAGTTTACGTTTCGTATACGAAACTGAGCAGATATGCTATTTCGAGAAAATCTGAACGAGTGAGTGTGCTTTACGGCAAAATAGAACCTTGCTTGCTTGTAAAGTTTTTCGTAACCGAGCAGTTAAAGCACGCCAGATCTGACGGTGGTTTCTCTTGGAAAGAGGGAACGCGAATCCTGCTGGAGGGCACATCTTCTTTAGTAAGTTTACTTGAGTGTGCAGGCCGGTGGACAAAATAAATACTGTTTAAAGTAAAACGGAACGTCTACTCAAATACGGGCATCAACTAAAAATTACGTTTAAGGAAATAAAAATAGGTCGGATTAAACCCATTAGTTCTCTTTCTCTCTATCTCTCTCACTTTCTCTCTCTCTCTCTCTCTCTCTATATATATATATATATATATAATTAATATATTTTCTGTTTATACGTTATTTTTATACTTAATCCATTTCATCACGCGCACACACACACTCACACACACACACACACACACACATATATATATATATATATATATATATATATATATAATTAATACAAAATAAAATCCAAAAAATATTTAAAAAAAAAAAACTGTCGAAAAATAATACAGAATTTATCCATTTCAATGTTTCAGTCAGACGAAAGGCACAGGGTAGAGTCAGGGGAGGATGGAAGATATTTGCCTTAAAGGAAAGACGTTTTATAAAATTAATTTTTTAACTTTCACACTTCGATCCATACCGGGTTTCATAAGACAGACAACCTATATTTTCGTCTGCCGAAATAGGCTTATTCCCCATATGAGGTGATTTGGGACTTTATAGTGTATTAATTATTTGCTCTGTAATAATAAATACATTGAGCTCTTTTTGTGGATCAGTTTTAATATTGTATACTACTGGTATCCACTTGGATTATATACCAACCGATTTGTTACTTTTATTATATATATATATATATATATATATATATATATATATATATATATATATATATATATATATATATATATATATATCACTTTAAACGTTATTATGTCGGATCTAACGATCTTCCTTGGGAGTGCTTATGTATATTCATCAGGTTAGATACCCAAAAGATTTTGGAAAATCAATAACATTTTTGCACTTGCATATAAATACTTGTCACAAAATAAAATCCTTTCAGCTGGCTTTCATCTAAAGTCCCTCAGAGGACGTGTCGGCTAAGAATTATATATATATATATATATATATATATCCTAGCAAAAAAATTAGGTTAATCATTTACTACCCTAAATCTGGTATATCCAACTTAACTATCCACAATGATTCTTCCCCACTCCCCGTTAGCGATTTGCAAAAAACCAACATAGTTTACAAATTAAAATGCCCTTTGGGAGACTGCATCTCCAATGGATTAAACAGTATTTACGTTGGTCACACTACAAACTCGCTTTCACGGCGCTTAACTCTACATTTAAATGATAACTCTAACATTTTTAGACATTTAAAACAACATGCCTGCCCGCGTACTCAATTCCGGAAAATTCTTTTTGTCAACACAATTATACTTAAATAAGAAAACAATAAACAAAAATTAAAAATCCTTGAAACTATATGCATAAAACAGTTGAAACCTAACCTGAACAAAATAAACTATGAAATCTCCACAAACATTCTTAAATGCCTATAATTTATAACAGAAGCTATCGGTTTATACCAACGGCTTCCCATACTTAATACTTCTCGTTTTTCATTCTCGCGTGGTCATGTGTGACGTCACGAGCCGCGACGCGATTTTCTCTTCCTTGTCTCGTAAATACAAGTTTGTCGTTATTTTGAGCTCATTTAAGTAGCAGGGGCGGACTATTATTGTAGTTCGTCTGTGTGTTGTTTGATTTATTGAAATTGTCATCTTTGATAATGGCTTATGTAAACCGAAAGCTTAGATTGGATTTAAACATGGTTCAATATGGTGTTTTCCTTTCGTCTTTCAACGATAATGTGATTAAGCTTATCAGACAATATGAAAGGAACTTACTTAAAATAAATAGACAAAACTTGTCTATATTATTCAATGAAACATGCATTAATGAAAAATTGCTGCCGAAATATACACAATATATATATATATATATATATATATATATATATATGTATGTATGTGCGTGCGTGTGTGTTTGTGTGTGTGTGTGTGTGTGTGTGTGTGTGTGTAAATTCAATAGATATCGGAATGGAATAGATATTGATATTAAGTGTACGTCAAGGTAGAATGAAAAGTTCATAAATGTACATCAAGACCGACCATGTGACCCTTGACCCATTGGGGTCGTAGTGGCACCACATGTACTTCAGCCATAGTAGCAGTGGTGTTTCCTGGGCAAAATAGTCAGACGGAGCACAACCCTCTCCAGGTTTCAAATGTACATAGTTTTATTCTAATAAGCACCTCAAATATTTTACGAGCGCACAAAAATGCTCAATGCTATTTAATACCAATAATAGAGTAACATAACTTCATTACATTAGGATTCGTCTTCCCCTCTATATTAAACTCAAGAAGGTTATTTTCAAAGTTAAATTTATAGTCTTTTAATGTCTCTGTTTTGTACTGTATTCCCATTTTATCGTCAGTGTTCAAATTGCGAGAAAAATTGTGATACATACCATGAATAAACACACAAAACCTCACAATCTAATTGGCCAATAAATACAATGGGAAATTTTTACGATTTTTTCATAATTTTTTTTATTTGTTATAATTTATTAATGTCGTATAAATACAAGATGAGATGGATAAATTGTCGTCTAAATAACACGAAGAGGAAAATAACACTGACATCTCATTTTTACAGATATATTTACCAATAGTGCGCAAAAATATCTTGAAATAGCAAAGACTATATTTATTCAATAAAATCGCCATTGGCTTCTACCACGGCCTCCGGGGGACTTAGGGACCTGATGCATCTCTTCTGAGCAGTCTCCTTGTTTATTTGGTGAATGCCGTCATAAATCTTGCCTTCAGTTCATCTTTGGTGCTACAATGAGTTTCGTTGTCCTCCCACTCAACTGCGCTCCACATACAATAATCAAGGGCGTTGCATTTTGGGGAGTCAGGTGGCCAGATGCAAGGGGTGTATGTAAACGATATATATATATATATATATATATATATATATATATCGTTTACATATATATATATATGTGTATATACATATATATATATATATATATATATATATATATATATATATATATATATATATATATATATATATATATGGTTTAAAGTCTGACACAGGGTCAGTGCGTATTCATATAAGTAATATGTTTGTCACTTAGCTGATTGATGTTACCACCTTCATTAACCCGACTTCAGAGTTTCGTAGACGGATCATCTTGGATTTACAACGTCCACTCTTCAGTGGGTATCAGCAATTGACTGCTTACACTATTCTTAGATTCGTTAAAGACACATAGAGCTATATACGATACACTTAAAACAAACTCTCTCTATATATACACATTTCTTTAACATCGCGACTCTTTCTCTCTCTCTCTCTTCATATATATATATATATATATATATATATATATATATATATATAGTAATATTTTCCCGTCACAATAGCTGTTTATATAATTGATTCCCTTTCTCTCACACCCACAGACATATGTCGCTATCTCTGTCTGTGTATTGAATGATTTCTTCCTCGTGTCTAATGTGGTGGAAGTCATATACGTATATGATTATTAATTCATCGAGCGTCTGTTCGTTGGAGACCCGCCAGTGAAAAGAAAATGCAGAAACCTGGATAAACAGCGACAATCATTCGCTTTTTTTCTTTTTCACGCTTTTGTGCAGAAATTTCCAATTCTTTACTCAGCGAAACATGATTGCGAACCTTAGATATTTGAAACCAATAAATATGTCGGAATTTGGTAAAAGCAGACGACCTTTTGTGTTTGGTCATTCGACATGTTCAAACCGCTTTGGCAGGATCATGAAGAAAGAAAAAGTTATCTTTGGCGGTTCAAATTTTAAGTTTACGATTACGTAAATGTGGAGAGAGCAAAAAAGAAGCCGATATATACAGTGAAGTTGCGAGAGAGAAAAACATGGAAGGAAGATAAAAATGAATTTATTTAGTAATTCTAGTAGTAGTAGTAGTAGTAGTAGTAGTCGTAGAAGAAGAAGAAGAAGAAGAAGAAGAAGAAGAAGAAGAAGAAGAAGAAGAAGAAGAAGAAGAAGAAGACGTGGGACTGAAAGCAAAGCTACTACATTTATTGGTTTATATGATAAACGAGAAGGAAAAAAGGAATGAGCCGAATTAAACAGAGGGAGAAAATATTGAGGATATATATATATATATATATATATATATATATATATATATATATATATATAGAGAGAGAGAGAGAGAGAGAGAGAGAAAGAAATACAGACACTGGAAAAAAGCTAATCAAGCAAGAAAAAAGGTAAAAAGAAAGAAGAACCCTTGGTTGTGTGTGTTTATGTGTGTGTTTTGGGTGTGTGTGTTTATGTGTGTGTTTTGTGTGTGTGTGTGTGTGTGTTTGTGTGTGTGTGTGTGTGTGTGTGTGTGTGTGAGAGAGAGAGAGAGAGAGAGTGATTAAGAAATACAGATACAGAAAAAAAATCAAAGACCAGACCGGCAAGCAAGAAAAAAAGAAACAAAGAAAGAGAACACTTTGTTTTGTGTGTGTGTGTGTGTGTGTGTGAGAGAGAGAGAGAGAGAGAGAGAGAGAGAGAGAGAGAGAGAGAGAGAGAGAGAGAGAGATACAGACAGACCTACAGACAGACAGACATACATACAGACAGACAAGCAGATATTTCTGTATAAATTTCTAGGCTTGTGGAGTTATTATTTACATTATTTACATGCGTTCTATTATTCTTATCGTTGTTGACGTTTTTATCACGACGTTTCGATCGCTGTGCCTTCCGGACTTCCTCAGGTGCATGTCAATCGGGGTAACCATCAGAGAATTTTGAACTGAACTCTTTATTTAATCTACATAGCAGATTTTATTTTCGTTCCATGAGAACTAGATGAGATATTCCTAGATATGTTCAATATCTAGGAATATCTCATCTAGTTCTCATTTTTAGTATTACTCAGTTATTGCTCGCCCTGTCTCCACTGAATTCGTGTGATATAACTGTGAATTCGAGTAGACTCAGACTAGAGCACAACGGCTGAAACTGCAAAGATCAGGATAATAGCCTGACTGTAAATAATTGTTGTGGTGTCCTATCTACAATGAGTCGATGGTTGACTCTCCCATTAGGTATAAGACTTAAGTCTAGGGGGAACCGAGGAAAACGGTGTACCGTCACTGTATCGTCACCTGTCGAACTCTCTGCCTCGGGCAGAGAGGAACCCGAACGAGGCTGCGCCGAAGGGCAGAGTTTCGTCCGGGGAGGTAAACAGATCCGAACCCGGTTATGCGGGTTCTACGGAGATTTTTTTGCCGAGCCTACGGGCTCGGAGAACCCACGTTAAACTCGGCCTTGTGCCACATATATCCTTCGTGGGTGGGGGGGGGCTGTTAAATATTAACGGTGTAGTGTCACACACTCTCAAGTCGAGTACTACTCTTTTGTTATAATACTATTAATCTGCGAACACTTCTTTTGTTATTCTGTGACCATTAATTTAGTCACGACAATAATGTAAATTGAGACAGAAGTCTTAAGAAGCAAAAGTCAAAAAGAATCTATAGTTTCTTGAGTTACAAAAGGAGTAAATAGGAAGGAGACTCTGCACGGAGACAGAAAAATATGATTATTTTATGCTTTATCAGCCCTTTGCATGCTATTTAAAACCAGAAAATATTTTTAGATTGTACGATCTTTTTTTATTAATGGTTTAGTGATACATGTTTTACTAATTAATCCATAGCTGGAGGGGAGAGGTGAATTCATACTTTTTCCAAGGGCATTTGCTAATAAATGGTTATAACGGAACTAACTGGAATTAGAACTCGTCTCTCCGATTAACAATTCCGGGCCATTATCCATTAAACCAGCCGCACATCCAAGCTTACAGCACCTGCTATTCTTAAGCAGTTAACCATCTAGGTACTGACCAAGCTTAATGTTACTTAACTTCGATGATCATATGGGGACAGGTGTTTCAACATTATGTGGCTGTAAGCCAGAAAGATATGACATAGATAGATAGATAACGAGCAGAGTAAGATAGATAGATAGATAGATAGATAGATAATGGATGGAGAGGGAGATAGAGAGACGATGGGAAGAACGAGGAGAAATACAAATATTGAAATCTAGATATTTAGTTCTATATACTGAATAAAGGATATTGAAGCAAGAACAAGCTTTACTGCTGAAAGGATTTTTTTACTAAGCACTGGGACACGGGTTTTAGGAACCCAGTGTGAATTGAGTCCGTTACATGAGTAATAGCTGAGTTTAGTTTTCTCGGTACAAAAGAAATGACAAGAGGAAAACCTTATGCAAATATGTTACTTTATCAAGACAATTGTAGACATTGTATTTAATAACCTGCATCATCATCATCAACATCATCATCATCATCATCATCATCATAGCTGTTTCAACATAAACGGTAAGTCAGTAATTTCTCATCTTCAGCAAAGATGTAAATAACTTATACCATTTCTCTTCAAACCTCTGTGTCCAGCGCTGACTGACGAAAGTGCTGCAGGTCTTCCAAGCACTTCAAAGTTTGTTTGTTTTTACGTTGAATGAGGGAAATATATTGATAGCTCATTTCATGTACTTGTTCAGTTTGTGAACAATGGTTGTTCATCCAATGTCTCTGGATAGTATTCTTCCATTTGATATTGATGACAGAACTTTTTCCAAGCTTGTACCGTCTAAACTTGATATTAATATCCAGTCTTTGTTCGATTTTGGATTCTTGGAAACAACATACATCAATGTTATAATTATCAACATCTTGAGCCAATAATTCCTGCTTTCTTTTTTTTCACAAGTCTTCCAATATTGAACGTCCCGATGGGAAAATCATTATATGCATTTGGATGTACTTACAAGGGTTTTGTATAAACATTTGTCAACTTTTAACAGTTGATAGATAACTGGAGAAGTTATTACATTCTCCGCCAATCTTTATTAATACACAAAAGTAAGATAGAAATGAAAAAAAATCACGTTAACATTATGAATATGAAAATATTCCAAATAGACTTACTGTGTAAGGGAAAGGTAAAATATTGGTGATGTCAATTTTTAACATATTAAATGGAAGTAAACCAACTTCGTTGATATTGTTAATATAAAGAAAGGATATATATTTTTTTAAATCCAGGGTATAAAATAATGTTCTGGCAAGTTTCAATTATATTCAACTGTTTATATATATATATTTATATATATATATATATATATATATATATATATATATATATATATATATATATATATATATATGACAAAGAGAAAAGAATGGATTTCATTTTAACATCAAAAACTGATTAGAGAACTAGAAAGGATCAAAATATGTCTATATTATTCAATAACACACACACACACACACACACACACATATATATATATGTGTGTGCTTCATTGAATAATGATAATAATAATAATAATAATAATAATAATAATAATAATATATATATATATATATATATATATATATATATATATATATATATATATATATATATATATATATATATGTACATATATATGTGTGTGTATGTGTATCAGGAGTGTTGAAAAAATCCCGTTGCAACCAATATCTTTTAAATAAAATTCTGATTTTAGGAAGTCGGTCGGTCGGAGAATATTTCATCATATCTTTTTAATTATGTATATATATATATATATATATATATATATATATATATATATATATATATATATATATATATATATATATACCTATTATCCTATCTATCTATCTATCTAAATTATATATATATATATATATATATATATATATATATATATATATATATATATATATATATATATATATATTACAGTTTATTGTTGAGTTGGGTACAATCAGTGATCGTAGCAATATCATGTAAACTTTTTAAAATATAGATATGTAATTGTGAATCAATTCACCCCAAGCAAGTCAATAAAGCCACTCAACTATTCATATTGATGGATATTAACAAGAGAACTATATGCAATATACATATAAACACTTATCACCAGTCCAAGAAAGACATTTGAGAGACTACCACGCAAAAAATTCATTTTTATAATATGTGGAAATATCTACTCTTTGTGGAAGAAGATAGCGAAACCAGAAACACGTGTAGCAGAATTATGGAACATAGAGTATTATATATATTTTAAAATAAAATATAAACATTTCAACCCAAGACTTTTTCGGTTTATCTTCTTATATATATATATGTATATATATATATATATATATATATATTAAGACGTATTCATATATATATTAAGACGTATTCATATATATATATATATATATATATATATATATATATATATATGAATAAAGGAAAACACTTTTCAGGCGCGTCTTTCTGACTCTTTCTGGCGTGTTTCGGCATTCAGAACGCTCATAAATATACTTCTGGCTAAGTAAAAAGCAAAATAAACAAAAGTGAGTAAATGCTGCTACTGTTCTTGTTTAATTAAAAAAAATATAATGTAATTATTATTTCTACTATTTTAGTTTGAAATTAATTCATGTATTATATATTTAGAATAATCATTTAACCGTTTATTTTTTATAAGTTTTTTTCTAGTCATCTATGTTTTCTAGGGAATAGAGTATTTCTTTTAGGAAAGGAGATATTTGAAAAAGTCCATGACGCAGATTTATATTTCGGTAAGATACGAGAGCGGTAATCTCAAGAAATTTTTGTCTAAGTAAATTACTTTCTCTTTTAATAACAGTGGCTTTATATATATACAGGGGTTGAACAAAATAATTGAAACACTTGTTAAATTCAAAGAAAATTTATTTAATATGGAGTTGGTCCTCCTTTAGCCTCACATACAGCTTTAATACGTCTAGGAATAGAATCATACAGCTTCCTGACTTCATCCAGAGGAATTTTCAGCCATTTTTCCATTAACACCTGCTCCAGCTCTTTAAGACACGACGGTGGATGATAGCGGTTCCTAACTTGTCGCTCCAAAATGCACCACAAATGTTCAATGATATTGATATCTGGAGATTGGGGTGGCAACTCCATGTGTTCTAGCTCACTTTCATGCTCCAAATACCAATTCTTAACCACTCGACCGGTATGTATTGGAGCATTATTGTCTTGGAAGATGCAGTCACCATCAGGGAATAAAGTCTGGGCCATTGGATGAATATGATTTCCCAAAATGTTCGGGTAATCTTTGCTGTTGATTCTACCATGCAGGGCAACTATTGGACTGAGGCATTTCCATGATATGGCGGCCCAAACTATCACTGATCTACCTCCATGCTTCACTGTTGGAAGAAGGCAGTCAGGGTTGTAAACTTCTTTGGGCTTTCTCCAAAGAGAAAAACTGGACGCGTCTGAGAATATGACTTGCTTCCATTGGTCTGCAGACCAGGCATTGTGATCTCTGCGCCACTTCAACCTCTTCTGAATGTTGCGAGTGGAGAGAAGAGGTTTCCTTACGGCGGCTCTTCCATGATATGCAACCTTATGGAGCTCACGACGAACAGTTTTAGTAGAAACTAGACTATTCAGATGATTATTCAACTAAGCAGTCACTTTGGCCGCAGTAGTCCGATGATTTGTTGCCACATTGCGTTTCAATGCACGTCGGTCTCTGTCAGTACGTTTGCAAGTCCGGCCCGAATTGCTACAGTTGGTAGAGGTTTTGCACTATTTCTCGAATTGCGTCATAGTGCTTGATATGGTAGCACTTGAAAAACCAAACAGTTCAGCAACCTTAGTGATCGAGGCTCCTGCCATGCGAGCTCCAACAATTTGCCCTTTTTCGAGCTCGGAGAGGTCACGCATTTAGCTTAAATTTTACTAAATTCTAAAAATAAACAAGACAAAGAGAGTAAATTAGATAAATAAATGTATTTACAATAGATATAACCTGCAGTTACAAAGTTTTAGTTAAAGTTCTTAATATAATAGGTCTTTGAAATATAGGAGTGTAATTTGCACCTGTTCCAATTATTTTGTCCAACCCCTGCATATATATATATATATATATATATATATATATATATATATATATCTGTGTGTGTATGTGCGTGCGTGTACGAGAGAGCGAGTGAAATAGGAAATGAAATCGCATATACGAGGACGGATATATCTATTTATACATGAAACCGTATCCATCAGTCTAAATATCGGTTCATATAAATCTTTTTGCATTCGTTTCTTATTTTATGCATATATATATATATATATATATATATATATATATATATATATATATATATATATATATATTGCTTTCTGTGGGGATTTGCAATAAAGCATGTGCGATGTCCATCAAGCATGAAGTCTAGAATGAAAATCACTTCGTGCGGATGGGGGACAATCAAAAATGTGTTCACTCTTTCTCGTCTTTAAAGGTGGAGACAGTTTTGAAGCTCCCGAAAATCATTCATCTGAGATCGACTGTCGGTGATCAGTCATGCGTCAGCTGTTGTTCATAATAACGCACCATTGGTTCGGTATTGGAACCTTACAAGTTATTTTCTCTCTTCATGCCTGGTCGCGATATATTCTCACTGAAGCACTTGTTTTCGGTGTCCGTGAGTTTTTTTCTTCTTTCATTTATATTTGTAATCAACCGTAAGTACTTGGTAACAGGATAATACGTTTACATATCTTATGTTAGTCGTTTATCTGCCGCGGAGCAAGGAATAACAGGTGGGTTTACAAACCATAGCAAGCGAGTTCAAACCTCACTTAGGCTATCCCAGTACGCCTTCGGATTTCAGTGCCGCACTTTCTGTCCTTTCTATTAAAATACTTCCTAGATATTTTTTTTGTACCTGTTTGGTATTGGTACGGTGGAGTAATGGATAGCGGCTCGGACAGGGGAATCGGAGAGTCGAGTTCGAATTCCAGTCGAATCTATAGCATTCACTTACGTGATTGGGAAAAGTATGAATCCTCTTCTTCTAACGCCCCCCCCCCCAGCTATTGCGTTCTATAACCTTGGATGGTATCTGGTCTACCGCAGAAAGAAATGGCAACCTACCACGGGAAAATATCTGCCTCAGTCATGTATCGAAAGACACATGGTCGCCTAAGCGTGTATCACGCATGGCACATAACTGATCTCGGATTTGGTATTGGAACCTTACAAGTTATTTTCTCTCTTTATGCCTGGTCGCGATATATTCTCACTGAAGCACTTGTTTTCGGTGTCTGTGAGTTTTTTTTCTTTCATTTATATTTGTAATCAACCGTAAGTACTTGGTAACAGGATAATACGTTTACATATCTTATGTTAGTCGTTTATCTGCCGTGGAGCCAGGAATAACAGGTGGGTTTACAAACCCTAGCAAGCGAGTACAAAGTGGAGTAACGGATAGCGGCTCGGATTGAGGAATCGGAGAGCCGAGTTCGAATTCCAGTCAAATCTAGTCAAAATTCTTGAGAGTGCCGCTATCGTATATTACCGAAATATAAATCTGCGCCCTGGATTTTTTTTCAAATATCTTCTTCCCTCACGTGCTAATACCCTTGGGAAAGGTATGGATCCTCTTCTTCTCCACCCCCCAGCCATGGGTAAATAGCAAGACAGACCGGGTTCTATAGCCTTAGAATGCAACTGGTGTACCGCAGAAAGAAATGGCAATCTACTGCGGGAAACAATCTCTCTCGTCTGTCATGTACCGAAAGATACATGATCGCCTAAGCGTGTATCACGCATGGCACATAACTGAACTGACTTTGGGCTCATAATTTTGCTAACAAACATGCGTTTTTTCTTCTTGTAGTTGATGCTTAGTCCTTTCTTCTCGCTTTCCTTCGTACTTTCCGTAGGAGTTTTTAAACGTTTCAAAAAATTCAAATTAATGGAATAACGCCCCAGGCTTTCCAGGTGACAATAAAATAGAAATCTTTTGGCCCACTTTTATAAACGATGTATAGGAAAATGCAAAACAATAAAGCAATGAAGATTTCTGAGGAACATTCAAAAACTGATGCAAGCAAATTGAAAATAGAAGCAGTAGAAACGTTAACAAAATCAATGATTAAAAGCCTAATGAAGGTAACAAAATATCAAAGGGCCCATATTAAAGGGTACAAGAATAATTAAGTGACGTATATGGTAGGTTGTGTTAATCAAATATGTTACTTTGGTTTATAAATTTTGGATCTGTTTATGAATGAAAATCTATTTTACACTTTGTTTTACTTGGATAATAAAACGTGACTTATTTAAAATGAGTTATTGTCAAAAGTTTAAAAAAATAGATATTGTAAACTGAAACTAACCCGATATATTGATCATATAAATATTGTTGTGGTGTCCTCCCTCTAAAGAGTCTATGTTAGACTCTTCCGCCTACTATAAGTAAGATGTTGTGACCAAGTAAATGGTTAAGTAATAACAAAAACTAGGGTTGCAGATATATCGTATATTAAACAGTAAGCACACCAGAAGAGTATTACACGACTAGTGAGAGTGTATCGAAATGAACTAGCGCTCAATCTATTCACTGTCCACTGATTACTATTTCCAGAACCTTCTCTCCTACTAAACTTATAGTAGGCGGAAGAGTCTAACATAGACTTTTTAGAGGGAGGGCACCACAACAAATATATACTGACAACTTCTATAATAATCAGTTAATAACTGTATTGTAAATACAATAAATCACTTAATAAAATTTGAGACAGACTGACAGACAGATAGACATGATACGGTATATAATATGGTATGAATTTGGATGACATACTGACAGAATATTAAAGATATGACGATTTGAAAAATATGTCAAAATAAAAATTTTCTAAATTGTCATATATTTACCTAAATGGATAGACAGATGCATAATGAGTGGGGATAGATAGATAGATAGATAGATAGATAGATAGATAGATAGATAGATAGATAGATAGATAGATAGATAGATATTGACTGGAGATAGATATTATATGATATGATATGATGTGATGTAAATTTGGATGAGAATCCGACGGAATGGTAAAATATGATAATTTGGAAAATATTTCAAAACAAAAGTTTTCTAAATTGTCATATATTTACTTAGATAGATAAATAGATAGATAGATAGATAGATAGATAGATTGGGTCATTTGAATAAACTTAAATGCCTTTCCTTTTCTCATTAATCTATATCGAAATAATTACGAGACAGTAATGAAGGAATCTGTGAATCACGGCGCAACACATTCTTCCTTATTCTTTATTCCATGCGTCTTCAATCCTACAACGCTAATCAACTCCAATTATGTCTAGCCTATCTTGAATTAATGCATTCCATTTTTTTTTCTTTGCCGCCTGTATGGAAGCATGCACGTGACGAATGGAGTTGTTATTGTTTTAATTCTTTATGCACCTGTATTTTCGACGGAGTATTTTTTGAATAGCCGAAAGATGTCTCTCACACCTGAGACCTTCACCCGCAACAAAAGTATATATGCACGGAGGGAGAGAGCTTGTATGGCGTGGCGCCGTCTTCGATAAGCATTACGGGGGCTGCGTCGACACGGGAAGTGGGAATCCACTCGGACGGTGTTTGCGTTGTCAATAAAGCGAACAAAAGATCCGGCCGGCAATATGTATGCAAATCACTTTCTTAATGTAATACCCACTTCAAAGGACGTTATTATTAGTGGACTGTTAACACTCGACGCAATTGTGTAAAGTTCTTCGAGATTATTTACCCTATTTTCATTTGTATTCTCCAAGTGTCTATTGTGCCGTTCTTTTTCTTTCTGTCTTTGTTTGGCTGTCTTACTTCCTACGCATTTTCTCCGTCTTCTTCCTTCTTACTTTCTAAAACTGCAAATCGTTGACTTGGAGATTTCCAGAGACGAAACAAACAAATACAAATTATTTTTTACGGTATATCGACCGCTGCATAATAGTAATCAGCAGTTTTAATTAGACTATCAGTTTTTGACCCATATCCCCATGGCGTCAATTTAAATTGACTTCTATTTTCCTGTAAAATATAATTATAAATTATCGTTTCAGGAGGTAAAAATTTCACTGAACTATATTGGAAAATTTCCAAGATTTCATCTGTAATCAAGAAAATACGAACTTTAAGCTAAATGGCCACAATATATGGAAAAAACAGACGACACCCAAATAGCTTTGCAAACATTTAAACAGACGGTAATCAGAAGGGGCGATACCTCGGAATATGAGCACCATTTCTTAATAGATTTAAAAAATATTATTGATATCCGAAAAACAACTTAGATGTCAATACTTGGGCAACGTTTGAAAAATTCTTTAGGTCCATACATACATTCTAAATTGTTGTTCACTCGAAGTGTAATAAAGAAAATTCATATTTGACGACATCTTAATTATATGGACATTGTTTTGTCCATAAATGGGCATATTTAAGGTGTTGATCCAAATTTATAGTGAAAGAATAGTTTTGAAACTTTTTTTCAAATACTCTCATGTGATTTGAAAACCGTTTATTAAAAATGACACAATATACGTGGAGAATTGTTGCCATATCAGAGCTGGAGCTGCACAATTTTCAATTTTCAGTCTCGACAGATTTCCACAAGCGTTTACGCGGTCTTGTAAGGGACGAATTAGTTTCCGCCTTACAACCACTTCGACATAGACACAACGTTAAAAGCCTGTCAATATTCTTTCCATGGAAAATGATCTGACTAAATACACTGCCTTGTTCTACCAGCTAAGACCCACTATGCCATGTACATAGGGTGAACCAACATAATTCCCTTCGTGTTCCATTGGTAAGAAAGACGTTCCACTTAGAAATCTTATTCCCAAGGGCCGTTGTTTCGGGAAACAGACTCGGGAGTGGTTGCTCCCCTGATCACTACAATCTTAATCTCTTCAAGTGTAGGGTCAACCGTTATCTATCCTATATATTCTCCTAATCCACAATTTAAAAAAACTTCGTTCAGTAAACCTCACTTTGGGCCCATTTGGTTTCTCCATTTATGAACATGTCTATTGGACATTTTTATTTTCTTGGATTGAAAAGGTTCCCCATATACACTTTGTACGTCATTTAAGAAAGCATTAAACAAATGGTCATCATTCTAAATAATTCGAGGTAGAGCGTGTCATGTGCTTGACTAGAATGGCAGAGTGCGCATGCGCAGGTTTAGTTTGGTGAAACACACAGAATTTGGTAGACACCATGCCACATTATCACACGTGTTTCAATATATTTTAATAACTTCATTAAAAAAAACTGGAAATTAATTTTCAATCTTACTTTTTATTTATTGTAAATATTCCCATTCTCCATTTGACTGTGTTATCTATATATAAAATTCATTAGTCCGTCCGTCACATCCTCTAAAATAGCCATACATTGACCGATCGAAACTAAATTTTAGGGAGAACTGCAAGTAAGTAAGGGGATACAATATACAGTTGGTTTTACTCGAGTGCGTAGCTTAGTACAATAAATTTTTTATTGATTTTTTGGAAAAAATTAAAATTTTTATTATTTAACATACAAAATACTCCCACTATTTTAAAAGCAAGTTAATGATTAAAATAACGAATATTTATTTAATAAAAATGTAATATTGTTTTTTGCATATATTTTCTTTAAGTTTTTATATATACAAGAATCCAGTTTCCATTTCGCTCAAAAACAATCATGAGGCCAAACGCTTCAAAACATTAGAATTTGGCTTCAGAAAGAAATATTTGCGCATGGGCAGTTATATGTTGCATGCTCAAGACTAAGAAATCCTTAGAATTTTATTCTCCGCTATTCAAAAGTGAAAAGAAAAAAAATAAATTTTCTTAAAAACTCTTGTTTAGCATGAAATCCTATAAAATTAAATTAAAGAAATTATTAAACCACGAAGTAGGGTTTTTGTCAAAGTATTATTCCAAACAAATCAGCTTATTCAAACTTCATCGATTGGTTTGTAAAATTGAATGAAACGTAGAGTTTGTAAATCGTGACAAAAAAAGTTAGCGATAACTTGAACAATACTAAATACTGTGAGGATTTCAACACGCGTCAATATGCTGCAAAAACATTCTAGTACTTAATGAACCACACCAAATTATGGAAAGAGATTAGAGGAATTCGTGCCAACCTTAATTGTTTATTTTTTACATCGGCTAGAACACCGATCTCTGTTTTTCTTCTATGTGTCGTGTCTCTTGAGAGCGTTGACAATCATGACTCTTAATAACTTTTGTCTTTTTTTCCGTCTCTCCCAAATCTTTCCTACCCACTTGCTCAAGCTCGCCAGGTAGGTTGTGCGTTGTTGTCCTCCTGCATTCTTACTTCAAATCTGACTTATGAGTATCAAATTTTCAAAACCCTCTTTCTTCATTATGTGCCCCAGAAATGTCAGCTCTCTCTTCGTGATGTTAAGTCTGCCCTTTTTGTTGCCATTGTCTCTAGAAATTCGTCGTTGCTCACATGTTCGGCTCATAGTATTCTCAGTATCCTTCGTAGAACGACATTTCTGTTGCTTCATCTGTGAGGAGATTTTCCAGCATTCACTTCCATAGAGGAGGACTGATACTGTATAACAGTTCAGTACTCTTTTCTTTGTTTTTTTACCGATATTTTTCTGTTCATTAATACCTTGCTGAGCTTTTGAAAGGCATCTTTATCTATCCCAATGCGCCTTCGGATTTTAGTGTCGCTCTGTTAATACGCTTCCCTGATATTATTGTACCTGCTTGATTTCGCTATCTTTAATTTGCATGCTGAGCTGTCCATTTTTCTACCAACCGTGCAATCTTCTTGCAACTGATGCTTAGTCCTTTCTTCTCGCTTTCCTTCACTGCCTTCTGTATGGGTTCTTCTTACCTGTAGAAAATAAGCAAGTTGCTTAACCACGAAGCAATGTTACTAGTTTTGTAAATACAGTGTAACCCGGATATAAGAGAGTTGTCGGGACCGGAGACTAAGTATCTTATATCCGGGTTTCTCTTATATCCGGGTTTGGTCTGTTATATATACATTAACACAGGCTCTAATTTGGAACCAGAGAAAATATCTCATATATCCGGGTTACACTGTACAAGTATATCCTTTTCATGTCTTACGAGAGAAACTCGGTGACCCAACTCACGTGAATCTTTTTTAACACCCCAAACGTGATTTCACAAAGTGCGATTAAAATTAAAAGAAGAAATGCGGATTCTTTACGTACACTCCGGCAACATTTGCATATACGTGCTGTTAAGAGTCAATAAAGATTTGCATTTTGAGTTTGACACACCTAATCAGTAATTGGTTTCTCTTCAAAGGAAGTAACTATTTCAACCAAATTCGATGCCCACTTTAGAATACTGAAGTGCGCCCGATTTACTTAATTTCCCATTCCCTGAGAAATTAGCGCTTTAAAAATCTTCTAAAAATCTTAATTTTTCTTCCAAAATGAAATTGCATATGGGACATTCAGGGGGGGAAAATGAGAGTTGCATACAAAAAAAAAAAAAAAAAGCAAAAAGCTTTGATTGATTTGGTTTATTTTGATCTAAGATATATTAACCTCAGTGTGTTATTTAATGCCGACAAATTTTTTAGGATAGGTTCGTATGAATAGAATATGTATTCCTTGTAAGAAATCAGTTTGCAGACCAGGTTTCATTGACGTATTTTAGTAAAGAGGGATTTTGTCGAGAGTCAAATCTATTGCTGCGAATATTTTTCTTTTATTCAAAATCTTATTGCTGGTAATTTTTACTATAAAAATCTATTTTTATACTTTCATAGTGATTTGACCTCAGTTTGGGGGTTCACTATTAGTCCATAGCTGGGATCCTAACAGGGGGGGGAGCTGAGAACAATAGCAATTAAGAGGTGGTTCCACACTCCACAAGACCTCCCGATAGTCGAACCTGTCTACTCATGCATTCAATATATACTGATAGTGTCAAATTCCCTAAACCCTCTTTTCTCCTCATGTACCTGAGAAAATTCAATTGTTTTCCCGACTGATTCTAAATACGAGTGTCATTTTTGTTACCATTTTCCTTAAGTATTTCTCCTTCCCTGACATTACTCAGCATTCTTCGTAGGAATGACATTTCTGTTGCCTCTTCATCGGGGAAGAAAATTTCCAGAATTCTTTACCATATAAGAAAATCTACATTCCATAGCAGTTCAGCACTCTTTTCTTTTCAAGATTTTAGATGTTGCTTATTACATGTTTAACTTTTTTAAGAGATTGTTCTTTTTTTAAAATCAATTCACCCCAAGCAAGGTGATAATGCCGCCAAAACACAAGGGATTACTGGGAGTGAAATAGAATAAGAAGACTATAAAAGAAACCGGAAACCTAACCCTAAACAAGAAACAAGTTGTAAGCTTCTACTCCTGTTCTGAAGTAGGAAGGAGCGTGAACCTGATGATAGGCCTACACCCATCTACGCCTACCAAGAATATAAATAAATAAATAGTAAATAAAATTTCAGAATTTAGGCGGATACGTTAGAAGTATAGAGTTGAAGTAGACTTTAGAAGGAATCAGAAACCAAATCCTAAACTTTGGAAAGAACCGGAAACCAAACCCTAAACTTTAGAAGGAGTCGGAAACCAAATCCTAAACTTTAGAAGGAATCGGAAACCAAATCCTAAACTTTAGAAGGAATCGGAAACCAAATCCTAAACTTTAGAAGGAATCGGAAACCAAATCCTAAACTTTAGAAGGAATCGGAAACCAAATCCTAAACTTTAGAAGGAATCGGAAACCAAATCCTAACCTTTAGAAGGAATTGGAAACCAAATCCTAACCTTTAGAAGGAATCGGAAACCAAATCCTAAACTTTGGAATGAACCGGAAACCAAATCCTAAACCTTGGAATGAACCGGAAACCAAATCCTAAACTTTAGAAGGAATCGGAAACCAAATCGTAAACTTTAGAATGAACCGGAAACCAAATCCTAAACTTTAGAAGAAATCGGAAACCAAAGCCTAAACTTTAGAAGGAACCAGAAACCAAATCCTAAAATTTGGAATGAACCTGAAACCAAATCCCAAACTTTAGAAGGAATCGGAAACCAAATCGTAAACTTTAGAAGGAATTGGAAACCAAATCCTAAACTTTGGAATGAACCGGAATCCAAATCGTAAACTTTAGAATGAACCGGAAACCAAACCTTAATTTTTAGAAGGAATCCGAAACCAAATCCTAAACTTTAGAATGAACCGGAAACCAAATCGTAAACTTTAGAAGGAATCGGAAAAAAAATGCTAAACTTTAGAAGGAATCGGAAACCAAATCCTAAACTTTAGAAAGAACCTGAAACCAAATCGTAAACTTTAGAAGGAATTGGAAACCAAATGCTAAACTTTAGAAGGAATCGGAAACCAAATCCTAAACTTTAGAAAGAACCGGAAACCAAATCGTAAACTTTAGAAGGAATTAGAAACCAAATCCTAAACTTTAGAAGGAATCGGAAACCAAATCCTAAACTTTAGAAAAAACCGGAAACCAAATCGTAAACTTTAGAAGGAATTAGAAACCAAATCCTAAACTTTAGAAGGAATCGGAAACCAAATCCTAAACTTTAGAAAGAACCGGAAACCAAATCCTAAACTTTAGAAGGAATCGGAAACCAAATCCTAAACAACTGTTCAGACCAGAGTGGTGTATATTTCAGCAAGTAACAAGTTATTCACAAAAAGTAAAGATTAATTGGCGCTTCTGAACAGAGTCAGCCATTAAAACACCTTCCTTACCCCCGTCGTCCAATCCTAGAAAAAACAATGCTACGAATCTGTTTTTTGGGAGTGGGCGTTGAATTTGTTCGGTACCGTCAACGTTTGGTTTTCAGATTATAGTAAAAAGTCACAAGTTACTCCCCAAAAATGATCTCTAGATTGCAAGAATATCTTGGACAGTTTCTGTACGAAAACTCCAAATTCTTCAAAACATCTCACTTCTTGCAAGTCCCGTGAGGAGAACATCTTTCTGCAGATGTTTTTGTCTCAATGGCGTCTTTAATTGACGCAATAAGTTAG
>OZ038485.1:43553860-43596360 GCA_964036315.1 Acanthosepion esculentum
ACCTCTGCTTTATACTGTAACTATGCTGAGCAGACCATAATTACAGTTTCTGGCAGAGATCGCAAAATCTGTCTTGATTAGTAGTCTCGAACTCTTTGCCAAGATAACTTGTGACCTTCTACTAAACACAAATACCAACGGCTTCCAAACTGTTTCATCTACCCATTTTCACTTACCAAGCTTTGGTTCTTTATTTGGTATAGTTCCCAGGCAATTTACAACGGTACTGAACACTGCGATTGTCTCTCCAAGCTAATATTATGGGCAAATTAACCATGGTGTGATTCGAACCCAAGTAGATTTCATAACCACGCGTTCACTTGAGTCTATATTCTAGCTAATGTTATTGTAATGCTCTAATTTGGATGATTTTTGGTCCTCATCAGATTTTGAATTCTTACATAAGACGTTTCTAGGCTCCCGCCACAACGAGTCCAAATTCGCTGATAATGATGGTTATCAATAGGTAACCAGTGATCGCTACCAATGATATTGATATAATGATTATGATGGTTACCAGTGATGGTTACCAATGATGGTTACCAATGATAATGATATAAGGATAATAATGGTTATTAGTGATGGTTACTAATGATGGTTGCCAATGATAATGATATATTGATAATGATGGTTACGAGTGATAGTTACCAATGATGGTTACCAATGATAATGATATAATGATAATGATGGTTACCAGTGATGGTTTCCAATGATGGTTACCAATGATAATGATATAATGATAATAATGGTTACTAGTGATGGTTACTAATGATGGTTGCCAATGATAATGATATATTGATAATGATGGTTACCAGTGATGGTTTCCAATGATGGTTACCAATGATAATGATATAATGATAACGATGGTTACAAGTGATGGTTTCCAATGATGGTTACCAATGATAATGATATAATGATAACGATGGTTATCAATGATGGTTACCAATGACCGTTACCAATAGGCTCGTCATGGTCGATACTTAGCAATTTTTAAGCTTCTTTCCTGCAACAAAACGATGTGTCAAACGGACAATTCTTACCTTGACACCGTTATCATTTTAACTACCTTCACTCATCGAAAATGTTTATAGTTTTTAAAAAGCGATGATTAGAATTGTAATAAAATCTAAAAATATGAAAGTAAATTTTTACATTTTCTTTGTTCTTGAGAATTGACAAAAATAATGAAGACTGTTTTGGATTGTTTATTTACACTATTTCTTATACTGTTTATTGGAATGGTTGGCAAAATATCTGCTCATTGCCAATCGATTCGAATTTTATAAAATGGTAAATAATAATAATTTTCTTATATATTGGTTCACTTATTTTAATAATTTAGTAAATGTTTATGAATAATATTTTTTGTATTTATTTCTCCATAAACTGGTAAATGATGAATATTGTATTAGATTTTAGAGCGTTGCAAATATAACATTATTTGCTAAATTAACAATGTAATAAATAGCGTTTAATATTTTTGTTGTAAATTCTCAAGTACAAAAAAAAATGTATAAATTTACTTTCATCATTTAGGTGGTTAGGTTTTATTAACATTCTAGTCATCACTTTTTAAAACAATAAACATTGGCGTGGAGTGAAGATACTTAAAATAATAGCCATGTCAAAGGGGGGAAAAAACATCGTTTTGACATCCCGGTTTTTGCGGACACGAAGGTTAAACCTTGCCTGATCATTTTTGACGCAAATTTGAGATACTATGTCTGCCCTTTCAGTTTTACTCTGCAGTCCGCTAAAATAATGATATCCATGATCGGACATATATTTATTATTTTTTTTTTACAAGGACGAACCCCGTTCTTTAAACCATTTGCTCAGCAGAAACAGCAATACCCATTCCAACTCTCCCTAAATTATTCTGGCATGAAATTAAGTTGGAAGATTCATTTGAATCTCAAAGTACAAATTAATTTTTTTTAAGATGGATTCTGATTTGTATACAACTGATTTGTATGGTCAGATAATTGCTTTTTGAACCGTTCCCACTGATAGCCATTTACACCCTGTCATACTTACTTATTACTTATTGTTAGTTTTACAACAATCCCCTATGTGGCAGTAAATTATTTCCCCATAGATTGAGTCCATGCATTGAATATTGCTGTCACGTTGTGGCCTGGTGCCCCTGCTATGTATTTAGAGATTCTTGATAAATTTCAAAGAAGAATCTGCAGTGTTATGGGTCCTGACCTGGCACTTTGGCTTCAGTCACTTTTCCATCGCCCTAACGTAGCTTCTCTGTGTCTTTTCTATAAATATTTTCATCGTAATTGTTCTGATGAGTTTTCCTCGTTGGTACTTCGTCTTTCCGAATTTAAACGCAGAACTAGATTGGCAGCTCGGTCTAATTATTTTACGGTTGAAATGGTTTGGTGTAATTGAAAATTTTATGCGAACAGTTTTTTTTCTCTCAGTTCTCATACTTATACTTTTAATCAGAAAAAAATACAATTGATATTTCTGTGACATTACAAAGAGGAAAGTTTTATTGAAGGCAAGATAACCTGTGAGGCAGACAATAGATGAGTTTGAATGAATGGATGACGTAACAATAACCGCAAAGAGGACTATTAAAGGAAAAAGAGGCATGAAGTCGTGGAGAGCCATGATCGACAACTTTTTGTAAGATTATAGTATATAAAAGCAGAAGAAGGTAAGAACTACAAGCAAACCCTTGTAAAAGATAACTGAAATTATGAGAACACATAATGAGGAAAAAAGCTCCAAAGAATCAAATACTCACAGGATACATTGAAAGCAATAAGAAACGGAGAGAAATAGACAATAACCTACTCAACTAGTATACGTAAATGGATGGCGGGACAGGGATAAAAAAAGATAGGAAAATGTTACTCAGCGGAACTAAAGATATATGGAGAGCCATGATCACCCAGTTCTGAAAGGAAACAGCACGTATAAAAGAAGTTTTATCTATATCTACGATTTTTCTTATTATTATTCATTCTTTTTCATTTTTTGCTAATGCGATTTTTAACGTCATCCTTATCGTCTGCTTCTTTCATTTTGTTTCTATTTCTTTCTTTTTTTATTCGTTCCGAACTCATAACTATTATTCTTTTTATATTACTTGGCTTGGCTTTCAGATTCTCGTTTACTTCCTTCTTTCTATCTTGTTTTACTTTTTCTTATTTTCACTATTTCTTTCAACCGTTCAACCTCTCTCTGTCATTTACTTTCATTTTGTGCTTTCGTCCCCGTCTTTTCCTCCTTAATTATCTCCCTCATCCTTCTTCCACAGACCTCACTTCTTTCTCTTCGTTTTTTTCTCCACATCTTCTTCTTCTTCTTCTTCTTCTTCTTCTTCTTCTTCTTCTTCTTCTTCTTCTTTTGCTACTGTTGCTGCTGATGATCATGATGATGCTGCTGTAACCATATGCCGAGCAGAAACGGAACTATTCTTTCTCTCCAACTTTCACTAAATCATTCCTGACATGAAATATCTGCCGCAAAAATGACAGGGGCGAGTATTATAAGGGCGGTTTCAGAGTTGGTGCCCAGCGATAGATAGACAGGCAGAACAAGGCAGGGAGGGAGACTTATCGAAAGAAAGAAGAGTCAACAACGTAGAAGACGGCCATTAAAACCGATTCCGTTGACAGGGATTAGGCTCTCTGCATCAGACCGAAACCTCTTGGAACGCGAGGTCATTCTATAGTATGTAAAATAAGTACCGGCCCGTTTCCGCGTCTGCCCTACCTCCCGCCGTCTGATGCTTCGAATTTCTCTTTAACTTCAACTACTATTACTGCTTGGTCCAAAACGATTTTCACGTAAAGATGGAATAGTTGTCTTGTTGTCGTAAATAGCAGCAGGAGGAGAATGGGAGATGGATGTCCACGCATGCGCTTCGTGTAGAAGTGATACGGTCTTTACTTTCATTCCATTCCGAACTGTCTTCTCTTATCAATATCTCGCAACGCGTTCCGTCTGTATGTTTTATTTTATTTTCCAGTTCCAGTCGTGACTCCCGAAAAATATTCCCCACTTTATTTATGTATTTATTTTATGATTTATTTGCTGACTTAGTCAAACGTCATTTTTTTAGCGTTTTACAGTCATCTACGCCTTTCGTTCATTATTGGTTGAGGATTTAATCAGATTGTAAACTGTCAATTGAGTACTTTCCTTTCTGAATAGACTTAATATCTATCTGTGCATCCCATAGATAATAAACTTTCTTCTTCTTCTTCTTCTTCTTCTTCTTCTTCTTCTTCTTCTTCTTCTTCTTCTTCTTCTTCTTCTATGTGCGTTGTACTTTTGGTATGTGACCAATCATGACTCTTCACAACTTCCTATCCTTGTAGATCATAATAACGTTTTACCATCACCCCTATCCTCGGTTCCGCCATCCGTTTACCTTCGATACATCCTGTAAGTGTCAATTTCTCCGAGCCTTCCTTCCTCATTATATCTCCAAGAAATTCCGTCTGTCTCTTTCTGATTCTGACTATAAGTATTTTTTTTCACTTTTCTTGAAGAACTTCTCTTTACCTACGCACTCCATTCATGGTATTCTCAGCATCCTGCTCAAACAGTTGGCACCGGTCTTCACTTTATCTCTTTTATTTGTTTCTATCGAAATTTTCTTGTTCTTTACAACTTTGCTTAGCGTTTGGAAGGCATCATTTGCCATTCCAATGCACATTTGGATTTCGGAGTCAATGTTAACCCTGTAGACTAAGGTTGTCAACTCCTTAAAATGAAAATACGGTACCCGGAGTTTCTCAAACAGTGTCACTGACACCACCGGTGGCGTCGGTCAACCGACACAACATAAGCTTCAACGGCAAGCCCGACTGACTCCACTCATTCTTCAAGTCGCTTTCTTCATCCACAAAAGACATTCCACCTTGATCTTCTATATTGGTAATACAAAGAATTTTATTTTAACATACTTGATCGTAAAGTACATGGTCTCATTGTGGAGAGGTTCCGAAACATGGGGTCCGCAAACTTTCCTTAGGGAAAGGTCCCCAATCAGATGTCCACGGACGCAGAAAGTGAATTTGGTATTTTTGAGCGATAGAAGTAACAGATTATCATTGAAGAAATTTATATAGTCAGTGAAAAATAACATTTCAATTAGAATTTTAGATTGAAACAGAAATATATTTTAAGAAAAACAATATAGAGACCATTATGCAATATTTTTTTCAGTAGTTAAAATATCTATCATGCATTTAGTGTATCTTCACATTGGTAAGTATTCACTTTGGCATATTCTTTGGAATAAAACACCTAAAAACATCAAGCGAAACTGGCAGGGCATTTCAGAAAAAAAATCATTTATCTATTAAATAAAATAAATAAAAAAATTTACGCGTAATTCTGAAAATGAAAATAGCCGAAATTCAAAAGTGTTGACAGAAACGTGTCCCGAATTTTGATACGGCGAAATATGACATTTTGATACGGTACAATCCCACATATTGATACGGGGTAAACCTCATTTTGATACGGTATAATCCCGAATTTTGATACGGGACAATCCTACATTTTGATACGAGACAATGCCGTATTTTGATACAGGGCAATCCTTGACAAATATAATCTCCAACTATTTAAGTGTAACGTCAATCGACATCTCCAGTTGCCTTGATCTATCCTCTTCCCTTCTCCACATCCTTTCCCCTTTCATTCCTATCTGCTCTCGCTCCAAATCTTCTGTAACCCCTTTGCCTTGATCGATCCACTATCTTTCTCCACATCCTCTCCTTTACCACTCCTATCTGCTCTTCCTCCAAACCTTCTGTAACCCCTTGCGTGTTAGTGGCTTCCAGCCTTGGTTGGGGTGAAAAGCTTAAAAAAAAAACAAAAAAAAAAAAAAAAAAAACAAGACAATACCACATTTTGATACGGGAAAATTCCATATTTTTGATACGAGACAATGCCGCATTTTGATACGAGCCAATGCTGCATTTTGATACGAGACAATGCCGCATTTTGATACGTGGAAGAGAAGTACACACTAGATTTTGCTACTCAAGATTCCATAGCAAGTAGCTTTTTGCGGAGTGGGCATGCTCGGCCCACGTCTTACCGGTTCTGGATTAAGGGTTGTCCTTCTCTTAGACTGATTTGTAAACAAAGCGAGACAGCCCAGTCTACGCACACATCTTAATGCCCCCACTATGCTAAATTAATGTCAGCGAAGAGAGTTCGCTTGTTATTTGATTGTGCGCTCACTAGCTGATATTTGTGGATCATTTCCCAAGGGATATGTGTTATATCTAGAGTTAACGTAGAGAGTTAACGTAGAGAGTCTCAGGATTTCAGAAGTCGTTTAACTTTGCCCAAATTCCAAGTGTTTGTCAAGTCATGATGGCTTGAAATTAATTAAAACTAGTACATTTTTAATTATTTATTTTTATATGATCAATTCAGGATAGTTGTTTTTACTGACACTTTTTACTAGGAAATTAATTGAAATATTGTTGAATGTTTGAAGTGATAGACAGGTTTAACTTGATACTCTTAAAAAATGACCTATATCAAGTGGATTTTGGCTTACGACCATATCACATTGAAACACCGCATATTGGTTTCTTTTGTCTTTGCAGAACAACCAGTCTTGGAGAAGGAAAACTATGAATTCAAAACTACTTTAAAGAGGGAAGATCTCCGCTAAGCTATCTTGCTAGCGACCCGCGTAATCCTGCTACAGAAGAGTGGGTGAATAGATGACTTGATGTCTTTCCCAAGGGCATTCACGCGGTATCAATATATATATATATATATATATATATATATATATATATATATATATATATATATATATATATTAATAATTTTCACCCTATACAAGGCACAAGAACCACTCAAGGTAGAGGACTAATGAAGGAGATTGTTGTGTGAGCGGTAAAAATAAGAGCTAAGAGGTGCAGTTTATGAAGATATGTGGGAAAGATGACGTGTGACACTAGACCTGAACAGGTTTAGGTAGTAATGGTCGGGAAAGCATCCTCTTGGGAGTCGGTTCTTTGGAAAAAGTGGTAATTAAATACGAAGAGAATGTAGGTGGTTCGCGGCGTGGTGGGTCTTATCTGTGGGGGTTACAGTTGGTGGAAATAAGTAATGTAGAACGTTTGAACATTTTCCATGGAAATAACTATAAAGTAACATTTCGCCTTTGGATCTATCTATCTATCTATCTGTTATGGTAATTTACCTACGCACACATGAACTCGGTCGGATATAAATAGGAGCAGATACTGCCTTTTGGAGAGGGAAGTTTCCAGCAGTCAGCTCTGACAGTCGGACCGAACATTCTTGCTGTAACACTCTCGTTTGTATATGTTTGTATTACTGTTTCTGATAATATATTTGCTTAACTCACTTCCTTTGTTGTGTCTTTATTTCTGGCCCTAACAAGGCCACAACACTATCTATCTATCTATCTATCTATCTATCTATCTATCTATCTATCTATCTATCTATCTATCTCAGTCCATATATATATATTTGTTTATTAAGGGAATTTTATTTATTAATCTAACAGGTTTTATCACTTTAAACGTTATTTTTAGTAGATACTCATATTTGTAAATTTACAATAAAGTTACATTTCTCCTGTGGGTCTGTCTGTCTGTCTATCTATCTATCTATCTATCTCAGTGTATTCAGATTTATCTTTTTCTATTAATGGATATTTTATTTATTAATCTGACAGGTGTTATCACTTTAAACGTTACGTTATTTTAGTAGATACTCATATTTGAGTAGGCGCTTCGTTTATTTATCAGACAGTTTATTTGCAGAGGGAACTTCATCGGCAAAGGTTCTTCGTGGATGAGCCGATATAAGCACGTCGGATCTAACGGTTCCTTCTGCCCAGTGGGGGGCGCGGGTTTGAATCCTGAGAGCATATCAATGTCATTGGCCCTGATATGGCATATCGTCTGCAGCCGCTCTCTTGCCTCCCTCTGACTTTTTTTTTACAAATACTTTCACGGTAACTGCTCGATGACCTGACTTCATAAATTTAAAGGTTCAACTAGGCTGGCATCTCGCTCTCACCCTTTCACTGTCGAAACTGTTAAATGCAGCCGTCTCTTCTACTCCAATAGATTCATGTCTCGCACTTCTCGCATGTGGAACTCAATCCCCATTTCTTGTTTTCCTGATAGCTATAATCTCCAACTATTCAAATGTAATGTCAATCGACGTCTCCAGATACCCTGATCTATCCCCTAACCTTCTCTTCATCTTTTCCTCTATCACTCCTCTTTGCTTACCCCCCCCTAAAAAAAACAACATATTTTTCTATAAGCACATAAGATTTCTTGACTATTTAGGCTGCTATAAGAAAATAAATATAGTTTAAATAAATAAACGGGGCGTCTACTCAGATATGTGCATCCACTAAAAATAACGTTGAAAGTGATAAAATCTTTGTCTATCTATCTATCTATCTATCTATCTATCTATCTATCTATCTATCTCAGTTCATTTCCAAGGGACATTTTTCGAAACTGGTCGAAAAGACTACGCCAGAATTTGAACAATGCTCACCGATTCCTCTTTGTGGTAAGTTGCATCGGCCACTGTTGTAGATATCAGGGTATAATTCAGCTTTTACTCTTTCTGAAATGGCTTGGCTGTGAACGATCAAACTTTCTAGCCACTCAGAAAGTTCGCATACTTCTAAAATATTTGTCAGCGAAACAGTATTTTCGATTGTATGATAATTTTTAATTACTCTGCACATTTATCCGCATCTGTTTTTCCCTCCCTCTTTCAGTCTAGACTTGTTTAAATTTAGCTCAGTAATGTTTGCTCTAGAGTGATGGTTAACGAGCGTGAATTGGATCCACATTGAATGACGCAGCATTGTTGATTCGTGTCAAATCAAAGTAAATTCAGTCAAAAAAATAGTGAGAGGTAAAGAGAGAGATTAAGAGAACGACATAAAGTGAGAGAAATAAAGAAAGAACTAAAGAGATAAAAAGATAGAAATAGAGAGAGAGGTAAAGAGAATGATAAAGAGAGTGATAAATAGAGAGAGAGGTAAAGAGAGTGATAGAGATAGAGGTAAAGAGAACGATACAAAGAGAGTGAAGTAGATATATACAAGGTAACCAAAAAGTTCTGTCCGTTTTTTGATTAGTCATTGAATGAAGTTGAAATATATACGAAATGCGTGTAGCAATTGTTTTCAAATTCGGACAGCCGGAAGAAGGAACATCAGACGTTATAAAAACACGTGCACCGTGCCCGGCCATCAGTTATAAGCCGGACAGCTGTGAGAAGGATGGAAGTGTCTAGAGATCTCGTTCAGGGTTGTTTGCTTTACGACTACAAAGTGGGCTTATCAGTAGCTGCATCAAGTCGCCGCATATGTCAAGCGTTTGGGGATAGTGCTGTGGATGAACGTACTGCAAGGCGTTGGTTTCGAAAATTCAAGTCGGGAGATTTGTCTCTCCATGATTAGCCTCGCAGTGGGCGACCACAGGTCTTGAATGACGGAGTCCTGAAGGCGGCTATTGAAGAGGACAGTAGTCTAACGTGTGGTGAACTTGCAAGACAGTTCAACGTTTCCGATGAAACAGTTATACTTCACCTGAACCGCCTAGGTAAGACGTACAAACTGAGCAAGTGGGTTCCGCAAACGCTGTTGGAGGTCCACAAGGGACAACGAGTGGCAGCCTGCGCATCGCTGCTTTCTCGTCACCGTACCGCAATCTTATTCAATCGAGTGCTTACCAGTGATGAAAAGTGGCTTCTGTACGAAACTCCCAAGCGTTCCAGACATTGGTTGTCTCCTCAGGATGCTGTCCCTCACACCGCAAGAACGCCTATGCACCCATGCAAGATTATGCTTTGTGTCTGGTGGACAGGTCGTCAAGGGGTTCATTATGAACTGCTACCAACGGGCCAAACGGTCACTGGAGACCTATACTCGCAGCAATTGAAACGTGTGCAACAGGCATTGCGCCAGAAGGAGCCAGCACTGGTGAATCGCAAAGGTCTGCTTTTCCTCTATGACAACGCCAGGCCGCATGTCGCGCGAGTGGTCAGGGATACCATACAGCAACTTGGGCGGGAGAATGTGTGCCATCCACCTTATTCCCCTGACCTTGCGCCATCCGATTACCACCTCTTCCACACCCTGGATAATCATCTGGAGACACGTTAGCAGAAGGTGCTGGATGCCGACGCGATTAATTCGAAGACTAAATATAAGTTACACATACTGTGAAGCGTTTTCTTTTTTTCCTTTAAAAACGGACAGAACTTTTTGGGTTACCTTGTATATATATATATATATATATATATATATATATATATATATATATATATATCTATATATATATGTATATATATATATGTGTATAAAGAGCGAGAAAAACAGAAAGAGAAATGTAAAGAGAAATAGAGAGAGATAAACATGATAGGTAAGTAAAGACATAAATAGAAAGAGAGAGAGAGGCAAAAAGAGGGATAAATAGAATGATGGAAGAAAAGAAAGAGATAGAGAGAGATAAATAGAGTGAAAGCGAGGTAAAGACAGAAATAAATAGAGAGAGATAAAGAGAGATAAATAGCGAGAGATAGAGAGAGATAAATAGGAGAAAATAAAGAGAGAGATATAGAGAGAAAGATAAATAGAGAGAAAGAAAGAGAGTTAGAGAGATAGAGAGAGAGAGAGAGAGAGAGAGAGGTAAGGAGTTAAATAGAGAGAGAGAGACAAAGAGAGAAAGATAGAGAGAGGAATATAGAAATAAGTATAATGAGAGAGAGAGAGAGAGAGGGAGAGAGAGAAGTAGATAGAGATATAAGAGAGAAATAAATAAATCTTCCTGTTTCCCTGATAGCTATAATCTCCAACTATTCAAATGTAATGTCAATCGACGTCTCCAGATGCACTGATCTATCCTCTATCCTTCTCTTCATCCTTTCCTTTATCACTCCTATTTGCTCTCACTCCAACTCTCTGTAACCCTTTGCGTGCTAGTGGCTTCCCGCCTTGCCTGGGGTGAAACGCTTAAAAAAAATATTTATACAAAGTTGTGCGTTGTTATCCATTAGCCTAATTTTTTCATTATGATTTTAAATGCAAAACAGTTGACATTGACCATGACATTATAAGATAGAGGAAAATAAAATCCATAATGAATAATTTTTTCACGTTCTAATGAACACGCAGCACACTGTCAACCGTTTTGGACTAAGTAATCGCAACCGCGCTGTGCGTATTTGGGGTTGGATCAAGGAATGGTGTTACTCAAAATCTACTCGATGCCCTTATGTATGCATGCATGTATGGTTAGAATGTTTGCTTTCCGATCATGAGTTCGAATCTCATGTCAGGAAGGTGACTTCTTGATGTTATTGGCACCCCTCTCTCTCTGGCCTCTGTACTAGTGCTGCTGTGTTTCTCCCGTGATGTATGCAGTCTGTGGCATAACCTCTTCATTCTGAGGGTACACGGTTGACGGTTCCCTGGTTGCTGTTTCCGACTGGTAGTTAGGAGCCCTAACTCTTGCGTAGCGTGAGGAAATCACGGAACGAATCCCAGTCAGCGCGTTGGTAGCAGAACGAGGTTCGGGTGGTAGAAGGCTCTTTGCAGAGGGTGGGGTTGAAGGAGATGTTAATAGACACTACCACATGATCAGAGTTACCAAGAGGGCAGAGCTGCGTGGCACTACAAGACTCGGGGATGGAGGTAAAACACAGATTGAGAAGAGAGGCCTTACTGTCCTGGTTGTAGGCAAAACGCGTGGGGGAGTCAACTATCTGCGTGAGATATTGAGAAACTGAAAAGTTAATTGTGTGTATGCCTGCGAGGTTAGTAGTAGCATTCTGAAGCCACTTGTAATGGTGGGCGTTAAAATCGCCAAACACAAATATGTGAACGTACGGGTGGAAAGAGAGAGAGCCTTGTCTATGCTGTCAGAAACGATATCAAGTATTCCACAATCCTGAGAGGATGGAGAGCGATAAAGGAAGAAGAGATAGCTTAGAGCATTGAGAAGAGATAGCCAGAGACACATGTACGAATGGTCCGGCAATTCGAGGGAGAACTCGTTAGTAAGAGGGAGATGGTCCTTGACGTAGACACCAAGGCCATGCATGTGAGTTAGAGAATATTTTCTGAGGAGAGAGTGGTAGCCAGGGATCGAGAGTTCAGCAGCGTGAAAACCATACCATTTAGGTAGACGGAACCGTTTGCGAGCCGTCGACGGTTGTGCTCGCACAAGTAATCGCGACCGAGAATTTGAACGTACTCTCCTTGTTAAAAAATACTTGATCGCACCATATTATTCCTTCTCTTCCAGAAATTCAGAATAGTTGCAGTATAAAACATAGGCGGGCTCCGTGGGTTTGAATAAGCCCAAATATACCTGTGCAATAGAGCCGCTTTAATAGACGAATGTGCTTGGAAAATGGGTAGCCAGCCAGTATATATCTATATATATATATACTCTTTTCTACCAAATACAATCGCCTTCATACCATCGGAAAGTTTTCAACTTATAAAATAAGCAGTGAATGTTTTTTTTTCATTCCTGTAATAAAATAATTGTACCACCCAGAGAATGATTTGCAAAATAATAAGTTTACTGCACTCAATAATCCCCGGAGGTAAAATTAAAAGAAAGCATTTAATCATACTGGCAACTGTATTTCGTGCACCTAAGTGTATTTTAATCTATTACTTAAACGTTATTTTTAATGGATCCTCATATTTAAATAGGTGCCCTGTTTTTATTCATTTATTAAACAGTATATTTATTTATTTCCATCTACCGGTCTGAATATTCGTGAAAACTTGTCAGAAAAATATGCGCATATTTTTCTAATAAAATTTGCCGTTAGATGGAAATAAATAAAGCAATAAACTAAAATATGAAAAATATATGCCTAAAACATAAGTGTGCATATATATATATATATATATATATATATATATATATATATATATATATATATATATATATATATAAGTAATTCATTGAGTCTGAAAGAAACCTCAACAGAATGCAGAAACCACTGGACGTCCGTTTCGTCCTATATTTGGGACTCATCAGCAGTGCGCATACGTCATACCAACTGTTCCAACGGGCCTCGGTGACAAAGAGGTAGCAAATCAGACTCAATATAGCGCCGCTCGCTAACATATTCCGTGGTGGAACTCAACTGAAATTCTCTGTAACCATAGGACTGTGCCCCCTGAAGCCACGACTACTATCACCAAGCCGCTCAAACTGAAGCATTAGAAGCTGGATCAAGCAATGATATACACATAATAGAAATTGTTAGGAGGATTTGATAATTACAATTAAGTAATTTATTGAGTCTGAAAGAAACTTCAACAGAATGCAGAAAGCACTGGACGTCCGTTTCGTCCTATATTTGGGACTCATCAGCAGTGCGCATCCACTACCGAGAATTGAAACCCTGACAATTAAGTTATCAAGCAAACGTCACACCAACTGTTCCAACGGGCCTCGGTGACAAAGAGGTAGAAAATCAGGCTCAATATAGCGCCGCTCTCTCACATATTCCGTGGTGGAACTCAACTGAAATTCTCTGTAACCATAGGACTGTGCCCCCTGGAGCCACGACTACTATCACCAAGCCGCTCAAACTGAAGCATTAGAAGCCGGATCAAGCAATGATATACACATGATAGAAATTGTTAGGTGGATTTGATAATTATAATTAAGTAATATATGTATATGTATATATAATGTATGTATGTTTATACATAGATAGTAACTAGTAAAATTAAATGACCACTTATCTGTCCCTCATCTGGGTTTTGCGGAGATTACATCCACTCGTCAGGCTTGATAGTAAGACTGAATTTAATTACAAAAATAATATTTCCCTAAATATTATCTTTTTTCTTTTTAAGAAAAGTTTTTACTTTTAAAAAAATTAAATTCAATTTTACTCTCAAGTCACCTGACGATTGGATGTAATCTCTGCGAAACCCAAGAGAGGGACAGATAAGTGAACATTTAATCTTATATTCTACTAATAATGCTCTAATTCTGACCCACAAAGGGCGCGTGTGTTAAATGCGGTAACTTCCGGAAATATCCTGGTTAACGTTTATTTTTTTAGATGCTTAATTTTGGCCCCAAATACTTTGCATATATATATATATATATATATATATATATATATATATATATATATATATATATATATATATATATATTATCGAACATTAGAACGGCTCATGGTCAGACATAATAGACATTCATTGTCTGTTATATTTAATAATAATAATAATAATAATAATAATAATAATAATAATAATAGTAATATATATATATATATATATATATATATATATAGAGAGAGAGAGAGAGAGAGAGACAGACAGACAGAGAGAGAGGGTTCACGCTTAGTAACTCTTTGCAACTTAGTTGCTTTATTGGTTTGAGTGGTGAGATTTTAACGTTAAAACCTCGCCACTCAAAGGGAACTGCGCCACCTTGTAATTTTGACAGTGGGCGTAATCACCGTTTTCGAATGTTCCCAGTAGTCCAGAATATGTTAGTCCAAACTTGGGCTGTGAAGCCACCACTGGATACACTGAGTAACTGTAAAGCATTCTTCGGACTAAAACGAATTATTTACATACTACGCTGCATATAGAAAACACTGAAGTCTTTATTAACAAAAAACCATGAGGGCTTACAGTCACAGCTCACTGAAACACCGATTCCCGTACGATCACTGTCAAGCAACGTCGAGCCTGGTCAGTGCTTAATTGGGTGACTGCGTGGGAATCCCAGGTTCTGTACGTTTGAATGTTCGGGTGGTGTAATGGATAACGGCTCGGAATGAGAAATAGGAGTTAAGCAACGTTGAGCCTGGTCTGTACCTAGATCGGTGACTGCGTGGGAATCCCAGGTGCTGTACTTTTGAATGTCCGGGTGGTGTAATGGATAACGGCTCGGAATGAGAAATAGGAGTTAAGCAACGTCGAGTCTAATCAGTACCTAGATGGGTGACTGCGTGGGAATACCAGGTGCTGTACGTTTGAATGTCCGGGTGGTGTAATGGATAATGACTTGAAATTGTTCATCGGAGAGCCTAGTTCCAATTCCAGTCGGGTTGATTATATTCACTTAAGCGGAAATACTATTGGGAAAGGGATGAATCCATATCTGCTGTCCCCCAAATAATGGGTTAATTAGTAAGACTTGTATCACTAAAATCATCATTATCTAAAAAATATAATATAATATAATAAAATTGGGTACAAAATATTTAGATTTCAGCATTAAATAACCAATAGAGGTTGATATACCGCTAAACAAAAACAACTAACAAACCAGCAGTTCATGAAATACTCGGCATTGAATTTAGTCATCGATAAACGTAGTTTCTCGTTTCTACCGAGTTATTGATGCTCTCACCAAGTCAGGGAAATATTAATCAGTGAAACTTTCGTTTTCTTTTTATGTTATGTCTAGTCCTCCTTGGTCGACGGCTGCCCGAAATCGCTTCGAGGGTCTTACTGGTCGAGCGAGACGAGATTACTGACAAACACACCACGAAAGATGATCTCTTTACAGTTGGTTGTATCTATCTCGGTTTGTCTATATCTATCCACTCCCTGGCCCTTCTCATTTCTCTGGTTACTACGTGTTACTGGTATTATTGACTGGCTGCAGTCTCTTATTTTAAATAAAGCAAATTCGTTGGCATGTGTCTTGGCGAGCCGTTTATTTGCTTTGTTGAGTAGCGTTGGCCTTTACGGTCCAATGGTTAAGACACAATGCGTGGTGAATATTCCGACGGTTTGTCCGTCGCGAGAGGTAGAAATCGCAACGCTAGCTGGTCCTTTTTTTTTTTTTGATGTTGTTGTTGAGTAAACATGCACGAACCGTATATAATTGTATACAAGTCAACCGTCGAATCTTACCCACAAAATTGGTAATTTATGATATGCCTCGTGTATAGGTCAACCCCAGTTTTTGAGAGCAATGGAACGACAAATTACTGTAATAAATCATCATATATTTGGCTACTACACCTATGTGCTTGTCACGAGGAGACCGGCGTTGTCAACAGCTGGCGAACATCGTGTATTGTTGCAAAAGCTAATATGCAGTTGATGTGGACTGAATATATATAGAATGTAAAACATATCAGGCATGTTTCTGTATGATTATTAGTATCTCAGAATTTCAATGAGTAGCGAATATGTATATATATATATATATATATATATATATATGTGTGTGTGTGTGTGTGTGTGTGTGTGTGTGTGTGTGTGTGTGTGTGTGTGTGTGTGTGTGAATTAAAGATCAAATACAGATCAAATATGGATCGGAATCCTACAGGACGATAACATAAAGAACAAATAGTAAATGTATATCAATCTAAAATGTTTCACTCCGATGAAGCTTTAATAAAAGCGAATCATGTTAGATTGATATACATTTCCTATTTGTTCTTTATTTCATAATATATATATATATATATATATATATATATATATATATATATATATATATATGTAATAATTATGATGGTTTCTCGTGTCTTCATTGGTAGGGCACACCTAAAGTAACATGTTAGCTGGTTTCCTATTGGTTTTTAATTTTTTCATTCATATATATATTTATATATATATATGTATATCATGATGGTTTCTCGTGTTTTTATTGGTAGGGCACAACTAAAGAAACATGTTAGCTTGATTTACGTTTCCTATTTGTTTTTAGTTTTATCATACATATATATATATATATATATATATATATATATATATATATATATATATATATCATGATGGTTTCTTGTGTCTTCATTGGTAGGCCACACCTAAAGAAGTGGTTACCCCCGATGGAAAAGGGGAATACAACTTCGATTCTGGAATCGTATTATTCTTTATTAGGACCTTCTTATCACTAAGCCGGTTGATAATAATTTCGCCGTTCAAAATTATAAGGATGTCAACTCAAACGCGTGTACTCCCAAAAAATAGCGCTTACACAAATAACAAACACAGGCACATAAATGTATAAATGATGGATTACTAACTAAATACACAATATATATATATATATATATATATATATATATATATATATATATATATATATATATATATATATATGTGTGTCTATATGTGTGTGTGTGTGTGTATTGTGTATTTGGGCAGCAATCCCTGTTTTATGCAAGTTTCATTAAAAACGACTGTGGCCATGTTCATAATGTTGACTTTTTCGTTTTTTATTAATAATGCTTCGATTATTTTTAACCTTTTTTACATGTGGATGAAGCAATATATTTATATGAACAACGAGTATGTTTGGGAGAGAGTTTGGTAGGTCTCCATGTGTATTTAAATGTGGAGCAGGTGTTAATGGAAGAATGGCTGAAAATTCCTCTGGATGAAGCCAGAAAGCTGTATGATTCCATTCTTAGACGTATTAAAGCTGTATGTGAGGCTAAAGGAGGACCAACTCCATAGTAAATAAATTTTCTTTGAATTTAAAAATGGTTCGAAATATAATAAATATTAAAAAAAACTTTATAAATTAAAAAATTCTGACTAAATACACTCAATTCAATGCAGCCCAAATATACGTTATATATATATATATATATATATATATATATATATATATATATATATATATATAACTTATATTTGGGCAGCATTGAATTGAGTGTATTTAGTCAGAATTTTTTAATTTATAAAGTTTTTTTATTATTATATTTTTCTTCTTATATTAACTTGAAATATAAATTTTCTTATATCTGAGTACTTTATCAAAGAGTTTTCGTTTTTGTGCACTGGCGGTTTCAAATATTATATCTTCACGCGTCATGTCGGTGTTTAAATCTTCAGTTCGTGTTACCCTATCGATATTTTTACGCATAAAATAGATGCAATCCGGCATCAATAATATTTATTAATTCTAAAAACAAAGGAACTAAATAAATACTTAGATACGAGTGTCGGCTGAAAAGTTCATAAACTGACCAAGATACCAAATAAGGTTAATTTTTCAATCTATTTCCACTTGAGGTTCCTATATTTCTTCCATCGGTGTTCCAGTGCTTCAATCCCAGTGGTGAAGAAGCTTTCATCTTGTTGGATAAAAATATCATCAACACCAAATTTGATGTCATCAGCACTACGATACTGGTTCTCAGCTAAGCATTTTTTTTAATGTTGAGGAACAATTGGTTGATGCAGAGAAATCATTAAAAAAACAGGGAGGCTGTTCAAATCAACCAGCTATTGAGACCAAGGACATGTATGCTGAAGCAATTTCCTGATGAAAGAAGACAACTTTCACCAGTTTCCCCGGGTGTTTGGTCTTGATAGCTTTTCGTAACTACCTCAATAATATTCACCAATCATAGTGTTCCCCTCAAGCTATCCTCTACTTTTAGAAGAGCCAGATCAGGCCGAAAATGGCTTATTGTTGCCCTATTTAGGCGGGAGATGCCCGGTCCTCAATTTCCAGTTTTGATAGAGTTCAAAAGCGTCTCCTAGTCCCTCTTGGAGAAGAATTATTTTCCGCCCTCCAACCTCTCTCTCATAGGCGAGATACGGCGAGTTTCGCACTGCTCTATAGCTACTACCATGGAAAATATTCGGATGAAATACATTCCTTGGTTCCGCCAGGTCTAACTTTCACGGCGAGAACCTGCAATACCACATAAATTGTAGCAAACCACTTACATTCCGTTCGTATTCCATCGGAGAGAAGTTCCACTTGAACAGCTTTTTCTTGCGAATCACTACTTTGTGAAACCGACTCCCAAGAGGTTGTTTCTCCGATCTCTACAATCTTAACCTGTTCAAGTCGAGAGTTAACCATTATCTTTCTCTCCATATAAGCTACCCCTTAACGTAACACTCTACCTCAAGTGGCCCCCAGGCCTCGTACAGGGTGAACCTTACTGTAAAAAATAACTAGGTACTTCTGATGATGTTTTTTTTTCTCAATTTGTTATAGCAAGCAGTTATCCATGAGATAAACAAATTTTCAAACCTAGCATTTGTAATTTAAAAAAAAAAAGTACAGATAACGCTTCTAAAAGTCAGGGATCGATTTGCCACTCTGTGTTTATATTATGAACAGGACCCCGTTTCTAAAATGATTTAAAAATTTTTTGTCTATTCTTACAAATTTCGGGGTTTGAGGAAAGTACAATAAACGCTTATCTGCAAAATTTATTCCACATAATACTTTTCCCTATTTTTGTACGAGTGAACCAATCAATTTGATTATTGCCATTAAACTTTTACGTAAGTCAATATTCTAGCTGGGGTAGGGAACTTCAGTTATCGTTCGCACGTTCCCATTGGGTCCAATTAAACAAAACCGGGCCCAAACATTGAACTCGCAATTACGATGTCATCAAATCCACGAACCAACTAGGCCAGCACTTCTTAAACTATTTTCATTCATGACCCCATTTTTCATGATATTTTTCGCGACCCCTGGTATTAACCAACTACACTGAAAATACATCCATTGTCACTGCAAGTGTCGCAACGGCAACGGCGCTACACGCGCGTTTATATTACCGCAGCGCTTTGAGCACTTCGACGTGGTGTAAAAGTAAGCAAGCTTGTCTCGCTAAATCAAGTTACGACTGAGTGGTGAGTTTGATTCTCACTAAGTGCTTCACACTTTCGCCCATTGTGCCACATCGAAGCTACTCTTAGAAATTCATTTTGAACACCTCGACGTGGTGTAATGGTTAGCAAGCTTGTCTTACTAGATCATTTACGACTGAAAATTGTGTTCGATCCTCACGTCCGGCCTTGTCACATCTAAGTTACGCTTAGAAGATAACTATTGCCGCAACGCTTGCCTGGTGCATCACGTTAAACATTTGGCATTTCGCTTCGCCAAACGGGGTCGTGACCCACAGTTTAAGAATCGTTGCACTATTGCCTCGTAGCAGTAACTAAGCAATACTAAAAATAAGAACTAAACGAAATATCCCTAGATATGGGTGGTAAAAAGAGAACAGTCTCCCCTGTACATTAAATAAAGGATTCAATTCGGAATTCCTTGTAGGTCAACCGGCTCGATATATATATATATACATGATAAAGGCTGGAGGGCACAACGGCCGAAACGTTGTGCTGACAACAACAAAGATAAGGACAATAGGTTGAATGTAAATAAAATAAATAATGATAACTCATCATCCCATTCAGACAGAATAATATAGCTGATTTTTTAAAATTTTATTTTTATTTTTATGTTTTTGTCAAAAATCCCAGAATTTTTCCAGAAGTAATAAAAGAAATCACATTTACAATTTTACCGTCAAACTTTAGCAATGTCGAACCTGGTCTTATAATTAGATCAGTGATTATAACATACTGTAAACAGCTTGGGAAATAAAAATTAGTAAATAAAAGCTCATCATTTTACAGCTGAAATGGATAGATGTAGATATTAATCCGCTTGATGTAACCGTAAGTTCTATGCTAACAGTTTCTTCTATCGGACTTCTCACTTGTGGAACTCACTTCCATCTTCCCATTCAAAACTGTTCTTCAAAGATTTAAATGCAATGTCAATTGTTATCTACTGTCTTCTTAATTCTTGTTCTTTTATTGTTCTCTCCCTCTCTCTTTAATAGTATTTTTTCATATTTTCTAATACTTAGTAACCCCTTGCAAACTTAGTGACTTTATTGTTTTGCTTGGGGTGAAATGATTAAAAAATAAAAGAATTTCTTTCATACTGGAATGATTGACTCTGTGATTCAGGATATTCTAAACAAATACATTTTAACGTTTCTTATACGTGAAACTTGTTTTTTTTTTCAGTGACATCTCCAAAGTACAACATAATGAACGGACTAATATCTACATCGGTTTTTATTTGTATCCATTTTGTCTTATTTTTCTTTGTCCTTTTCTTTAATTTTTAACCCCTGAGGATATATCCCTATAAATCCGATTTTTATCATGCACTAAAACTCCCGCTCATGGACCAGCCGCATTTTGTCGCAAAAGCACTCTGAGAAACCCCCAAACCGAGAAATCCAAGAACCTATTTCAGAATTTTAATACAAAACAGAATAGCTAAAGAAAAAAAGACAAAAAAATCCCCAAAGAGGATGAGGACTGACTCATTTGGGGACATTAAATTTGATAGATCTGCACTTATTTACCCGTAAGTTAAGAAAACTGACTCCGTTTTATAAGTTTCCAATTACAGTTTGAGGGCATATTGGCATAATTATTTCAGCGTCCACGTATATGACACAAATAATTGATATTCATTTCCAGTTAGCGATTTCAACCGTGCTTAGGATAAGTAATCCTCATTAAAACACCGTCGACTAATTTCATACGGTTAAACTTCAACTTCATCTCGCCGTTTCTTTAGTCAGTGTTTTAAATCGGGTGCCGTCCAACCACTAAACTCGCTGGAATAGGACTAAAGAAGTAACTTTCGACAAGAGTTGAACACGCATCTGATATCTCGGTAGCTCGTCTTTCATGAACGATGCTTTAACAAATTTCGCCAGAGAAGCCTAAAGCGAGACGGAACACGAAGGTCCACTCATATTGCCATACCCCAAACCTTTGATTTATCATTGCGAATAGGATCTACAAGGAAACATAGTTACAACCAGAAAGCGACATAATGAGGAAAGAGGGCCTGGTGAATATAGCACACACAAAAAAAAAAAACAGAGACTCAGGGCAAAATAGCGAGTAAACCACTTAAGGATTTTGTGTGAATGGATGAGAAAACAGGGACAAAGTGATAAAGTGTTAAAAGTTACTCAGGGCAAGACAGGAAGCTGTAGTGAACCAAGATCGCCCTCGTTCTAAATATATTTCTGTTATTTGAATAAAAGGAAGAATGTTTGCAAGAAACGTCCGTTAATCTCCCATTTTCTTCATTTTGGTCTGAAATATACATTAATCTGGAAATTAATTCTGTAAAAAAAAAAAAACGTTTCGAGGTCATTTATAGTTCAACGCTTCTTCAGAAAGAAATAGATTTTTTTTACGTTCATTGCTCCTTTTGTTTATTTCAATTAAAATGCCAGTGAATGCTAAACAATCGCCTCGCGGATGAATAAGTGGGTTAAAGCAACAGAGATGTGGCTTTACCAACGAATGCTGAGAATATCATAGACAGAACATGTGAACAAAGAGGAAGATTTAAGGAACACAAGAACAACCTACTGCCTGAATTTCTAGGATGAGTAGTTATCATTATCCTGATATAATAATTGTGCTTGTCCCTACCTTCGGTAGCTCGTATGGCCGTTATATCCTGCCAATACCTCATAAATAATAGACTATTCCGGTTTGATCGCGTAGAAAGACAAAAGACATATCAAAGACACTACTTGGTTTCAGTGAGAAAATGAAAGAAAGAAAGAAAGAAAGGAAGATAGAAGTGTTTAACGGCTGTTTCAGTTAAATGGAAAAAGTTGTCAATTTCAAATATGTTCATTTGTACCCCCTTACTTCTTAAAACAATGACCAGCATTCATATTTATGATTATTATTGCAATAGTTTGTTAAAGTTGTTAAGCTCAAATATTGAACAATGCAATTGGGGAATTTCTACGGATATTGTTATTGAAATACTCTTCAATACATAAAATCCTATATCCCCCACTACAATTTCCATTCGCCAACCATTTTCTGTTCAGTTGCTCATCGTCCACCCAACAGTTGAACTCGCCCACTGGTGGGCATATCACCCAGGTTGGAAAACTCTATGTAAGTGTGAATGGAAGACAGAATAGGGACAAAGAGGCATAGTAATGGGTTAAAGGTTTATTAGTGCATCAAAAACAGGAAGTTGTGGAGAGCTATAATCACTAATAGTGTTCAGGAATATGGAATAATGGTTCAGGGTATGGAATAATGGTTACAAACGTTAAAGGTGAAATTGGCTAATACGTCTGCATAGTTCATGGTGGAGTAATGCATAGCAGTTCGGATTGAGGAATCGGAGAGCTGAGTTCGAATTCCAGTCGAATCCATTACATTCACTTACATGCTAATACCCTCTTCTCCCCAACTATGGGTAAATAGCAGGAAAGACCGGCTTCTATAGCCTTAGATAACAACTGGTCTACCGCAGAAAGAAATGGCAACCTGCTGCGGGATAAAATCTGCCTCGTCAGTCATGAATCGAAAGATACATGATCGCCTAAGCATGCATCTCGTATAGCACATAACTGAGTCGACATGGAAATAGCGATACAGTAACGATAGGGTTACTTTGGTTTGTTTAGCGGCATATCAACACCATATGGGTCATTTAATAAAGAAATTTAATTTTCTTGGGAACTTTGGTAATTTTGTTTTACTATTAAAATCTATTGCTGGAATTTTTTCCTATAAGAATGTATTTTTATACTTTCAAAGTGTTTTGACCCAGTTTAGGGGCTCACTATTTTCTCATAGCTGGAACCCTAACAGATATTACAACCCCGGATCAAGGTCAACCCTGGATCAAAGTGAACCAACAGCAATTAAGAGGCGGTTTCACGCTCCTCAAAACCTACGGATCCTTGCTGCCAGATGTAGCTTATCGTCAGACCCAGGACGTACAATAGGCATTCATCTTTATGTCGAATTTTGCATGTATGCCAAGTAAAGATCGAATTGGCTAATGTCCAACCAGACTAACCTAACTGACATATCGAGATACCAACCTGTTTGGACTAGAACGTCTTATGCAGGAATATTCTTCTTCCATGTACGTTGGCGATCATGGCTCTCCACAATTTCCTGTCCCTTGTAGTTCTTAATAAATTGTGTCTTTTTGTTATCTCTCCTAAAACTTGTTCCGCCACCCATTTACTCAAGCTCTCTAGGTAGATTATACATTGTTTTCCTCTGTCCCTCTTGCCTTCAATATGTCCTGTGGGTATCAAATTTTCCAAGACCTCTTTCCTCTGTCTGAAAGATTTCAACTGTCTCTTCCTGATGTTAAGTATAAGTTTCCTTTTTGTTTCCATTTTCGTCGTCGCTCACATGTTCACTCCATGTTATCCTCAACATCCTTCTGTAGAACCACACTGCTGTTGCTTCTCTTCATCTGTGAAGAGATTGTCCAGCATTCACTGCCATAGAGGAAGACTGATATTTCATAACAGTTCAGTACTATTTCCTTTGTTTCTAAACGAAATTTTCCTGTTTCTTAATTCTTTGCTTAGCTTTTGGAAGGCATCTTTCGCTGTCACAATGCGTCTTCGCACTTTCGGTCCTCTGTTAAAACATTTATAAAAAATATCCGGATTGAGGTGTGTAAATCAAGTTGGGACGGCCTATTAACATTGAAAATCAATGTTCAGTTTTCCAGGGTCCAATTAGCGATGTCACAAGCCCAGGTGATGTTGGATCAGGTGTCGTGGATTAACATAGACATTCTGGTGTGTTTTCAACTCTCATATCTTATGGAAGCTAAAGAACGCTGATCTGACGGGCCTCATATACGTCTGTTATCTCTTGCATTGAATATGAATTTGATTAGAGCCACTATCGCTTGTCCGTTGCCATAGAATCCAAACCGCTGTCAAGGGTAGGTGGTAATGCTTTTGTAAGCAAAGAACGAGAGAAAACTAATCCACGGCCGATACCAGCAGCTAAGCTTTTTTCTCCAAACAATGATGTGCTGAGATTGGCTAACTGCTATGCATTGCTGTCTCACGATCTTCTCCAAGAAGGCAATTGTGAAAGAGGACAACTCTTGTTAGAGAAGGTACCAAATGGTCAGCAAACACTTCAAGAATATATAAACCCACAAGTTGGGGTCTCTTCTCCCGCTTGTCAGATTCATTTCTACAGTTTTCCATCAGGAAAAGACCAATGCGCACATGACACCGCAGATTGAGAGAAGAAAAAAAACAAATGTTTCTGCATTTTCAGAAATAGAATATCACATCCGCCTGGCATCCACGTCATGCTCCGTTTGAACTCCGATGATATTATTAGCCTAGCCTCTGGCAGATACCAGAGCAAAACTGATATAGCTCTGAACAATTCCAAGAAGTAAAGGTACGGTGGCGCTACCAACAGTTACCTTATACCATAACTTTTGGCACGCCAGTGTAATATTAAGGCTAATCAGAAAAGGAAGTAAAAACCGATAATGATAATAAAATAATATTAATATTTACTCAACTTAGCGGCGGCAAGTAGTATATGGCGCCAATTGATCGAACTCACCACATTGATATTAAAAGATTATGTTATTAACGAGTTACTTACAGTTAGGTACTTTGTTTACTAAGGTTACGATGTCTAAGGGAAGGTCACAGTCTTGGAGCATGTAGAGAAAACCACTACACAAGCGAATTCTCTGCAAAGTATGCTAGCTAACTATTGCTTTACGGCAGTCACTCAGTGAAGTAAACTGTCGTATATAATACGCGACGTGTATTTTTTATATTTGTTGTCTGTAACCTTTTCTGCAAAAATATTACTTGTTACCGACTTATCGGCTTTATACCTGAATAAAATTATACACTATAGTAGTGAAATATGGGGACATAATTAGCCTAGGGGAAGTCTTAATTTTGCATATAAGACGCAGGAGAATGTGTTGAATCATTTGGTGGTAGAAAGTGCGTCTTATCAAAAGTCGTATATAGTTATTCAGTATAGTGGAGGATATTTATTAATTCAAATTCTTAATAGCTTATAAGCATACCTTATTGCCGAATAAGTTTCCGGAATTGAATCTTCTAGAAACTTACCCAAACGCTTTCGGGTCGTGAAGATTTCGAGAAAAGCTACAAGAAATGAAATATAATGATATAGGTAATGCGTTTCTTGTAGATTGTTTCGAAATCTTTACGTCTCAAAAAGGTCTGGGCAAATTTATCTCTGAAGATATAAGATATTTCTTCACTGCAACCTCGTCGGATATATAACAGAGCGGATGACGACAGATCTGATAAAGTTAATTTCTGATGTTGATGATTTTTGTTTTGACCAACAGGATGAAAGCTTCTTCAACATTGGGATCCAAGCAGTGCAATACCGATGAAAGAAAGGTGAGGACCGCAAAGGGGAGGGGGACTATGTTGAAAAATAAACCTTATTTTGTCACATTCCATGAGGGTATCTTGGTCATCCTATGAACTTTTCAGCTGAACCTCGGAGTAATGTCTTTGTTCGGGAGGTGAATAGCTCCATTAAAACGTAGAGTGCAACAATAATAAATGAATGAAAAAATAAAATAAGAACGTGGGCGGTCATAGCTCTCCACAACTTCTTATCCTTGTAGTTTTTAGTGACTTTTGTTTTTACAATCCCTACAAATTCTGACGCCAACATCATTCTACACAAGCTCGTCGTAAGTGGCTCGTTGCGTCTTCCTGTCAATTTTTGTCTTAGATACGCCCTGAGAATGTTATATTCTCTAAAGCCTCCTTCCTCAATATGTGCAGAAGTGCGTCTTATCAAAAATCGTATATAGTTATTCAGTATAGTGGGGGATATTTATTAATTCAAATTCTTAATAGCTTATAAGCATACCTTATTGCCGAATGAGTAATTTCACCTGTCACTGTCTGAGTATAAGCGTTCTTTCCGTTACCATTTCTTTAAGACTTATTCGTTGCTTAGATGGGTCATTCATGGTATCTTCAGCTTCCTTCTGTAGAGCCATATTTCATTTGCTTCAGGTTTCTTCTTCATCTGAGATGAGACTGTCCATCATTCACTGTTATATAGAACTAGCCGTAAGAAAAATATACATCTATATTAGACATAAACCCCAGAAAATGACCTATAATATATTCTTTTTTACTTTATTCATATGATCTATAAAAATGTCTATATTGGCAATAAAATAAAACAGAATCATCTATCTTAGCCAGTAGATGTATAAAATGATATATAATTTTTTTCTTTTGGACCATAAGATCTATAAAATTGTCTTGGCTCTAAAATATCTGAATATCATTAGCTTTCATCTATTGAAGCCAACGCTGCATTAATCATCACTGTCTACTAATATCGTCATAGTCTGGAATAAGGTCCTAGGCTTGGCGTGCTCAGCGAGGAACAGAAGTGACCACATTAAACTACCATATCAATGAAATCAACTTGTATCTTTGCAAGCTCAGCTGAGAAAATGTAAACATCGAGTTATGACAATGTTGAACGTGAAATGTATTATTATCGTACATTATCGAACTGATCTTAAGTGTAAGTGACTTTTTTTTGTTTCCATTTTCTTTAAAACTTCGCCGTTGCTAAGATGTTCGGTCCATGGTATTTTCAGTATGTTTCTGGAGAACCACATTTCTGATGCATCAAGTCTATTTTTAATCTGTGATAAGATTGCCCAGCATTAACTACCATATTGGATGAGTTATATGACACAGCAGTTCAGTACTCTTTTCTTTGTTTCTAAAGAGGTTCTGTCTTATATATGTCCAGTGAGTATCAAATTTTACAAGCCTTCCTTCCTCATAATGTGTCCAAGAAATTTCAGCTGCTTCTTTCTGATATTAAGTGTCCTTTTTGTTTCCATCTTTCTTAAGGCTTCTTCGTTGCTTACACGCTCTTTCCGTGGTATTCTTAGCTTCCTTCTGTAGAACCACATCTAGGTTGTCGCAAATCTCTTCTTCATCTGTGAGGAAATTGTCCAGCACCCATTCCCATATAGGCGGATTCATATTACATAGCACTTCAACACTCTATCTTTGTTTCCAAATTTTTCCGTTTCTTAGTACTTTGCTTAGCTTTTGGAAGGCATCTTTTGCTATTCCAATGCGCGTTCGGATTTCAGTGTCACATTTCGCATCCTCTATTAAAACCCTTCCCAGATATCTAAACTTTGTAATTCGCATTTTGAGATGTTCTTGCAGATAACCATTCATTCTGTCTTCTTACAGGTGATGGTTAGTCCTTTCTTCTCGCTTTCCTTTAATACCTTGTCTGGGGTATCCTGTAGTTTTACTTATGTGTCTCCCATCAACACGGTGTCATCTGCGTATCTTATATTGTTAAGATTTCTCCTAATGATAATAAATCTTTATAGGGTCTCCATCTCCCGTAGGATAGCCTTATTGTAGCGGTTGTATTTTAAGTATAAGTATATATAACAAAATTAATAACAACTATAGCAATAAAAAAAATAAGAAAAATGGAATAAATCAATCCATTAACTTGTCTCTAAAATTAAAATTTTAAAATGAAACCATCGAAGTGTCGAAACCATCAAAATACTGAAACAATCGTGTTCCTGCGTGTTAGTCAGCGCGTGGGTTACGCTTGCCATTACTTCAGATAAATAATGGACCATTTCGTTTTGATTGGGAAGAAAGAGGAAAGAAAAAGATAGATCAGAGAAGCTGTTTGTCTTTACTGAGAAAAGTAATGCGTAATAAAAACTTAAAGAAAGAATGGAATAAATAAAGGGAAGTAGGTAAGAAGGAAAGAAAAAAATAAATGAAGAAAGGAAAAAAGGGAAGCAAGTAAAGAAAGAAAAATAATAATGAATGAATGCATGAAAGAAATGAAGAAAAAAGGAAGTCAGCAAGCAAGAAAGAAAGAATGAAATAAAGGGAAGAAAGAAAGAATGAATGTATGAAAGGAAAAAAAAACGGAAGCAAGCAAGAAAAAAGAAAGAAAGAATGAATGAATGATTGTATGAAAAAAAGAAAGGAAGAAAGAAAGAAAGAAAAGAAAGAAAAAAAAGAAAGAAAGAAAAAAGAAAGAAAGCCAACATAGTGGAGGCGAGAACTAATAATAAAAAATCTCATACATTTAACGTCTGCTTCAGTGAAATGAAAAACGTCAGTTTTGAATTTTATCATTTTTATCTTTAAGCAAAGATCTGCATACATTTCATTGTTATTACAATATTTAGTTAAAGTTTTTAAGCTCAAATATTTAACGATGCAATGGGGGAATTTTCATGGGTATTTTATCGTCATGGACTTCACTAGGAACTTATTCAATTATTAAATGAAAACTTATGATTCATCAAAAAATTAAAATAGAAAAACAGTGAAATTTCCACTTGTGCTGTTAAGCTGGACTTAAAAAGTAATAAATAAATAAATATGCCATTGCTGTTCTTCGGTGGCGTAGTGGGCATAGGCGTTGATTAATGAAGTGGTGCTCCCCTCAGTTAAAAATAGAGGGTTGGAAATATTTTATTTTACTAAGAAGGTGAAAAGTACGATTTCGTGACGTCATTACCCCCCGAAAGTAGGTTTTGTGCATAAAGATAGCGCATGCTCACGAAGTACGAGACAGGTTTCAGATATCTCTCCGTGCACGTTAGAAGACTTGTCACCGAGTTACTTTATTTGGGTGACACTGGGCGAGTCCCCAATCGGATTTTTTCACGATCTGAATGCTACTACACAGTAATGAAATCCATATACTCTAGTTTTGCAGCTACAAAGAAGAAATGGCACCAGAGACACCCAACTAGTACAAAGCTTAACACAAAGGTATCCTATGTCAGCCAAAATAAAAGACGCCTGAAGATAGCCAGAAAGTACTTGGTTGCAATATGGGAACCAGTAATAAGAAGTGCCAGAAAAAAGCGATAATAACAATGAAAATTGCAATATGGTAAATAACATGCAATGATAATAGCAAAAATTGCAACATGAGCACTGGTAAAAAACGGTTGCTAAAAAGACATTAGGTTTATAATGCCCAGAAATTCACACACAGATGTCCTCAAGGACACATGGTACAGTGGATAAAGGCGTTATTTAAAACCAGTGAGAGGACCCAAAGAGTGCGAGTTCAATACCTGGTTAAGAAGAACTTTGAGAAGGGAATTAACAGGAGATAACTGACATCCATTCGACATGGCACGTGGAACTAGAACTAGCGAGCGAAATAAATGGTTCAGTTCGACATCCCAACAACCTGAAGAAGGCCGGGGTGTACAACGGGCGAAACGTTGTGATGAGGACGATAGTCCGAATAATGTAAATAGTGTACTGGTCTTGTTCAGACTGTTGATCAGGCCAGATTGCAAATAAGTTGCAGTACAGACTACAGGTGGTCTCCGTGGCTTTTGAACATGCACAAATGTCTGCAACAGGGATTAGCTAACCCTCCTAGTAGACAGGCATACTCAGATTCGAGCGACCAGCCATTACGAAGATTAGTGCAGTTGCTATTATTGGTATCGCTAAAATGCTCTCTGTCATACGGTAGGCCTTAATTTTGCATATAAAATGCAAGGCGATGTTTGGAGACGTTTGGAAGAAAAATGTCTTATGTGCTCTCAAAAGTAACATTCTCTTTGAGGATGACAATAAGAAGGATTGAATTGGAACAACGAGATATCAAAATTTGCGTAAACGGCTTGAATTGTATCATAAAAATAGACAAGAATTCTTGTGAATAAGCGAAAAGACACTTTCAGATACAAAAGGATTACCTTTTATAGCGTAGCAACAGAACAAACCTTTGTTTCGGTAGTAGACATGTCTTATTAAAAATGCGACCACACATATCACAGTCTAAGTTTAATATAAAAAGAAGAAATAATTCGCGTAGAAGGTCGCTTAGAAGTTAGATAATCTCAAAGTGACGTACCTTAAAGCCGTTTTCTGTTACTATGGACTAAAATTTGTGCAATAAATGTAGAATGTTTCTGACGTTATTTCAATCTCCGGTAATAGTTTCTCTTCATTCCATAATTGATAGCATATCACAGAAAGAGACTGTGAGTAACCTCCCCTTAGATTGACTATCTTCTAAGCGGCCTTTGCACATGGATATTTATTCTACAGTGTAACCCAGATATAAGAGAGTTGTCGGGACCGGATAAGAAGTCTCTTTTATCCGGGTTTCTCTTATATCCGGGTTTGGTCTATTATATATACATTAACACAGGCTCTAATTTGGTACCAGAGAGAATCTATCTTATATTCGGGTTTCTCTTATATCTGGGTTTCTCTTATATCCGGGTTACACTGTATTTTTGTACAAGCAATGTTTTTTTCTTTTTATATATTGAATATTGAATGTTAAATTTTGTTCTGATATTTTTTAGATAAATAGTTAACAAGCGTGTTGCCTCTGGTTGTAATACTGTATATGAAAATAAAAGCGAACACATATCTATATTTTAGTTTTAGGTGTAATAAACCCGAACTTCTATAAAGATAGCTGAAATGCATTAATCGTGTTCTCTCCATAAAACATTTTAAAGTGATATTTATTTCGAAAGGCCGACGAACTAAACTGAATTGGTCTCTACATCGTGTACCAAACATTAATTCCGCAAAATTAAGAAAGCCATTACATTTCCCGATTACGACGGAATTAAGGAAGCCTCCGAAACACCAAAACATAGTACCAAATCAGTCACAAGACTCTATTTCAGCTGAGGTCATCAAGGATTTTAATGAACTAGATATTTTTGCAGCACGGTGACGCGTGTTGGAATCCTCACAGCATTTGATATTGTTGAAGTTATCGCTAACATTTTTGTCGAGATTAACAAACGCCACGTTTCGTTCAATTTCGCAAAACAATCTATGAAATTTGAATAAGCTGATTTGTTTGGAAAAATACTTTGACAAAAACCCGACTTAGCAGTTTAATAATTTCTTTAATTTAAATTAATTTTATAAGACTTCGTGGTAAAAGATATTTTTAAGAAAATTTCTTTTTTTCCTTTTTAACAGCGAAGAAAAATTCTTAGGATTTCTTACTCTTGAGCATGCAACATACAAATGACCATGCATAAATATTTCTTTCTGGTGCCAAATTCCAACTTTTTGAAGCGTTTGTCTTTGTGATCTGTCTATAGTTCTTGTACACACTGGGCGAACTGGAAACTTGTATATAAAAACTTAAAGAAAAGATATGCAAAAAATGATATTTCATTTTTATTAAATAAGTATTTATTATTTTAATCATTAAATTGTTTTTAAAATAATGAGAGTATTTTAAAAACTTTTAATTTTTCCAAAAGAATTAATACAAATTGATTGTATTAGGCTACATATCCTAGTAAAACCAACTGTACTTTTTACACCCTTACCGGTTTGCACTTCTCCATAAAATTTGGTTTCGATTGATCAATGTATGGCTATTTTAAAGGCTGTGACGAACGGACGGGTGAGCGGACTAACAAAAATCACATAATTTTATATATATATAGATTGTTAAATACGAAGCATTGCTCTATCGCTTTTCAGTTCAAATCAAATGAAAGGAAGATTAAAGTTAATTAATTAAAGGTTAATTTATAAAAAAATTTTGATCGTGAGACAAATTTTCTATCAGTAAAGAAATCTATTCGCATGAACAGACATTCATGTTCAGCTCCAGTGTGATGGAAATCCATCACCATTACCCCAAGGGTTTGTATATGAACATAGTGCTTAACTCTAAAGTTTAGGCATATTGGAAAATGTTCCTCAGTTTATAAAAAAGGAAGAACACCCATATTCAATACTAGAAGAGTTAGAAAAATCTCTATCTATAAAAGGCAGGATGTGCGTGTGTGGGTGTGTGTGTGTAACGAATGCACGACCGCAATTTTCGACGGATTTGCACCAAAATTTACATGCACATGCTCCAAGTTAGCGAAAAGGCTAAGACTGATTTTGCATTTCCCAACTCCCATCGCTAGTGGAAATAATCGAATTTTTCATGCTTCTACGGCAGTTTTCATGTAGTTTGTGGCCATTTTCTACTGGCCAGAGTGAGAGCCTATAGCTGGCTGCCACGAATAGGCAGGAAGATTCTATTGGCCAGCGTGAGAGCCAACAGATGACTGACACGAATGTTAACTAGCATGCTAGCATGCAAAAAAAATCGATAGCTGCATTCGTCACAAGTGGGAAAAATTTAAATTTGCATTGCACTTTACTCCAATTGGCTCATTCGCTTGCTTAAACTCAACGTTGATTCTGATTCCGCAGGACTGGGTTGGGTGTGAAAAGATATTTGTTGTTAACATTCTTTTTTCGTTCGATTTTTCCAGTTACGAGTCCTTTTTTAAAGCTGATCGTTTTGTGTTCATTTTGTTTAGTTCTTTTTTCGTAACAGATTTAATGTTTAGTATAGAGCTTAGAAAAAATTCGCAGTGTGAGATAGGCAAGAAGTAATGCATGTAGCAACATCAGCATGGCAAAGGGCACTGCTTTAAAGGCAAAGAAGGGCAAAAATATTTTAAGTCAAGTGATAGCGATTGCTGTATGAGTCGTACGATTTTTGAATCAAGCACGGGCAACGCTGGGCCATGCTGCTAGTACAATATAAACCAAATGTCCACTATTCATTTAGTGTGGAACTAATACGTCATGCCTCAGTGCTGCGCTATATATCACAGCAAATCTACAGTTGAAATGACTAGATATACACTACAGTTCTAAATTTTGAGGGGACCCCTGGTAATTTTTTAAATTGGTCCCCAAAATAATTGTTGTCTACTTTAAATAATAGAAAATTATTATATATGGGTAAAAAACAGTGAGATATGATTTATGACAAAAATAAAAAAATAAAATATAATTAAATTTTGCTGTCGTTAAAATACCTTCCATTATCCTTGATTACTGCATTCGTTGCAAAAGTTTCTCAAAGTATGAATTTGATATTTGATTCCATTATTTTTCCATTGACTCTAACAGCTATTTCATTTTTTTCACTCTTCTGTCAAGTTCGTCCCATGCTAATTCTAGGGGTGGCTTCAAACTTTTGAACTGTTTTGTAGGTTCTATGCAAACAATCTTTTTTTTTCTCGCACTTCTCGCTTCTGGGACTCGGCTTCTTGGTTTCCAGTCAAGTTTGATCTTCAAAAATCGAAATGTTGATCGCTATCTCCTGTCTTTTTAGTTCCTGTAATTTTTTTCGTTCTCGCTTCTTAATAATGGTTTCTTTTCCTCACATTCTTTCGCACTTGGTAACCCCAGCAAATTAGTGACTTTGTTTCTTTGCTTGGGGTGAAATGATTAAAATAAAATTATAGATGCCGGAATTGTTATTTATTAGAGCTGTCGTTGTTGACAGACATTCGGCTAATATCAATGATTTTAAAATTTAACTAGATAAGTTTAAGGGTGACAAAATATTTTCTAGGTCACTATACACAATTCTTTATAAAAAAAATAATGTCTTGTTTTTTAATAACGTGAATTTATTAAAAATATTCAGAAAAATTTGCTCAGCAGAAATAAGTTTGTGTTTCCTGCGATTTCATTAGAAATATCAGATAAGTGTATCTTCTGTGGTAGTATGTTTTACCGACACACACAAAATATTCCTTTTTTAATAAATGTCCACTCAATACAAAGCTCAAAGGTCACACATTGTAGAGAGTTACTTAATGAGGTTGTGCATAGATTTAGGGGGAGACATTCAGACGCTTATGGCTACGTAGTCGCAATCGTCAGGCGGCCTGACGATTGCGTCCAGCATAAAACAGCCTGTCGCTTCTGACTGTTGACTTTATATTTATATTTACATACGCTCTATCTCTGATATTGAGCACCTTATCTCATAATATAGCACACCTTAAAACTATATTTCTTCATATATATATATATATATAATAAACAATAAAATCCCAAAAAGGCACGAGACAGAGCCCAGGTCACGTGTCTTTCGTCCGACTGAAATGGATAAATTCTGCATTAGTGTTTCGACTATTATTTTTTTTTGTTTTTAGCTTTCACAGTTAAAATTTCGATTTCTGACACGAACTCAGTCCACAAGACTCAAAGAGTTCTTCGGTGATTCTTACGATTAATGGTGTCAAGATGGCTAAAAGTTTTATCCAAAAACCTGAAAAAAAAAAAGAAAAAGAAATTCAATTACTTTTTTTTTCTTTAGATATTAAACATGTTGTGGGATGGATACTTATGCTTATTATCACTATATATATATATATATATATATATATATATATATATATATATATATATATATATATATATATATATATATATATATATACACACACCGGGTGTAACAGCGAAATTGTTTAAATCGTGTAACAGCCCAATTTTTAATTTAAACAGTGTGTATTACATATATCGGTCTGCACATGACTATTTTACAATATATATATATATATATATATATATATATATATATATATATATATATATATATATATATATATATTGTAAAATAGTCATTCAAAGAATAAATCAATAAAGTTCATGTAATTAATGGCGAATTCACTTCGCTAACAGAGTAAGAATGCATTAACTTACTGACCACTCGCTGAACGACACGATCTTTGTTTTTATTAATCATACAATGGATTAAATGTTCTATGCCTGAAGATGGTGAATGCTTTTACCGAAAGTACTTACGAATAATATGGATGGAACATCTAGTCCATTGTACAATTAATAAAAACAAGGATAGCGTCGTTCAGCGAGTGGTCAGTAAGTTAATGCCTTCTTAATCTGTTAGCGAAGTCAATTCGCCATTAATTATTAATTATATGAACTTCATTGATTTATTCTTTGAATGACTATTTTACAATGTTAATTAAACTGCATTATTTGTTAATGCTATATCGTGGATTATACGATATAAACAACAAAGTAATCCCGAGTGGAAAGATTACAATAACACAAGAAATCAGGTAACAAATAACAATGGTTTATTGTACGTAAAGTACAAATGAGCAAGAGTTCGTAATACTAATAAAAACTGGAGATAAGTCACGGAGGTTCGTAAGGGTCGCCTTCGCTCTCTCTGTCTGTCTCACTTTCCTTCTCTTCTTCAATAGTTCAATCCATGTCGGGGTGTGCCAGGTTGTTCCACTATAACAGTTAATTTGAATGTATATATATATATATATATGTGTGTGTGTGTGTGTGTGTGTGTGTGTGTGTGTGTGTGTGTGTGTGTGTGTGTTATACTTATACAAGAACTGTCAGATGAAGGGTATGATTATGTTTTCTCCCGCAGACTGTAAAGTGATCCATTTGAAAATAGAATTTCTCAGTACAGATAAGTGGTGGTGACTCTTTCTGTGATCCTTCCTAAAGTACTGAGTATTGAAAGAATACCGAAAAAGCCTTTCTCTTGTAAATGGAAACATTTATTTTTAGAGGCACAGCCTAAAAGCAGTGCAAATGAATGACAATTTGAGATTTCTTTATATTTTGTCTCGGCACGAATCGGAAATACGTGAACTGTCTCTGTTATCAGTCAGCAAAGAATTGGCATCTACAGCTGCAGTGTATGTAACGAAGAAACTAATTTAGTGTTTTCAATCTTAAATGACTTCCCTGTGTTACACCCACATAGAAGGGGAAAATGTGATTTTATCTTGATCTCTAACCTAAAACACTTGTTTTAATGACTGTGGACAGAGTCTTTGAAGTCGGGTCTTCTAAGTGGCATCTTCTTGACCGAAAACAAAAGAATAAATCAATAAAAGAAAGCTTTTGGGTGTCAAATGACAAAAAAGGCGGACGTTGACGTTTCCCGTTTGTTGGTCAGTTAATAGTCCCAGTTTTAGCTGCCTACCCACCGAAATGGAAAAAAGGAAGCTTTGAATAAAACACCTAAATATATTGGAAACAAAGTTTTTCTGACATTACTTTTTACCTGAGGATACCATGGGCCGAACATGTGAGCAACGATGAGGTTTTTAGAGAAAATGGTAACAAACAGGAAACTTATATTTAACATCAGGAAGAGAAAGTTTAAATTTCTGGAGCACATAATAAGGAAGGGGGCTTGGAAAATCTGATACACACAGGACAGATTGAGGGCAAGAGGGCAGAGAAAAACAACGCATATCGTACTTGATAAGCTTGAGTAAAAGGATGGCTGGACAGAGCTTAAGAGAAATAACGAAAAGCCAAAGTATATTAGCAACTACAAGGAAGAGGAAATTGTGGAGAGCCATTATCGCTTACGACCGGATGGACACGGTACATAAAGAAGATTGTTTCCTTGTGAACGTGCAGCAAGACTTTCCCAGTTTTTAGTACACACTGACAATATGGAAAATGAAGACGCACTGTGAGGTGATCATTTACCGATTGGTGGAAAGCTGGGTGAGGCTCATAATAGGCGGTGGTAGTGATGATGCAACGGAGAAACAGTATTTTCAATTAATTTATCTAGACAAATAGTAACGTTTGCTCGTGCGTTTGCTGTTCTAGACAATGCATATGCATTAATTTTGTTCGTGCGTTTGCTGTTCTAGACAATGCACATGTATTAAGTTTGTTCGTGCGTTTGCTGTTCTAGACAAAGCATATGCATTAATTTTGTTCGTACGTTTGCTGTTCTAGACAATGCATATACATTAACTGCAAAAGATGATTAGTCCAATGCCCAAGAGTCGGCTGAAATCTTTCGGGAAGCTTATTCTCCAAGATGTGTTTTTTCTTTTTGAAGTACATCCAGACCGTGGCCGAGTTGTAATACTATTTGTCGTTGCCGAGGTAAAACGGAAGAAAGATTTGTTAAACAATAGAAATTATGTGCTGAGAGATATTTAAACAAGAAGGGTTAATACCAAAAACCCGTGCGAAGAATTGAGGATTTAATTCACACATAAATGACTTGAATTGTATATCGAGCAGTTTTGAACAATGGAAGAGTGATCCAGCCTTAAGAGGTGATGTTGATTGGCACACAGCTGCAATAAAGCTCTAAAGCGAAGACTTAATTTTCGTAAACAACGAATTTGGAGTTGATTCTCCTGGTCGAAAGTGATTCGAGACAGGAGGGGTGGCGGATAAGCCGCCCACGCTCACTGAGGAGGCTTAATGAGAGATAATGACATGAGAGATTGGGAGAAAGGAATTCGCCAAATTATGTCAATAAATCCAAATGCACGAAACAAATTCGCCAGATGAGTTGGAGTAGAAAACAGAGACGAGAGGGCAGAGAGTTCGTCTCAGCCACCGGACGTGCTACACCCCACATAATTGCCTGCTGAAGTGAAGTCCCCAAATTCAATCTTGTGCCAAACTTTACCAACAACAGCATACCAGACTTTTGCCAGGTCGACGATAGTATCACTTCCGATTTAGATGCGGGCTGGGCTGACAATTAATTGCATGGTAACTGTGATAAACCAATTATTCTACAGAGGACTGATATAAAAAACAGGAATTACTTTTGTTCAATTTATTCGAGTGTTATTTTTTCCTGTACGTCATCGCCCTGGTTGGACCAGCTCAGCACGAAGATACCTGCGATGATTCGATCTTAGCTGCCTTATGATCAAACTTAAATCCCAACGTAGGATAAGATTAGCTCTTGATTGAAGCGGTCACTTCAGCGACCAGCTGCGGTGTTGGAAGTCTTGGACGACCAGTTCGGGTGTTGCATGATTACAGAGTGGTTAGAAATTTCGCCTTCTTACCATGAGACCCAGGTTCGAATTTCACCATGGTCAATTTGTCAGTTATCAGACGGGCATCTTCAAATACGAGTGGCCAACCATTAACATCCAAAAAGGAGTCGTAGAATGGCAATCGGCGCGGAAGTAAATTAGACGTGTCGTGTTCAGTTCGATGCTGTTTCGTCCGTTTCACGCTAGTACTCTTGGAAAATGCATGAATTCATATTCCTCCAGCTATGGGTTAAATAGCAGGCAGACTGGACTCTCTTATTATGAGGCGGTAACCAGTCACAAAGAAGGGAGATTCTAAATTCAAAACCTGAAGATGGTTGAGCTCCGTCAGGCTACCTACTGTTGTGGTTGCGGTAAACGTAGTGCCTCTATAGACCTAATGCATTGCGGGGAGCGAAACACACATGTCCAGAAAAGGGTTACAAGTTTGCTGGAAAAAAGTTTGCCGAATCTTGCAGTAATGTCACACATCCTTCATGCTCTCGCCAGAATTCACTCGTTCATGTTTCCATACACTTGCGAGCAGCCTCTCTTCCAGACAGTAGTAGCTCGTGTCAGCCATCTGAAATAAAAAATTATATTATATAGAGGTGACCTTCTTTCGGACCACCCTGTAGAATGAACAGAATTACATTTTACTGTAGAATGGTCAGCAATACATTTTATAGGAAAATGACCGACAATACAAATTTATAGCAAAATGACTAACAATACATTTTATCTGTAGTTGAAGCCATAAAACTGTTCAAAATATTTAGATTTCGGTCATAGAGGTTGATATGCCACTAAACCAAAATCAGCCATATCAACAAAAAAACGAAAGATTGCATTGGATGATTTAGTAAAAATACTGTAAAAGGTTGTTTTGTTTAAAACCCTCAACTGCATCAATCACCGGTGGGGGAGGACCTGAGGGCAGAAAAAAACAGTCTTTGCTTCTTCTTCAACTTGATCTTTCAGTGGGCTTTCAGGTAGCTTGGCGAAGCCCATCTCCTCTTCAAGCTTTTGACCGACAACCAAAAACTGAAAACCACGGAATATGGTATGGGTCACCCTCGTAAACCATGTCTTCATGTGTGGGTCGCCCTCGTACACTAGGCTTTCAAGTTTTGAATTCAGAATTATCCTTCTCATAGACTGGTTGCTACCCAAGGTTATAGGACCCAATCTGTCCTCATGTTTACCCATAATTGGCGGGAGAAGAGATGGATTCATATCTTTCCAGTTTTATTAGCACGTAAGTGAATGTAATGTGAACTCGACTAGAATTCCTCTATCCGAGCTGTTATTCCATCGTCCCTCCTATAAAAAATATGGGCAAAATTTAAACGAAAACTTATCTATATAGAAAATGTTGATAATCATTTGTATTTTTAGTATTTTAAAAAATGTTTACTTGTTTTTTCAGTACTTTTCTATCAGATGTAAATAAATTGTATTTAAAAATTTACTATTGCCTATATTTATTCTTAGTATCAAGGAAATATTTTTAAGAGAAATGTACATTAATTTTTTTTACAAATATTCATATTTATTTTTTATATAATTACTAGCAGTATAACCCGTCTTTGGCTGGGTCTTTCGGAAATTTTTGCTGTTCAATTGGAGCAGTTTATGTTTAAAGTCAGCCGACTCGAAAATCAATATTAGTAACAATATTTGGGTGCAACTGAAGCACATCCCCAAATGGAGGGGTTAACAATTTGAATGGGGGGAACTGAAAAGGGAACTGTATAATAATAAATAATATTATTGTAATGATTTAAACTATTTATTTTTTGTTAAATTTTTTATGAAAGATATATATCCAAGAACAGATAGTAAATAGTAAAACGTTGCTGAGAGTTGTAATGGACAGGAAGTAGTGAAGAGCCATTGTCGTCAACAATTTGGACGCAAAACCGGCACTGAATAATTTTTATTTATTTATTTTTTTTTAAGCGTATCCCCCCAAGCAAGGCTGGAGGCCACTATCACGCAAGGGGTTATAGAAGGGTTGGAGGAAGAGCAGATAGGAGTGGTAAAGGAGAGGATGTGGAGAAAGAGAAAGACAGTGGGTCGATCAAGGCAAGGGGGCTACAGAAGATTTGGAGCGAGAGCAGATAGGAATGAAATGTGAAAGGATGTGGAGAAGGGAAGTGGATAGATCAAGGCAACTGGAGATGTCGATTGACGCTACACTTAAACCGTTGGAGATTGTATTTGTCAGGGAAACAGTAATAGGGAAGGGAGTCTACATCTAACAGTTTCAACGGTGAAGGGGTAGGAACGGGATGCCAGCCTCGTAGGACGTTTAAATTCATGAGGCCTAGGGACAAGCGAAAGCAGCTCCTCGGAGCAATTACCGTGAAAGTATTTGTAAAAAAGACAGAGTGAGGCAACATCGCGTCTGTGAGAGAGCGACTGCAGACGAGATGACAGATCAGGGCCAATCACATTGCATATCCGTCTCTGGATCTTATCAAGAACCCTGAGGCAAACAGCAGGGGCCCCAGACCATATATGGCAGCAATACTCCATGCAAGGGCGAATGGTCGATTTATAGACTTGGACGATCGATTCCGGGGAGAAAAATTTCCTGGCTCGGCACAGGGAACCAACTTTCCTTGCGGTGGATGATGCAACTGACTCGATGTATTTGTTCCATCTCAGATCAGCGGACAGTGTGAGACCGAGCAGCCGCAGAGAGGAGCTCTCGAGAAGTTGGTCTTCAGACATTCTAATGGGATGCAGGGATGGATCCTTGTGGTGGTTAATAGAGAGCAGTTTTGTTTTAGAGGCATTAAAGTTAACCATCTCGCCCCAGTTCACAACCGATTGGAGGTCCTTTTCAATTTGAACTGCCAGGTTAACTTTGTCAGCATCACTAGATTTGTGTTTGAGGCAGGAGTAAATTGTGGTGTCGTCAGCATAGATGCCGACTTGGGAGTCTATGGCGTCAGGAAGTTCGTTTATAAATATGAGGAACAGAGTAGGGCCTAGGATGGAGTCTTGAGGAACACCTGTGTTAGTGGGATAGGAGCTGGAGATGAATCCACTGAGAACGACCTTCAATTCCCGGTTTGACAGGAATGATTGTATTAGGTCAAACAATCGACCTGTGATACCATAACCCTGGAGCTTGCGAAGAAGGCCGGCATGTCAAACTCTATCAAACGCTTTGGAGATGTCTAGGGCCACGGCACGAGCTTCACCTTTATTATGAATAGCTTGGTAGACAAATTCAGTGATGGCCGTAAGCACATCGGCTGTAGATCGGGCAAAGCGGAAACCATACTGCTTGTCTGAGAGCAGATCATGGGATATCAGATGATTAATCACTTCGGTGTTGATAATGGCCTCGAAGACTTTGCCGAAGAGGGGTAGGAGACTGATAGGACGGTAATTGGAAGGGTCGGAGGGGTCACCAGAGTTCTTAAAGACAGGAACAATGGTTGAGGACTTCCAGCAGTCAGGAAAACAAGACTCCTTGAGGCAGCGGTTGTATAATTTAGAGAGGGCAGGCGCCAGTTCAGGCGCGCATTTCTTCAGAACAATGGCTGGTATCCCGTCACCACCAGTAGCCTTGTGGTGATCTAAGTTAGAAATAATGCCCAATACCGACGACGGGGTTATGTGCAATCCGTTCAAGAGGGCCTCAGTTCTGGGAGGGAAATCGGGCAAGGGTACCCCGGAAGAGTCTAGCGTTGAATTGGAAGAAAACTTCCGAGCAAAGCATTTGGCCTTGTCGGCAGAGGTGGTCAGGACCTCAAACTGATTGAACAGGGGAGGAATGGAAGGTTTGTTACTGTTCAGAACGCTCTTGCAAAGGCGCCAGTAATCTTTGGAGCCAAATTTGCGGGATGCAATACGTTCCTTCATTCGAGCAGCAAATAGTGACTTGGCATCGTCGAGGATACGCTTACATTCGTTACGGGCAGAGGTAAATAGACGTCTATTGAAGTCGGACATATCACTACGAAAACGGTGGAAGAAGTGGTTCCTATGGGCAATGGCGGCTGAGCAAGCAGCTGTGAACCAGGGGGAGGAGCGCGGTAATTTCCTGGAGGGGATGAAAGCGTCGATTCCAGCTTTAACCCAGGAGAGACCTCTGAAACACAATCTTGAATGGGGTGCTTAAAAACAGCATCCCAGGGGACATCGCGGAGGAAGCCACGAAACGAGTCCCAG
>OZ038485.1:43601360-43613860 GCA_964036315.1 Acanthosepion esculentum
TCTCACGACCGACGAAGTTAAACAACGTAGAGCCTAGACATTACCTAGATGGGTGACCACCGGAAATACCAGGTGCTGTAAGCTTAGATGTGCGGGTGGTATAATGAATAACGGTTCGAAATTGGAAATCGAAGAGCCGAGTTCGAATTACACGTGAGTTCGTTATATTTATTCAACTACGCGCAAATAAATACCCTTGGGAAAGGCATGAGGCTACCTCTTCTACCTCAACTATGGGTTAATTAATAGGACTTTATCCGTAAATTATTATTATCTCTAGTATATTCTTACAACCTAAAAGTATTTTTGTTTGTTTGTTTTTTTTTACATTAAATAACTCGCAAAATGTTGATAAGCCCTAATAAATAAATAAATAAATCGATATTACAAATCCAGCAAATCTCCTTCAACTGTAAAAATATACTTCGAACAGATATTGCTCACGAAATAATTTTTGTGTAAGAGTTTCAAAAATGATGGTTGTATAATATGCGACTTACCAAAGCTACATATATTTTTAAAATTTAGAGTTGTCTTTCTCTTGAGTGGTTGCCAATCAAAGCTAGAGAGCCTCGTCTGTCTTACTATTTAACCCATAGCTTGGGTAAAAGAGATGGATTCATACCTTTTCAAAGGATATTTGTACGAAAGTGTAAGCAACAAACTCGGTTCGGGGAGTTCGAATTCCGATTAGCGAATCGTTACACTACAATTCAAAGAATTTCATTTTTGATTGAAAATAGTTCCAAAATAAACGATACTGGCTTGGTTTAAATAACGTCTCATAATAAAACCAACGTATTTTTTAAAGTTCGATGTTTTTTCTGGATGCTGCTTTTTACTAATTAAGAACTACTAAAAATAGTTCCGAAATAAACGATGATGGTTTGGTTTAAATTAGGTATCTCCACTAATTCGGTATAAATTTTCGATACCTAAGATTTAAAATGAATTTTTAGGAACGAAAACCCATTCTTGAAGATTTCTTTTTAGCTTTAATTGAAATCTAAAGGATTAAGTTCATTATTTCCAGTAGGTAAAATACTCTACTGTATTTCAAATAGAAATTATATAGATTGGAATGTCAAATATTTACTCAGTTTCAAAAAATCTGTTTACTGGCGACCATTTCTTATATTTTATTAAGTTTTAAAATAAAATTTAAAATTTATTACATTATTTTAGTTTACAATTCGGAACAGATTTTCAGAAAATGAGCAAAAGTTTAAAAAAGTAATTGGATGATTTATAATCTCCAAGGAGTTCTACTTTTAATTAATAAAAAAAGTTTGAACATACGATTTAATTTCTCGAAATTTCATGAAATTAAGTGGTGGGGTAACATATGTAAAAAAAAAAATTTTCACCAACATATTCTAAAACAAAAAATTTCAAAAATAATTTAATTCATTTGTGAATGAGCTTTGAACGTTTCATTAAAATCCGAAATTATTTGATTTTTGCAAGAATCTCCAACATCAATGTGATTTTCACCGGATAAAAGCGGAAAAACACTTCATTGTAAAAATTTCTTACGTCGCAGACGTAAAAATAACAGGATATTTAAACAAAATTTCGAGCGTGTTAGAAAGGTTAAAATTTTTTTTTAAATAGTTGAAAAATAGTTAAAAAATACTTTGGTCTTTCTTCTTAATAATAACATAAACATTTTGACGATAAAACTTTGTTTTTATTACGTTTTGGGCCTTTTTAGAGAAAAGCGGACGTGCCTAATTTAAATAAGGTCTCAAAATAAAACCAACGCTTTTTCGAAAGTTCGATGTTTGTCTGGATGCTGGTTTTATAATATTTAAAAACTATTGAAAATGATTGTGCAGCGCCAGTTCACGATATTAGACATTGTCCCTTCTAAGACCTACAGGGTTCACTCGCTCGAAGCCATTTTTAATCATTGACCCAACAAAACAGTTGTATTCAATCGACAGTTTAGACATTTCTGAACGGGTCGGGCGCCATGCATGACAGCCATATGAATGTCTCGGTCTGAAGAGGTTATTTAAAAAGATGACTCGAATTCTTGCGTTAATATTTCAGTTTTGACGCAATTGGCGGTGTTGTGCGAAACTAATCTTAGCATAGATTATTCTATGTTCAATTTCCTTTTGTATTATACTAAATTTATTATAACTCATCTATAGGCATTTGAATTGTTTTATATTTATTAATTCCTCATCCTGAATTTTTATGATGGATTCAGAATAGCTAAAGATACCTTTCAGATGCTAAGCAAAGTATTAAGAAACAGGGGAGTATCCTTAGAAACTGGTGTAACCTACAAAATGTTACTGAATGAGGAATAACCAAAATGGAGGTTGGAAATGAAATGGTAATCTTTATAACACCAACAAAATACAATACTCGCCAGCGGCGTGAATTAGGTAAACCACTGCTAGTGGTGGACTACTTAGACAGCATATTATCCCCACTTACAATAATGTCCAACGTATTTATGAGGATTGGGACATACCCATTAGTGTTCATAGCTACGTTATATAACAGAAACAAAGATAAGGGTCCTGTATTGCGGTGTAATATCAATCCTCCTTCACGGCAGTGAGTGGTGGAACAATTTCCACACAGAAGAAAAAAGTGTAACTAGATAATTTAAATCAATTGAAATTTCTAGGACACATTATGTAGAAAGTGGGCTTACAGAATTTAACATTCACTAGGCAGAGTGAAACAGTGAGTAAACAACCTAATGAGTCTCTGAAAATGGATGTCAAAGCGGGGGGGGACAAAGACAGATGGTAAAGAGAGAAAAGCTGCCCATAGCTGCAAAGGACAGGAGGTATGGAGATCTATGGTCGTCCACGTACTGCAACAGATAAAAACTAGCCGTCTTGGCAGACATATACGATGGTTTCTGATTTTGTTGTTTTCGACGTCACGCAAGCTACGCATATATATTTGTCACCTTTCGTGGAATTTGATGGCTGACATTCAGGTTTTTACTCTTTAAGAAATGAAGTTTATCAGGTCTGTCATCATTCCTCGTGATATATATCCGACCAGGTTGCATTGATAACAATGAAATTCCCTTATTCTTGAAAATTTCACGACCCCAAAATGTCCTGGATAGGTTCCAGGGAATTTGTCCTGGAAGACTGACTTGGCAATAACAAATACTCCTTACCCCCACTATTCTGAACATGATGGAATTATATATATTTAGGGGGAAGGGAGGTATAAACGTAAACAGTTGTAATTATACATTGAGGGGGAAAACGCTTTAGATGAGGGGGGGGGGCGATAAATATTTAAATTTTTGAGTTTTAAATTTCTTTTAAGTTTAAAAATTTAAATTTTTTTTTGTCGTACGACGTGTATGGACGCACAGCAAATCCTAGCCGATAACATTCAGTTTCTATTGACTTTTGTTTTATTGCAGTTGTTTTTAGATATTCCACTCTGTGAGAACAGATTTGCCAAGGAAGATGAAATTTTGTAAAAACCTTAGCGCAAATTTACCGTGGATGATTTAGCAATCAGTGCACTTTCTATGCATTTTCATCTAACTAATTTCCTTTCTCTTTATAAAAAGCAGTATTTTTTTAAAAAATCGAAATTATGACCATACTCATTACAATGACTAATTCATTGCGTGTGTTTGTTTTTTGTTCAGAAATATCTAAACTGTCAGCTGTATACAACTCTAATCGATGGTGAAAAGTGGCTTTAAGCAAACGTTCAACTACAGCAACAACTAAAATAGAGTTTGGTTTGGTTTGTTTCGTTGTACGGCATATCAACCTCACTGGGTTATTTAATGCCGACAAAATTTTTATTGCTAGTAATATGTTTTTCTTCAAAAATCTATTTCTGGGAATATTTTTCCTTGAAGAAATCTATAGCTGGTCATATTTTTTTCCAAGAATGTATAACTGTTTGTATTGCTGGTATTTTTTAAAAGTATTGCTGATAATCATTTTTCCTTCAAAAATTATTGCAGGTAATAATTTTTTTTATTACAAAGTATTTCTGGTATTAAAACCTATTTTTACACAAGTTTGGGTGTTAACTATTTGCCCATAGCTGGGACTCTAACAGGTGCTACCACCCCGGGTCAGGGTGGACCTGGGAACACTAGCAATTAAGAGGTGTTTCCACGCTCTTCAAAACCTCCAGATCAGAAGCCTTGCTGCTGGACTTAGTTTATCGTCTTAGCCAGGACGCGGATGTAGTTTATCGTCATACCCAGGACGTGGATGAAGTTTATTGTCATACCCAGGACGAACTAAAATAGAGAGTACATATAACTCGATGAGAAAATAATGGCATAATCAAGATGTTGACGTCCTACAATAATTCAAACAAAAGATTACCAAGGAATCCCCTATCAATACTAGAAAGAGCAATAACAGTTACTGGACTTGAGAAACGTATTTTCCTGGAAATTTGTTTTCATAGAAATATTTTATAAATTTCAACCGAAAGTAGAATTGGCTGCTCGGTGAATGAATACGGAATGTTTCCTTATATGGAAACGGCTAAATTCATCATTACCATTGTCGATTTCCTAAGTCCATTTAGAATTATAAATACGACGAGAAAATACATCCATACCATTCTCTTCGATTTTTACAAATATTTCTTAGGTACGCAGATGGTACTGTGTTGATGGCTGACACAGAAAAAAAAACTACAGGACCTAATAGGCAAGATAGTAGAGGAAAGCGAGAAAAAAGGACTATCAACTTCAAGAAGACAAAGTATGGCCATCAGAAAGGAAAAAAAGCCTAATGTGAGAACTTTGAATTGGAAATTTCAACATTAAGAGAGTACAGAAGTTTAAAAATCTGGAAAGATTTTTGGTTTGGTTTGGTTAACGGCATATCAACACCTTATGGGTCATTTAATGGCGAAATTTAGTTTTCTTGGGGGCTTTGGTAACTTTTTTTCATTTTTACTATTAATATCTATTGATGGAAATTTTGACTATAAAAATATATTTTTATACTTTCATAACGTTTTGATCTCAGTTTGGGAGTTCATTAATTTCATATAGGTGTAAACCTAACAGGTGCTATCACCCCGGGTCAGGATGAACCTGGCAGCAACACCAATTAAGAGGTGGTTCCACGTTCCTCAGAGGTCTTACCGCCGGATGTAATTTATCGCCATAACTAGGAAGTGGGGAGTTTTTTTCTTTCTTTTTTTTTTCTTTTTTTTTTTTACAGAGGATGAAAAAATGCGATACCAAAATCTAATCGCACATCGGATTGGCAAAAGATGCATTCGGAAAGCTAAGCAAAGTAATAAGAAATAGAAAAAATTCATTAGAAACAACTGTATTGGATTTTCCTGTTTATAATACGCATTTTTATCCCAGAAAATATCTCCCAAACTACTGCGTCTTATAAATCGGAAGTCAAAGACGACAGTGTGTATGTTTGTGTGTGTGTGGGGTGAGGTGGAGCGTCAGCTTCTCATTTACATCCGATTCTGAGTCCTTGAAAGTAAAACAAGTTCAGTGTTTCAAAATTAAGAACGTTTTGAAAGAAGCTATTTAGGCAGTTGGGATACTGGGATATTGAGACGAAATTCTTGCTTCAGTAACACCTGCTTAAGTAATACCTTCCTTCCTTCCTTGCTTCCTTCCGTTCTTCCTTCCTTCCTTTCTTCCTTCCTTCCTTCCTTCCTTCCTTTCTTCCTTCCTTCCTTCCTTCCTTCCTTCCTTCCTAAACTATTGGTCACAAAGCAGCATCATTTATAATAGACATTTTAAGAACAATGCAAATGTATACTACGCTTTCGTCGTCCTGGGTAAGAATTTAAACGACATCCGCGTCCTGGGTAAGACGATAAACTAAATCCAGCAGCAAAGCCTCTGATCAAGAGGTTTTGAGGAGCATGGAACCACCTCTAATTGCTGGTGTTCCCAGGTCCACCCTGACCCAGGGTGGTAGCATCTGCTAGGGTCCCAGCTATGGACAAGTAGTTAACTATTACTAGCAATACTTTTTTGAAAAAAATTATTACCAGCAATACAATTTTGAAGGAAAAATATTACCAGAAACAGATTTTTGACAAAACAAAATATTACCAGCAATAAAAAATGTTGTCGGCATTAAATAACCCATTGAGTTTGATATGCATTAAAACAAAATAAACCAAACCAATCTAAACCAAATAATACATATTCTAGTCATACGAATCTATCCTAAAAATGTTGTCGGCAGTAAATAACACATTGAGGTTGATATGCCGTAAAACAAAATAAACCAAATCAATCTAAACTAAAGAATACATATTCTATTCATACGAATCTATCCTAAAAATGTTGTCGACATTAAATAACCCATTGAGGTTGATATGCCGTAAAACAACATAAACCAAACCAGACTACGCTTCCGTTAGCACATGCTGGGTAATTTCGCTTGATGAAGTAATCCTATTTACGGTACTTAACGGTGTCAAATATTGCCGAACAAATACAGTAGCCCGTCAACAGCTGAAACAGTCGTTTTTGTTTATCGTCACTGATAACGACAAGTCAATATGCGCTCTGAGTTCCTCACTATATAGAGTTGCGCAAGCAGCAGCAGCGATTCATCTACGAACTGCTGTTTCTCCAGTTCAAACAGTGAAATCTTCCAGGTACCATAAACGTCGGGGTACTTCTCGATCGGTGATGGATTTGTCATGAATAGTCAGGTTTTCATGCTGACATATATTATCCAGTGGGTAAAATTAGTGATAGTGGGGAAGGCCATGAAGTACAAGGAAAGATGGATAGCAGCTTCGATTGAGGAATCGGAGAACCGAGTTTGAATTCCGGTCGGATCCATTACATCCATTTACGTTCTAATACCCTTTGGAAACATATGAAACCTCTTCTTCTCCACCCCACCAGCTATGGGTAAATAGTAGGACAGGGGTGGATTCTATAGCCTTGGGTGGCAACCGGTCTAGGAGAAAGTAACTCTGAATTCAAATCTGTGTAGCCCTGGTGCAGTACATAGTATACGGATAAAGAAAGGATCGTTCGCATTGGCTCGATGATCCCGACTGCGGTCGAAAAATGAGGATGACAAGGAAAACTACTTTTTTCTGATTTCTTCCTTTAATTTTATTTTATTGGGCGCTGTCTAATGAATCAGACCGTCTTATAAGTAACAGGTTTACTGCTCTGTGGAACCGACTCCCAAGGGGATGTTTACTCGATCACTACAATCTTAACCTGTTCAAGTCTAGGGTTAACCGTTATATTCCCAACCTATCCGCATAAACTTCCTCTTACTCTGTAACCCTCTACCGTCAGTGGCCTCCGGGGCCTTGTACCTCGTGAGTCACACAGTAAAAAAATATGATATTCTTTGCATTTCAGTTTTCCTTAAAATTGTCTTGTTGCTAGGATGTTAAGTCTATGGTATTCTTAGTACGCGTGTCTAGAATCACATCTTATCAATAATTTCACATCAAGCATGACAATAAAGCCACTAAGATGCAAGGGGTAACATTACAGATAGTTCAATTTCTATATTAGCTTGGGCTGTCTATTTTAATAACGGCCATATATTCTGTCTTCTTACAGTTGGTAGTTTCTTCTCGCTTTCCGTGGCTACTTTTTTTTCTAGGTGTTTCCGCAGTTTCCGTTTTGTGTCTGAGATCAACACATTCTTGTTTGCATATATGTTGTTAAGATTGTGTTCATTAATAATAAATCATAGTCGAACTTTATTTTCTTAGGATCGCCTCCCTACACAGGTTAAACAAATCCGGTAAGAAGATATCTTATGCCCATTTCTATTTTCGTGTGCTTGCTCACTTGCTTTTCTATCTGATTTGATTGATTCATTATTATGGCTTATCAACCCTTTACAGGTTATTTAAAGTTATAAAATATTTTAGATTGTAAGAATTTTTTGAAGATAATAATGATGTAGTGATACAAGTCCTACTAATAGGAGAGAAGGGATAGATTCATACATTTACCTGGTATACCCATGCAGTCACACATCTAGGTACTGACCAAGGTCGGCGTTGCTTAACTTCGGTTAGCGTATGGGAATCTATGTTACCACGTGATACGGCCGTAAACAGAAAAGTGAAGGAACGCTAGAAAGAGAAGAAAGATTCTGAGTATGTGTTTTTATTGCCATTTTCTTTGAGACTTCCTCGTTCCGTTTATGGAATTCTCAGTATCCTTCAGTAGAACCTCATTTCTATTGCTTCCAGTTCCCTCTTCATCTTTTTGGGAAATTGGCCAGCATTCACTGCCACACAAGAGGACTGAGATAACAAAGCATTTCAGCACTTTTTTTCTTTGATTCTAACGACATTTTCTTGTTTCTTAGTACTTTGCTGGGCTTTTGGAATGCAGTTTTCTCTACCCCGATGCCTGTTCGTATTTCGGTGCCACGTTTACCACGATCAGTTAAAACACTTCCCAGATATTTAAAATTCTTTATTTGTTTCTGACATTTGATTTTTCGTAGTTCGCATCTTGGGCTTTTTCTCGTGCCGACAGCCATTTCTGTCCTTTTTTTTTTAAATGACGTCCTCAACAGCGCAAGCCACATGAGGTAGAGGGGTACAGAGTAAAAAGGCTCAGTTTATGCGGATATACGAGGAAGATAACGGTTGACCCCAAACATGTAGAGAAGCATCAGTTTGTGAGTCGGTTCCACAAAGCAACGGTTCCTGATAAGAAGCTGTTCGAATGGAACTTACATCTCACCAAAGATATACGAAAGGAGTGAGGATGGCTCACTACAATGTGCGTAGCGTGGCCGGTCTTAGCCATGAAGGTTAGGACTAGTAGCTCACTACAATAAGCGTAGCGTGCCGGGTCTTCGCCTTGAATGTTAGAACTAGTGGCTCACTACAATGTGCGTAGCGTGCCGGGTTTTAGCCTTGAAGGTTAGGAGTAGTGGCTCACTACAATGTGCGTAGCGTGGCGGGTTTTAGCCTTGAAGGTTAGGACTAGTGGCTCACTACAATGTGCGTAGCGTGCCGGGTCTTAGCCATGAAGGTTAGGACTAGTAGCTCACTACAATGTGCGTGGCGTGGCGGGTCTTAGCCATGAAGGTTAGGACTAGTAGCTCACTACAATAAGCGTAGCGTGCCGGGTCTTCGCCTTGAATGTTAGAACTAGTGGCTCACTACAATGTGCGTAGCGTGCCGGGTTTTAGCCTTGAAGGTTAGGAGTAGTGGCTCACTACAATGTGCGTAGCGTGGCGGGTTTTAGCCTTGAAGGTTAGGACTAGTGGCTCACTACAATGTGCGTAGCGTGCCGGGTCTTAGCCATGAAGGTTAGGACTAGTAGCTCACTACAATGTGCGTGGCGTGGCGGGTCTTAGCCATGAAGGTTAGGACTAGTGGATCTAAGGAACTTAGCTCGCGTGAGTACTTTCCATGGAGTAGTGAGAGGCTTGCAACGTTTAATCTATTAGAAATGGGTTGTAGAATGGAAAATAATTTTCCACCGTTTTCTTACAGTTGGCAGCTAATCAATTTTTTTAATTTGTTTTAGTAACTTCTCCAAGAGGTTCGGCAGTTCCCCTTCCGTGTCTGCCATCAACACAGTGTCATCTGCCTATCATATTGTTATGATTGCGCCCACCGATAATAAGTTCTATTAGGATAGCCTTGCTGTAGAGGTTGAATAGATCCGTGCAGAAAACGCATCCTTGTCTCATGCCGCTTTCTATTTCTGTGTATCGACTCAATTCATTTTTTTCTGTATGCATGCGATTTCCTCCTAGTATAAGTTCTGGGTTATTCTAACATCCTTTCCGAATAAATCGAGTTTTCCTAACAGTTCAAATAGATCCTTGTGTCTTACCTTGTCAAACACTTTCGTGTCATCTATAAAAACGTAAGTTGTACTTCGTTCTACGTTTGTATTGTTCTCTCCGATATCATTCTGATCATGAATATCGCATTTCATGTTCCAGAGTTGTTGAAAAAAAAACAACACATTTTCCTATTTCGGGTTCGCGCTCTATACACAAGTATTTCAAATTCAACTATACGCGTACGGTATAAGTGACGTCATGCATAAAAAGTTTGTATCAAATATTTATAGGTATTTAATATTTATTTTTTAGGGGTAGGAAATATTCTACATGAACTTTTAAATTTGTTTACTGTATTGAAAGATGCGTTTTATTTTATTTGCATATTAAGAACTTGTATTTTTCGTTTTTCTATGTACTGAGTTCTATGTAGTATTTTGGTATGATCTGCTAATATATGGGTCACACACACAGACACACACAGACACACACACACATATATTGTAGGGCCATTATTATTATAAATAAATAAAATTAAAATATAAAATAATAATAAAAATGAAAATTATAAATAATATATATATATATATATATATATATATATATATATATATATATATATATATATATATATGCACCTATGTATAGGATTGGTACAGACGGAATAAAATTCCAATAACCACAAACACTATTCTTAAAAGAGTGCTCAATACAGAGTAGAGCAAATAGTATTTATTCAAAAATGATAAATTACTAAAATTAAAAATCACTACAAAAATAGCCATTTTGTTTCAACACTTCTTGTGTCTTGTCAAGTGATGATACTATCACTTGATAAGACGCAAGAAGTGTTATAACAAAATGGCTATTTTTATAGTGATGTTATAATATGTTTATGTTATAATATTTGTATATATATATATATATATATATATATATATATATATATATATATATATATATATATATATATATCAAGTATGTGGTGCAATTCAATTTATATTACATGAATCATTCATACAAAAAGCAGATAGTGAAGTTAATGATATAAATGGCGAGAATACATCTTCGCAAACAAATTTATTAAGATACATTAACCCACGAACCTGTAGATGAATGTTATGATCACTGTTTTTAATATATATATATATATATATATATATATAACTTGTGCAGCAATTTCCTATGTCACAAATTCTCCTTCATTACTCTTTTGGTAACATTGTAATCATAATTATTCAATGTTGAATAGAATCTTATTTGTTTTGTTCAATATTCAGTACTGAACATAAACAATAAAATGCAAAATCATAGTTTATTTTCTAATTGCAATACAAAATTACGGAAATGACATTTTCTCTTTTGCTTTCCTTTCACTGATCTTCCTCAGTTTTTATTTTTTATTTTCCATTTTCGTCATTTGGATGGTCCATCTTTCCTGGTCCTTTTTTTCATTTTTTCCCGTGTTTTTCTTTCTTTCTTTCTTTCTTTCTTTCTTTCTTTCTTTCTTTCTTTCTTTCTTTCTTCTTCTTTTATTCTATTCCCGTCTATTTTCTTCCCGTTCTCATATTTTCTTCCTTTCCTTCTCTTTTTCTATTTTTCGTTCACTGTTTCTTTCCGTTTGATTCCATCTCATTCCGTTCTTTACTCATTTTCTTTCTTTTTCTCTCTTCTTTCTTTCTGTCTTTCTTTCTTTCTTTCTTTCTTTCTTATTCTTAATTCATTCATTCAAATTTTCTCTCTTGCCTTTTTACTTTCTTGTTTTGTTTTTCATGTTTTAATTGTTTCTTTTTCCATTCACTAATTGTTTCTTTTTCCCTTCTTTTCTCTTGAATTTCTTTCTTGTCCTCTTATATTTTCATGTTCATTCATTCTTTCTTTCTTTTCTATTATTTCTTTCTTGCTTGCTTTTTTCTTTCTTTCTTGCTCTGTCATACTTTTTATTCATTCATTCATTCTTTCTTTCTTTTTATTTCTCTCTTATTCTTTTCCTTTATCTTTTTTGTCTTTATTTATTCATTTTTTTTTTATTTATCTCTTTTCTCCTTTTTCTTTCTTTCTTTCTTTCTTTCTTTCTTTCTTTCACCGTTATTTATTCTCTAGTTTCTCACTTTCTGTTTATTTCGCTCTCATTTTTCTTAGCTCTTTATTTCCAACTCTTTCCTACGTACCTCGTTTTAACTTAACCCTTTCTTCCTTCCTCCCTTCCTTTCCTCCTTCCTTCCTCCCTTCCTTTCTTCCTTCCTTCCTTCCTTACTTCCTTCCTTCCTTCGTTTTGTTTCTGTCCTCGTTTTCATCTCTGTTGTTCTCTGGGTCCACCTACAAAAATTGAAGGAAGCAAAGTAGTGACAAGAACCAGGAATCAGAGACTCGCAGACAATCTTCCTGCGAGTGGAAGCGAAGACAAAACCGGTGCCACTTTGCCTGCCAACAGCTGTGAGAGGTTTGATGAAGTCTTGGAGGAGGAAGGCTAGTAGCGCGTCAGTCCTTCGTCGTCAGCACTTTCATACCCAGAACGCTTTGCATACCGTCGGCGTCGGCTGCTATCTAATTTTATTTGATGGATAGGACAGCAGCTACTCCAACGCCCACCGGCTGGCGTGGGCGTCCGATGTGAAGGTGCAAAGAATAGGAATGAATAAAGACAAAGAAAGAAAAAGATTCATAGAAAGAAAGAAAAGTACAGGAATAAAAAAATAAGTCTGACATAGCGTGCCCAGTGAGGATCTAACTCAC
>OZ038485.1:43616360-43633860 GCA_964036315.1 Acanthosepion esculentum
TGACGCAATTTCTAATCTTAGGTCTCTGGTCGAGACCCGGAAAAATAAGTATATATCAGAAATGAAAGGAAATAATAATAATAATAACAACTAGTTTTAACCTGTGAAAATTTCACCGTTTTCTGTTTTAAATTTCTGATAAATGTTAATTCTTATAATGATTGAACAAGCTCACGGCGAGTTCTACGACAGTAAAGAATCTATAGAAATTCCCCTATTGCATTGTTAAATATTTGAGCTTAACAACTTTAACAAAATATTGTAATCACTATCATAAATATGAATGATATTCGTTAATTTACGAACTGGGTAAAAATGAAAACATTTGAAGTTGACAACTTTTTCGATTTCACTGTAACACTTCTATCTCTTTCTTTCGTCCTTTCTTTCATTTTCTCACTGAAACCAAGTAATGTATGTTCCCCACATTCTACAGGATCAAAATCCATTATTTGTGAGGTATTGGCAGGAAGCGTTAAACGCTTGCTCTCTTTTTTTCTTTCAGGCTATCGGACCCAGTCTATCCGTCCTGCTATTTAACCCATAGCAGGAAGACGAAGAGATGGATTCATAGATTTCCCAAGGGTTTTTTTTGCGCGTAAACGAAGTAACGAATTTAACCGGAATTCAAACTCTGTTTTTGGAATTTTCATTCCGAGCTAATTGTGTAGCACAGAATAAACCACTGAAAATATTGAAAAATCTTAAGAGGAATCGAGGGTATGTAGAAGATCTCACGTTTTCTGCAGAATGGAGTAATGGATAGCGGCTCGGATTGAGGAATCGGAGACCCGAATTCGAATTCCAGTCGAATCCATTACATTCACTTACGTGCTAATACCCTTGGGAAAGGTATGAATCCTCTTCTATGGGTAAATAGCAGGACAGACCGGGTTCTATAGCCTTGGATGGCAACTGGTCTACCGTAGAAAGAAATGGCAACCTACTGCGGGAAAAACTGTCTTATCAGTCATGTATCGAAAGTGTATCGCGCATGGCACATAACTGAGTGACTGATAGTCTCAGTGGAGTATGTCATCTCATCCTAAATCAGCCTTTGTCAACCTCGAGCAGACAATGGAGATTTCTTGTCTCGGTGTTTAGGTCTCCCGCTCCGGTATGATGATCCCCGACCTAAGGAGTTCTGCTGCTTTGATTTCTTGGTAACAACATCATTTATTAACCCACTATGTTGAGAGGCGCTTGGGCCTTGCATAGAGTTACATATATAGCTCTGGCTGACACAAAATTAGTTGTGTTTCAATCCTGGCTTGAGGCATTCGGACGTCTAGTCACACTGAGGAGCTGTGATACAGCGAAACAGTACTGTCTGTGAATGACATATATATATATGTATATATATATATATATATATATATATATATATATATATATATACAGAAACGTCTATTTCAAATACGAGTATGCACTATAATAACGTTTGACGTATTAAAAATATTAGATTTAAAATACATCCATTAATTCTTTAGAATTAATGGATGTATTATATATATATATATATATATATATATATATATATATATATATATATATATATATATATAATGCGTTGAGATACGAGTTTAATTCTTTCCAAGACCGCGTTCATAACTCAAAAGACTCGTATCTTAAATCAATTTTTCTCATTGAAATTAATGGGAATATTTCCGACCCGTTCCGGACCCCTAACCATCATCCCTATTTTCCTAGAACTCACCCCTATTTTCGTATTTGTAAGTTTCTTACAATCAAGGACGTGTGAATAAACAAAAAATATAGTTTACAAACAATAAAATAAAAGAGAAAAAAATTGTAAAGAAATAAAAACTGTACTAAATCATGGAGTTCAGACTAGTCATGGATCAACTGACGGAGGGGAGAGAGAGAGAGAGAGAGAGAGAGAGAGAGAGAGAGAGAGAGAGAGAGAGAGAGAGAGAGAGAGAGAGAGAACAACTAACTTAGCAGCCGCTAACCTAGCCCAGGAACGGGTAGCCTAATCTACAATACCGAAGATTAACTTTATCTTTTAATTTAATTTTCTTTTTCCATTACTATAACTAGTTTTTTTTTAATTATATAATTTTGTTATTTATTATCGATGTTGAACGCTCATACTGTTTCGTCAAATCTATTACTCGTAAGTCTTCCTTTTTTCTTTTATAGTTTTTCGCTTTGCCTCAAGCAAAATTTTATACGTTTCGGCTTTTCATCATTGCTCTTTACACTTACTTTCTTCGGACCCATGGTGCTTAGAAATGAATTTTGCAAGATAACAGCAAAAAAGACACAACACAACAGAGATCCTTTCAGAACACGTGCACTGCGAATGGGAATACTTTCGAAGCATAGATCGCTGCGTCAAATAGCAGATGCGGAAGCTTAACTGAAACTCGTTTCCATCTTAAAGCAAAAAATTGGCCGAAATCCGGCTCGTATCTCAAAGCATTTCTGTATATATAAATATATATCGTAATGCCTTGAGATACGGCCGACATATATATATATATATATATATATATATATATATATATATATATATATATATATATATATATATATCATTATAGCAATTTATCGAATCTCGAAGAACCCTCAACAGAATGCAGAAAGCACTGGAAAACTGTTTCGTCCGATTTGGAACTCATCAGCAGTGCGACGGTTTCTATACAACGCAAGCGTCGTACCAACTGTACCAACGGGCCTTGGCGGCGAAGAAGGAACTGAATAGACTCGATATAGCGCCGCTACTCACAGATTCCGTGGTGATACTCATTCAAGTATTCATAACCCAACGGATTGTGTCCCAAGAGCCACGTCTTTTCTTTTCCTCGAACCGCTCGATCGCAGAGCATTAGCTGGGTCAAGCAAGTATATGCAAGTAATAGAATTTTGGGGATTTAGACAAAGCTAATGTTTTGAATTACTATAATGATTTGTCTAAATCACAAAAATTCTATTAAATATTATTCTATTCTATTATATATATATATATATATATATATATATATATATATATATATATATATATATATATATGAAATAAATCTATTAATTCTTTAGAAAATTATTTTTTCGAAAGAATTAATGGATTTATTTATAATATAACATTTTTATTACTACAAGCATTTTGAAGTGGATATTCGTATTTGAAATAGTCGCAACATTTTTATTTTCAACAGTGTGTATTAGCATAGAACTTAAAGTTACATCTAGCAATTTCTACTGTAAAACGAGGAGACCTTGCCGCCAATCTGGTATTGCGATTAAATTCATAAACCCTAGGTAGCACAGCGGAAAGTTCATTAAAATAAATTGCAATGAAAGTATTTATAGAAAAGGCATAGGGAAGTTACATTACGGGAAAGGGACTGAAGCCGAGATACCAAGTCAGAGCCAATAACACTGCAGATTGTTCTTTGGATTTTATCAAGCAGGAGCGCCAGAACAGATGTGGCGGCAATATTTAAAGCTTGGACGAATGATAGACATAAATATGGAAGACAGATTCTGGAGAGAAAAATTCTTTAGCGAACCAACTGCCTTAGCTGCAGACTTAGCAATTGATTTAATATACTCTTTCCACTTCATGTCAGCTGAAACGTCCGAGAATTCACAATGAGTCCCTCTCCTGGAGGTCAGCATCAGCCATGCTGATGGAAGGTAAAAAATGGTTCTCTCTGAAGAGAAGTAAAAAATAGTTCTCTCTGAAGAGAAGTAAAAAATGGCAAAAAATGGTTCTCTTTGAAGTTGAGTAAAAAATACTTCTCTCTGAAGAGAGTAAAAAATGGTAAAAAATGATTCTCTCTGAAGAGAAGTAAAAAAAATGGTAAAAAATGGTTCTCTCTGAAGAGAAGTAAAAAATGGTTCTCTCTGAAGAGAAGTAAAAAAAATGGTAAAAAATGGTTCTCTCTGAAGAGAAGTAAAAAATGGTTCTCTCTGAAGAGAAGTAACAAATGGTCTCTTTGAAGTTAAGTAAAAAATAGTTCTCTGTGAAGAGAAGTAAAAAATGGTAAAAAATGATTCTCTCTGAAGAGAAGTAAAAAATAGTTCTCTCTGAAGAGAAGTTTCTTTTTGAAGGCGTTAAAATTAACAAGCCATTCATTGCACCAGTTAACAACAGATTATAGGCCATTTTTGAGATCAGTTGCCAATTTGATCGAACCCATTAGACATAATATTAAGACAGGTGAAAATAGTAGTGTCATTAACATAGGTACCGAGGTATGTAGAATGGTAGGAGTCAAGTACTTTTTGGCGCAACATAAGAAAGAAAGTGGCCATTTTTTTCAGCATCGTATATATGAAATCCACTTGAGGTCTGCGGGGTGAACGTGATCTCCAGCGAAACGCTCAAGCAGAATGCCGACGTAAAAGCTCAGTTAGAAGTGGAAACAGGGTGAAGGGTTAATACTGTCTCGACAGTGTCAGTGTCAGTGTCAGCGGGAATATTGAGGAAGGCAATTGGAGATTTAGAAGACTTACTGGTGCCCGATTCCCATAGGTGCCCCGGGCTTCCACATAACTGCGGTGTGTCCATGCAAAAGCATCAGATAATACAGGGCTTAAGTGAACAATTCCTTTAGTTTCTTCTCTCTATGCAATTTATTTGTGACGATTAGGGTTACCGGCGACGTTGATTAGCTGAATGAGAACGACAGCTAATTGGGTTGCCAGATTTTTGTCCATCTGGGGGTGGCGGTGTGAAAGTAGAGAAAAAAGAGTTCCTGTAAACGTGGGCGTAAATTTAAGCGGGAGGAGTAAATATGACAACTTTGGGTGATGATTGGAAAATCTATGACAAAATGGAGAAAAAAAAAAAGAAATACTCAAGGCAGGGCCGCTTCAAGGGTCTCGTGTCCACACCCCAATCTATGATATAGCCACCACCGTGAATCTATGATACGGAACCTCCCACGCTATTACATCTAAATTTTCATAAGGTTGTATTCATATAAATACAGATTTTATTGTAATTATGTACAAAATGGATCATATGCAGCATAGGTGAAGAATTCAACTAGAAAAATTGAAAATAAATACAATATAGCCCAATGCAAATTAGAGACATGTCGTAATACATCGTTTCTTATTAAATAAAGCAGCAATGTTTTGCGGCAAATTTTAACATCCCCTTGAGATTTATCTTGTTAAAAAGTTAAATAATTTTAACATATTCAACATTGTGGATAAAAAATACTGAATTTTATACAGGGTGTCCATAAAGTTCGTGTGCATTTTAAAAAATTGATGACTTTATTTGTATTTGCGATAGAAATAATTCTGTAAAAAGGATTAGAAAGAAGTAAATCTATATTTTTTAAGGTTTTATTGAAATTTTATTTAAGTTTCCGCATGTCCTCCATCATTAGCAATACAAAGGGTAATACGATTTTGCAGTTCACGGGAAACATTTGCCAACTGATTTACAGTAATGCATGAAATCGCAGTAGTTATTTTAGCTATACTTAAAAATAGGTACATTAAACTTTATAACATTTTTTACAGATTATTTCTATCGCAAATACAAAAAGTTATAAATTTTTAAAAGTGCATACGAACTTTATGGACACCCTGTACAGTGTTTTTTCGAGATTTATCATGAGTAAAACAAATTCATGGATTTGAACGGAAATAAAGAAGATCACAGAATGACATTCAAATCCGAGCAAAAAGGTTTCCTCCTTCAATAGTCAGTAGTGCTTAAATTTGTAACATATATAAATGGGGGTAGAAAAAAGCAAATATTAATAAGATAGCGACGGTGTCAAAGCACTGCCAGGGACTCCCAGTCAGGTTGAGGAGAGTAATAGATACCGGCTTTATATATATATATATATATATATATATATATATATATATATATATATATATATATGTATGTATAATTTAATTTAAAGAAAAACAGAGTACTTTAAGGCACCATTTGTTATAATTTATTTCACCAGAGAATTTTATTTTTCTCTCGATCTTCAGACTTCACTTTCGTTTCACCTTTGAAAGTGAAGTCTGAAGATCGAGAGAAAAATAAAATTCTCTGGTGAAATATATTTTAACAAATGGAGCCATAAAGTCGTCTGTTTTTATTTAAATCAAATTATTCGCTCTGACTTAACATTGAGCCCTAAGGATTTCATCCTCCTTGGGATTATCCATACGGATTACCAAGATTTTCGCTACTTATATATATATATATATATATATATATATATATATATATATATATATATATATATATATATATATATATATATATATAATTTTTTTCACTTAACTCATGTTTACTTCGGAGTTTCATGGCTATACAGGTATAACCACACGAGTAACAGAGTTGATCTGTTCTGACGAAAAGCCGAAGTAAACATGAGTTAACTGAAAATAACAATTTCATATTAATTCTATTAACGCTCTATCTTCGATATTGACCACTCTGCCACAAAGCCTGTTTTCCTGAAATTCCTCCTTATCAGTAAATCACTGAAAAGCCAGCAATTTTGGCTTCAGAAACAGTATTTCAAATTAACTCTCTCTCTCTCTCTCATATATATATATATATATTTTATTTTATATTTTATTTTTTATTCTCTCTCATATATATATATATATATATATATATATATATATATATATATATATATATATATTTTTTTTTCTGTAGTTTACTGCTGCAGAAAGATTTTTTTCTCCCGATGATGGCCATGTTGGCCGAAACTAATTGAGGAATATAAATGAAATAATCATAATAAAAGCATAAGAATATTAATCTACAACCCAGTATATCTGAAGATTTTAATTGATTTTTTTAATAATTTTTATCGTTCAATATATATATATATATATATATATATATATGTTGCATGTATGTTTTATAAAATGTTTGCATTTTATGAAACTCTACAGCTTTCTGACCATAGCTCAATAAGATCTCATTTAAATATTCATGGAGACCTACCGGACACTATTCGTAACATACTTGTTGACAACACTAATATAATAGCATCATCTACATGCAAAAAAAAAAAAGGTTAAAAATAATGGAAGCCTTATTAATAAAAACAAAAAAAAACAACAACAATTAATAATATTAACTATGAACATGGACACGATATCTTGACCGTATTTTGAAAAATGAAAACATTTTATAAAACATACATGCAACAAACCATTTCTTATTTAACAGTTAAAATATTTAATCCTTGAAAATGGCTAAATGTATAGCCGAAAACGCTCGGATAAAAAAAAACATTCGGACAGTTTTTATATGATTATTCAACTAAAAAGAAAAAAATATTAGATCGCATGTGAAATTGTATAAAAAACTAAATAAAATCACACACACACACACACACACACACACACATATATATATATATATATATATATATATATATATATATATATATATATATATATATGGGGAAAAGACATAATTTTTATATATCAAAACAACTTTAGAAAAATCTATGACAAAATGTAAATTAAAGGAATACATAAAAGAAACCTGAAGAAACTTAAAAAATAAACATAAGAGGGATCATTTACAAAACAACACATTAAATGAATTAATTGCTCATTATTTGATTGTAAAAATGCTGCTTTAATTAAAAGACAAATCAATTCACTAAGGCGAATATGTTTAGAACGTGCTTGAATCGCTTTATTGCTTCTATTAATCACAATCTGGAATATTTAATAACAAAAGTTATTAAAACAAAAACAAAAGCAAAAAGTAACTAAATCAAATCGGCTAGACGATATACCCAAACGCATATTTAAAAATAACTTAAATTTAAAAGATTAAAATTTCAGCAATCCCTCCCCTCCGTACGCATGCGTAGTCACATCAACGTAAACATCTCTTCACACCGATGAATTCCAAAATGGCGTAACGCGTCACAGCAAATTTTTTTCCATATATCTTCCTAATATTTATAAAATTTTCTTTGATAAGATTTTTCAAACATTCTAGTTGGTAGACGAAAATAAATAAATACATTTTTATAAATAAATACAATTTAATAATAATAAATAAATATATAATAAATACAATTAAATATATAATAATAGTTATAATATATAAATTTATGATATTTATAATATATAATAATATTTATAAATATATAATAAATACAATTTGAAATAAATACACTGTTTCATAAATAAATAAACGGAGCGCCTACACAAATGCTAGTATCTACTAAAAATATCATTTAACGTGGTAAAACTATATCGGATAATAAAACATCGATTCTAATATATATATATATATATATATATATATATATATATATATATATATGTATATATATATATATATATATATATATGTATGTATGTATTAGAATGGATTTAATTTAATAAGCCTAGCTTATATGTGGCACAAGGCCGCAAGTAGGGACCAACCAGTGGCGATCGAACTCATTACTCAATGGTAACTGATCTAGTGAGACAAGCTTGCTAACCATTAAAACCAAAGTGTTTTCTCTTTCTCTCTTTCTCTCTCTCTCTCTCATTCTCTCATTCTCTCTCTCTATCTCTCTATCTCTCTGTCCTTCTCTTTCACATACATATATTTAACCATGAAGATAATCTTACAAAAGGTCGAAAGTACTTGGGTTACAAAAAACTACGGTGCCTTCTTTGATGGATTCCATCTCAACCTCAAGACACTGATTATACAAATGGAAAGGATCAGTATAAAAATAAGTAGACACAGTATGTCTATATTATTTAATAAAACGTACTTGAATGAAGATATGCTGCCTAAGTATACATACGTACGCACACACACACACACACACACACACACACACACACACACACACACACACACACACATATATATATATATATATATATATATATATATATTGGGCTGTTTTAAATAATTTCCGTCTTTTATTCCTCAAATTTATTCTTAAAACTAAATTTCATTCAATTATATATTCGCCGTTCTTTTCAATGGTACATGGGTACTTATCCATATATTGATTAAAATACCGCAGGTACTGATGCGAAAGTTTTCGATGAACTCTTAAAACTCATTTTCATTAGAGAATGCTTTCCCCATCAAAGGGTGTTACAGCGATCGACACTAAGTTAATAATCGTAAAGTCTGGTGAATATGCCAATTTGGGTAGAACAGACCAACCGAGTTCATCATTTTTTTTCTGTGCTTTTCCTGTGTTATTCATGTTATATGCAGCCTTCTGTTGTCACAGAGGAGAACAGCATTTTTCATTTCATCGACTGTCTACAAAAACTAAGATATGTTAGTGTTCTTCTAATTGATGCTCAACTGCCACATATATTGAATACGTTCGTTTTTACAATTGGTTCCCAATAGCGTATGGCTCAAATTTAATGTGGATGATCTAGCAATTAAAGCACTTTCTTTACACTTTCGTCTTAGTAAATAAATTGCTTTCTCTTTTAATTAAACTAGCCTTTTCTTAAATATAAATTATGGTCAACGTCAGGACGATGAACAACTAATGCATTGATTGGTTGTTTGTTTAGCGGTATATCAACACCTATATAGGTTATTTAATACCGAAATTGAAACATTTTGTACGAAATTTTATTTATTTATTTTGAGATAATAATGGCTTTAGTTACCATTAAAACATATTAAAGTCTACTGGAACTGCCATGTCCTTAAGAAAGCACATTCTAGTGTCGCTGACAAAATTAACCTGGCCGTTCATCACGAAAAGGACCTTCAATCGGTTGTGAACTGGGGCAGGAATTGGCTTGTTAACTTTAATGCCTCCAAAACAATACTGTTCTCTATTAATCACCACAAGGTTCCTTCCCTGCATCCCATTAGAATGTCTGAAGCTCATCTTCTCGAGAGCTCCTCTCTGCGGCTGCTCGGTCTCACGCTGTCTGCTGATCTGAGATGGAACAAATACATTGAGTCAACTGCTTCATCCACCACAAAAAAAAAGTTGGCTCCCTGTGCCGGGCCAGGAAATTCTTCTCCCCGGAATCGATCCTCCAAATTTACAAATCAACCGTCCGCCCTTGCATGGAGTATTGCTGCCATATATGGTCTGGAGCCCCTTCTGTTTGCCTCGGGGTTCTTAATAAGATCCAGAGACGGGTATGCAATGTAATTGGCCCTGATCTGGCTTCTCGTCTGCAGTCTCTCTCTCACAGACGCACCGTCGCCTCTCTCTGTCTCTTTTACAAATACTTCCGTGGTAATTGCTCCTATAAGCTGCTATCGCTGGTTCCCAGGCCTCCATGAATTCAAGCGTCCTACGAGGCTGGCATCCCGTTCCCACCCTTTCACTGTTGAAACTGTTAAATGTAGACGTGTCTTCTACTCCAGTAGCTTCACATCTCGCACCTCACGCCTGTGGAACTCCCTTCCTTATTCCTGTTTCCCTGACAACTATAATCTCCAACTATTCAAATGTAACGTCAATCGACATCTCCAGTTGCATTGATCTGCCCACTATCCTTCTCCACATCCTTTCCTCTATCACTGCTATCTGCTCTCGCTCCAAATCCTCTGTAACCCATTGCGTGCTAGTGGCTTCCAGCCTTGCCTGGGGTGAAAAGCTTAACCCCCCACCCCAAAAACATTCTGTTTTCGTGGTCTTTGATCGCTATGTCTGGGCAATTTGCTTTTGTTCTTCTGCTTCTGTGTATCATAAAGTCCCATAAAATTGTTACATGCCGCATGTCTGTAAGCGCGTTTGCCCTTACCAATTTCTTGCAGTTTTCTCCCGGTAAAGATTTCAAATTTTCAAGTGCAGATATTGACCCATTCTCTCATGTCAAGTTTTGTATTCGGTGAGTGCTAATACCGTACAACCTGATACAAGATGGTCAATTGTTTCTGGATATTTATCACAGACTCTGCACTTCGGGATAACATAGTTTTAAGTGTGTGTGTTTGGTAATTTGTAGCTAGCAAGAATAAAACCTTCGGTTTCAGCTTTTAATCCGACACTACTTAACCACTGATATGTACGGATTTGTCTACAACAGATTGTTTGGCATTCAGGTGGTTGGAATGTCGAACTGAAACCTTTATTTCGCTCACTGAAGAAGGCCGGAGCGTACAACGGCTGAAACGTTGTAATAAATATGGCGACAAAAATGAGGACAATAGATCAAATAAAGTAAATAGTATATATATATATATATATATATATATATATATATATATATATATATATATATATATATGTATATATATATATAATAAATGCGAATGTCACTGTGTCACACTTTTTCAACTTTATTCTTAGAAGCCGTAGCCCAACATATCATACCATTTTGGCATCAGGCTGACTCCGTGAGCAAATTAAAAACATCCCGATAACTGTATAAAATAACTGTCTATATTTCTGAGATGAGGCATTGTAATTATTTACATTATTTACATTGTTCGGGCTGTTGTCCTCATATTTATTGTCACATTCACGACGTTTCGGTCGTTGTACGCTCCGGCCTTCTTCAGGTGAGTGAAATTTTGAACTGAACCCTATATTTCGCCCACCGGCGTAAATTGTTCTAGTTCCACGTGTCATGCCTCTTCCGGATCTCTCAGTTATCTCCCTTTAACTCAACTCTCCAAGTTTTTGTTCTGTCTTAGCTTCAAGGATACGTAGCCCAGTGGATAAAGTCGTGGTTTGGATCCAGTGATTTGACCCAAAGTGTTGTGAGTTCAATAACTGGCTACGGCAGTGATGAACAAAAATTTTGAAAGTTGTGTTAAAGGAAGTTAACTGAAACATCAGGGAGAGGCATGGTTTGTGGAACGGGAATCTAACCCGGTAAACGAAATAAAGGGTTCAGTTCGAAATTCCAACTACCTGAAAAAGTCCAGAGCGCACATCGGCTGAAACGTAAATAAAGTTTAGAACAACAGTCCGAGCAATTTATATAATGTATAAAAGGAATGGAATGATTATTATTTGATTTGATATCTTTTCCGAACCTTATTTGATTTGATATCATTTTCTGAACCTTATTTGATTTGATATCCTTTCCGAATCTTATTTGATATCCTTTCCGAACCTTATTTGATTTGATATCATTTTCCGAACCTTATTTGATTTGATATCGTTTCCGACCCTTATTTGATTTGATATCATTTTCCGAACCATATTTGATTTGATATCGTTTCCGACCCTTATTTGATTTGATATCATTTTCTGAACCTTATTTGATTTGATATCCTTTCCGAATCTTATTTGATATCCTTTCCGAACCTTATTTGATTTGATATCATTTTCCGAACCTTATTTGATTTGATATCGTTTCCGACCCTTATTTGATTTGATATCATTTTCCGAACCTTATTTGATTTGATATCGTTTCCGACCCTGATTTGATTTGATATCATTTTCTGAACCTTATTTGATTTGATATCATTTCCGGTCGGGTGATGATAGTCATATCTGGACTTCTACCGGAAACTTAGAGATACAACACTTTCCTGAGCGCAGTAGCTGTTCTAAGCAGTGCTGCCACCGCAAATATTTCCCAGAATACTATGCATCAACAAGCATTAAAGAACTGAATGTACTTCAAAAGACACCTCGAAAAAACTTCTAATGTTAGAGACATCTTAGAGGTGTCTTTTCGAAGACACTTTTAAAATTACCCCAATATTGTACAAGAGATAGTACTGTGAGATGTCTTAGACTTAGCAAACATTCACGATCAGCATCTCAATCACAAGTACCGTAACCCCTGAGGGTCGCACGGGCAACACTTCTACTGCAGACGTTGTGGCAGTCGTGTGTCTTAAGCAAGCTGACCAGACGGAACCCAACACTCTCCAGGCTGGTTTTAATTCACAATATTTCCTTCTCCTAGGACTGGTTTCCAATCAAGGCTATAGGGACCAGTCTGTCCTATTATTTTACTCATAGCTGGGGCGGCAAGAAAAAATGGATTCATACCTTTCTCAAGAGTACGAATAAGTAAACGTAAAGAACTTGAGTGGAATTCGAACTTGGCTCTCCGTTATCTCATTACGAGCCGCTATCTTTGACACCGCCGTACAAGCATAACAAACATTGGCACATGGCAGCTTTTATAGGGAATTATTTGAAAGGCGCTTTCAGTTTAACATACTTGTAAAACCCCAGTCTCTCTCTCTCTCACACACACGCACACACATACACATACACACATACACACGGTATAGCATATGCTTACAATAAATACGTTTCAAAGATGTGTCTACGCTTAGGAGAAGAAAGTGTCAGCCACCCTTAATGAGCGGTGTCAATGCACGCACGTGTCTGGTGTTCAGATTTCTTTTACAGGGGCACCCGGGCATTTATTTAAACCGGGCACATAAAAACCTGTCGGATAAACACACACCTCGTGTAGCTATGTCTCTGGGATATTTATGCGCACTATCCTGCCACGGCTACTCGTTTTTTTTTTGGGGGGGGTGAGGGGTGTCTTTCCTTCATCTTTATCTTTCTTTCGTGTCTTTTCCCCCACTTTTTTTTTATCTTGCAAACAATGTATTTAACATACGCGATGATACCCCACCCACATAGACAAAAACGCTGTGATAGGTCAGAACAAGACGCATGTTGTCTCAACTAAAAAAAGTTTGCAAGAATATGTAAGATGGGCGCCTGTTATAGAGCGATATTTCGGAGGTTTGACTCTTCTTACTCCATTTGTACGTGTAGTGAGTTCAATCCTCAGTAGGCGCTTTAATATTCCGGACTAATTTCTGCTGAGGTTTTTTTTTTTTTTTACAATGATGTCCATCCCGTATAAGGATCAAGAGCCACTCGAGGTAGAGGGTTACAGAGTAAGAGGTACAGCTCAGTTTATGGGGATATATGTGGAAGATAACGGTTAACTCTAAACTTGAATAGCTTAAGACTGTAGTGATCTGGGAAGTACCTGCTTGGGAGTCAGTTCCACAAAGCAGCGGTTCGTGTGAAGAAGCTGCTCGAATGGAACCTACATCTCAACAATGGAATATGAAGGTAATGAGGGTGGTTCACTACAATGTGTGGCGAGTCTCAGCCGTAAAGGTTAAAGCTGGTGGAACTAAGCATGGAAATAGTGATACAAAAAATAGAGGCTTGCGACGTTTGAGAAAGGGGTTATAGAGTTGAAAATAATTTATCACCCACAAGGACGCGGAGATGCTTTTGGACTCTATCGAGACAGAAATGGGAAGACTAAGTAGCTCCTGTCCATATAAGGTAACAGTACTCCATTTTTGACCTGATCTGGCTCTTGTAAAGGTCGAGGATACCAGGAGCCAGGTACTTATTGGAGCGGTACAGGAAACCAAGCATTTCTGTCAGCATCAGGTTAAGATTGTGGCGATTGGGGAAGCATCCTCTTGGGAGTCGGTTCCACGAAGTAGCGGTTAGTGTGAAGAAGCTGCTTCAGTGGGACTTACATATCACTAATGGAATACGAAGGGAATGAGCCTGGTTCTCTAAAATATGCGTGGCACAACAGTTGACAGTTAAAAGTATTACAGGTATTTGACATTGTAAAGATTTTGTTTAACTATATGTAATCTTAATCTGAATGAGTAGCCTATGTCAGTAGTAAGAAATAGGCTCCCCTGTAAGGATTTATCCATGTCGCACAGAATGTGACACAAGTTTAATGCGGGATTTCGAAACAACCGTACAAAAAAATTGATGAAGACGTCTCAACACTTCTCCTTTGATAAGAAAAAAAAAAGGTTAATGACTCCATCCCCCTCCTGAAGGAAAAGTACTGCCTGGTGAGGGATTGACCAGCTCTGGCTTCAGCCTAGTATTAATTTGAAAATCCCCAGCTCGGCTAGCACATGTCCAGCTCCATTATATATACTCTCCTCATTGTATATACTCTCCTCTAAGCTCCATTGTAGTGATTTTCCAAGTGTAATTTAGATGTGGCACAAGGCCGAAAGTAGAAGGGGGTACCCAGTGAGGATCAAACCTACTACTCAGTCGTAATTGTTCTAGTGAGACAAGCTTGCTAACCATTACACCGCCTCCCTTGCATATACTTTCCTCATCTCTCTTTTCATAAAAAATCCTGTCACTACTTGCTTTCTTTAATTTTTTTCAAAGAATTCTTGGCCTGAGCAAGAAGATATTAAAAATACGCTCTGATGTTTGGTCTGATTTGGGGTTGTAGTCCAAGCTTAGTACAGTAGGACCATGTTTATATATATATTTCTAAAGGATTAATGGAATTAATTATTTAATCGGCATATTTTTATTGCTTCAGACGTCGCTTTGAGTGGATACCCGTATTTGAATAGTAGCACAGTTTTTATATCGTCTACCGAACTGGGCACGCGAGAAAACTTAATACAGAAAATGTGTCCTCTAATAGGATTCGAACCAGGGTCCTCCATTGCAGGAGAAACCACCAGCCGATCCGGCCTACTTTGACCGCTCGGATTATGTGTTGTGAATGATATACATTATAGATACAAAAGAAAATGCCGAAAGGTTCTCGGCCTTACGAACCTCATAGAATCGGACCGTATGAACAAACATCAACCAGAATTTATAAGTCTTTCAGAACACACACACACACACACACACACACACACACACACACACACACACACACACACACACACACACACACACACACACACACATATATATATATATATCGAGTGTATCAAAAATACTTTTAAAAACTTTCGGGGGGAGTGTTCCTCTCACCAAAACAAGGACAAAAGTCGATATAAGTATATATATTTTATTTTCGAGTTATTAAGTTTTTTAAAAAAAGTTTACGGTCGGTGGCACTGTGCGGCCATGTATACTAAGTTGCATTTGTCATTCATGTACATTTCTGACTAGTCTGTCTTCAGTCTTCAACGTGTGTAGTAGTGAGTTAACTAAGAAGTGTTCCGTTTAAGAATGACAGCATATGCCTATCGTGAACTGGCAGATATGATATTTACATACGGCCGCGCGTATGGTAATGGACACACGGCTGTATCTAATTGTGTTTCCAGGTCGAAAGCAGCCGAGTCATCCAAACTTTGCTGCTGTTTATCGTCGCGTTTCCTGAGACAGTGGTCCCACATGGAAGACTAAGATACGTTCGTACACCTGACAACGAAGAACACATTTTACAGGCTGTCGCAGATGGCCCAGATATCTGCACACGTCAAGTAGCCCTAGCATGTTGTACATCTCATATTGCAGCATGGAGGGTACTTCAACAGCTGCTCTTGCATCCGTATCATTTGCAACGTGTGCAAAGTCTTTCGTCATCTGAACACTGACGACGCAAGAACTTTAGACGATGGTTTACTGCAAAAACTGCTTTGTTTCTCTCTTCGGTCTTGTTTACGTATAAGGGGACATTTGAAAGAGATGGAATAACAAATTTACACAACCAGCATTTGTGAGCGGATCGGAATCCTTGTGGTACAATACAGGCTAGACACCAGCATCAGTTTAAGATTAATGTGTGGGCTGGAATTATAGGTGACTGTCTGGTAGATACATATGTTCTCTTAGAACGATTTAAGGAGGTGTTTACAGGGACTTTATTTCCACACCTGCTAGAGGATGTACCCCTGATAATACGATGGCGCCTGTGGTTCATGTACGATGGGGCTCCATGTACTGGCTGACATCTACTGTGAAAGATGGATAGGTAGGGGAGGACCAGTTCCATGGCCAGCACGTTCCCCCAACCTCAATCCTTTTTTTAAAATCTGTAATATTACGTAACACAATTGATTTATGCAGCAGACATTAATGATGCAGAGACGCTACATCAACGTGTTGTGAGGGCCTGCGACAGCATTCGACACCGTATGGGAGTATTTGAAAGGGTCCACCAGTCAATGGTCCTAACTCTGCGCCTTTTGAAACAAAAGGAGGACATTTTGAACATATGTTATAAGTTGTTGTGTGGATGTATAACGACGGTCTTTTGGATATATGTTTATACGGACATTTTATCTTGTTTTTGTGCCAGGAATCCGGCCTCAAAGTTTGTAATAGTATTTTTGGAGTGTGTCTTGGATTGTACATTTAACAGCGTCTATCGCAAACTTTAAACTTAATAAATCAAAAACAAAGGATTTTCGGACATATATATATATATATATGAACTTTTATCCTTGTTTGGGTTTAAGGAACTCGCCCCCAAAGTTTGTATAACTATTTTTGATACACCATATATATTTCTTATCAGAAAACCACTGAAGAACCAGCAATTTTGGATTCAAAAACAGGATTTAAATTAATGATATATATGTATATATATATATATATATATATATATATATGTATATATGTGTGTGTGTGTGTGTGTGTGTGTGCGTGCGCGCGCGCCCGTGCATGTGCTTACGAACACACTAGAATACAGTTTATACCTTTTAGGCGCAGCTGTTTTCAGCCTCCTTTTAAAATATATTATTTTATTTCATATATTGCACATTATATATATATATATGTGTATATATATATGTATGTATATATATATATATATATATATATATATATATATAGAGAGA
>OZ038485.1:43638860-43643860 GCA_964036315.1 Acanthosepion esculentum
ACTTTAAGGTTCCATGTAATACATTATTTCACCACAGCCCTTTTAAAGGACCACGGATCATCAGACTTTACTTCCAAAGGTTGAAACAAAAAAATGAAAAGAAATTTAAACATTTTTGACGGGCAGTACTAAGCATATGTAAATTAACAAAGTGAGGAAGTGAGTGGGGAGAGAGACATGATTGAGTTAGATGTAAAATTTCTATTCTCTCAAATTTAAATTGTTTGAGGAAATGCAGACACTGACACATTAAATCGGTTAACTTAACGGAAATTATATATTGATATATAGTGGGGAGAGGAGAAAAAGACATAAAGAGAAAAAGAGAGAAAGAAGTCATGAGAGAAAGTGTCACTAACTTTCTTTGGAATGAAAAGGCCCGAAATGGACGCTGTTGTTTTGCTTTACTTATAAATATTATAACATTTGATATAACTTTGATTATTTAAATAGTCTATAAGGAATTTATTTATATGTTTGTTAGCGATTTAAGTTTTTTTAAAAAACTTTATTACAAAAATTTTGGGGATTTAATATGAATAGTCGATTAGAAAAATATTCATAGAATTTACATTAAAATACTAAAATTTTATTTTAAAATATAAGTTTACTTCTAGTTGTAATTGATTATTAAGGTGATATCTCTATCAGTTTGAGAACTGCTACTCTCCTCATCTATCCCAAGATATGGATTCCATGCTTCAACGCCATGCTCTGTGTGAACGGAGAAATCTTGTGAGCATCATTTTCTGTCCCTGACTCTATTTATATAATTTCTCTTTCATTGGAGCCAAATTTATGACATGTTTCTCGTATGATTATCTTACCAATTCAATCATACAACAAAGCATTGAAGCAAAAAGCAGCAAAATAAAACGATACCAGCAGAGAACCAGACTCTTCCTGGAATACGGCTTTTTTTCCAACAAAACAGGCAGTTTTAGAGACTTCAAGAGTGGTTGTTGTTGCTGTTGTTATTATTATCTTCTTCCCTTTTTCGAGCAACAGATTTCAACCGGAGATCTTTCATTATGAGTATTTTCATAATGTTGTACGACTTCAGACAGATAGCACTTTTCGCAGAATATATGCAATGTCGGGCCACGCAGACTTCTGAATCGACAGGATACTGAGCTAAAATTCGATTTTCTTAATGTAGGAATTTAATGTAGTATTTAAGTTTGGTGGTATATACCTCGAAGCCCCAATAATGTTTGGGACAACAGTGGCTTAAACGTCCCACATTCTGGCAAACTCCCTCCGATGAACGGTGTACTTTTTGAGCATTTGGATTTCTACGACCTTGGTATTTTGGTCACTACTAACAACCACAACAGTGGCTTAAACGTCCCACATTCTAGCAAACTCCCTCCGATGAACGGTGTACTTTTTGAGCATTTGGATTTCTATGACCTTGGTATTTTGGTCACTAGTAACAGCCATATCATTAAGCAGGCATTTTCATTTGTTTTCCACGATGATGATCTCTGGTTTGGTAGACTCAAAGATGCTGCCCATTCAGATGTTGAAATCCCACAAAATCTTGACTTGGTCGTCTTCGATGAGCTTCTGTGGCTCGTTACTATTATAATTATTATTTCATTTTATATCCTCATCGACTTCGAGATATTTGATGATAGTGATATCTCAGTCCCTACCGGCACATTAGAGACACACGAGCTATTAGAAGCGGCGCTGCCACCTGTGCACTCTCAATGATACCAGGTTTTTCCCAAGGTGTCTTGCGAGGCAGAAACATACCTGGAAATAGTCCAGATTTCATCCACCTGAAAAGGGACGATTCGACCTACTACTTGGTATATTTCTATGATTTTCCTTCATCAGTTACCTTTGGTACCATTGTGCTTACGCTTCCGCCTTTGTCCTTACGCTTCCGATATTCGTATCCCAATATATATATATATATATATATATATATATATATATATATATATATATACATGATAAATAGAAATATTAAAATAAACCTTCTCTAAAGTCGATAATGTCTCTCACACCATTCCTCACCACCCTCTCTGTTAAATTACAATCACACACACACACACACACACACACACACACACACATATATATATATATATACATATATATATATATATATATATATATATATATATATATATATATATATATATATATCCAAAAGAATGAAAAGAATATAAATTCAAACCTTCATAAAATTAATTTAGAAAAGGGCTCAATACAAGAGTAGAGCATTAAATATTTATTATAAACTGTTATATTGGAACATGCAATTTACCACAACAATAATGCATATTTGTTTCGACGTCTAAAGACGTTTCATCAGGTGGTTAACGATGGTGGTTTTAATGTAACAGTCTATAATATATATATATATATATATATATATATATATATATATATATATATATATATATATATATGGCTGACACAAAATTAGTTGTGTTTCAATCCTGGCTTGAGGCATTCGGAAGTCTAGTCGCATTGAGGAGCTGTGATACAGCGAAACTGTACTGTCTGTGAATGACATATATATATATATATATTAAAGAAAAACAGACAACTTTAAGGCTCTATGTAATAATTTATTTCACCATAGCCCCTTTAAAGGACGCTGGGTCATCAGACATCACTTCCAAAAGGTGAAACGAAAAATGAAATGAAAATTTATACTTTTAACGGGTAGTATTAAGTTTATGTAATTTAACAGTCGGATCCACGATTATTTCTACTCAATAGCATCTAGAATAATTTGAAGCATAAGCGTTATTGCCTACCCAAAAACAGGATAATACGATGGATCATACTACCTATAATGCATCATTCAGGACTGGCGCGTACTACTCTCAAACCCCTTGACTGGGGAGAGAGCCAAAATAATTTCGGCCCCGGGCATTGCTTTGTAACCCTCGCTATTTTATCAACATTTACTTTTTTTTCTATCTACATTTATATACGTTACAAATGAAACGAAGAACAACTGTCTATAAAAGAATGAAAAAATTTCGCGAATTTTTAAGTTATTTGTCGGGGGTGTTTGTTTTTTTTGTTCAAATCTGTTAATTTGTTTTGCTCGTGCTAAATCTCTAAAAAAACACGACGTCAAATTCGATATTATTTTATCCATAATGTTAAATGTGTTAAGTTATTCAACTTTTTAACAAGAAAAATCTCAAGTTGATGTTAAAAATTGCTGCAAAACATTGTTGATTTATTTCGGATGGAATGATCTATGACCTGTCTCGATTTTGTATTTAGATAGATTGCATTTATTTTCAGTTTTTCTAGTTGAATTGTTCGCATATATTGCATATGATCCGTTATTGTACTTAATTAGGTTACAAAAATACTTTGATGTATTATGACATGTCTCTAATTTGTATTTAGATACATTGCATTTATTTTCAGTTTTTCTAGTTGAATTGTTCGTATATATTGCATACGATCCATTATTGTACTTAATTAGGTTACAATAATACTTTGATCTATTATGACATGTCTCTAATTTGTATTTAGATACATTGCATTTATTTTCAGTTTTTCTAGTTGAATTGTTCACCTATATTGCATACGATCCATTATTGTACTTAATTAGGTTACAATAATACTTTGATCTATTATGACACATCTCTAATTTGTATTTAGATACATTGCATTTATTTTCAGTTTTTCTAGTTGAATTGTTCGCATATATTGCATATGATCCATTATTGTACTTAATTAGGTTACAATAATACTTTGATCTATTATGACATGTCTCTAATTTGTATTTAGATACATTGCATTTATTTTCAGTTTTTCTAGTTGAATTGTTCGCATATATTGCATATGATCCATTATTGTACTTAATTAGGTTACAATAATACTTTGATCTATTATGACATGTCTCTAATTTGTATTTAGATACATTGCATTTATTTTCAGTTTTTCTAGTTGAATTGTTCGCATATATTGCATATGATCCATTATTGTACTTAATTAGGTTACAATAATACTTTGATCTATTATGACATGTCTCTAATTTGTATTTAGATACATTGCATTTATTTTCAGTTTTTCTAGTTGAATTGTTCGCATATATTGCATACGATCCATTATTGTACTTAATTAGGTTACAATAATACTTTGATCTATTATGACATGTCTCTAATTTGTATTTAGATACATTGCATTTATTTTCAGTTTTTCTAGTTGAATTGTTCGCATATATTGCACATGATCCATTATTGTACTTAATTAGGTTACAATAATACTTTGATCTATTATGACATGTCTCTAATTTGTATTTAGATACATTGCATTTATTTTCAGTTTTTCTAGTTGAATTGTTCGCATATATTGCATATGATCCGTTATTGTACATAATTATGTTGCAATAAAGTTTGTATTTTTTATGAATACAACCTGATGAAAATTGAGAAGTAGTAGGTTGGAGACCCCGTATCATAGATTCAAGGATATGGGGACGAAACACCTTCGCCACGTTTATAGCATTTCCACCTTGTCTCATATATATATATATATATATATATATATATATATATATATATATATATGGTACTTGCATTTTTTCGCTAAAAAAGAGCATATCATGAAATGACATGAAATGTTCTATCGTCAAAATGTTTGTTATTAATAAGAGGAAAGACCAAAGTATTATTTTTATTATTTTATTAAATTTTTCAATCCATTCTAGCACGTTCGTAATTTTTGTTAAAAATTTAATTTCTTTTTGCGTCAATGGTAGGCCAAAGATTACTATGGGAATTTTAGCACCTTTTTTCCGGTAAAAAACAAACAAACCCAAAACCATTGATTTGGAAATTATTGCAAAAATCGAGTAATTGTCAGATTTTAATGAGATTTTCAGTACTTATTCACAAATGAAATTACTTTATAATCTTTCTATTTTTAGAAAAGTCTGGTAAAAACATGTTTTTTTTGCATCTTTTACCTCCTATTTATTTAATTTTATGAAATTTCGAGAAATTAATTAT
>OZ038485.1:43648860-43656360 GCA_964036315.1 Acanthosepion esculentum
TAACAATATAAGGTCAGTGTGTGTATTATCTCTTTATCTATCTATCTATCTATCTATCTATCTATCTATCTATCTATCTATCTATCTATCTATCACAGTATCTTCAATATCTTTCTGTCTTTCTCTCTATCTATTTCATGTGAACGAATGAAAGAAAATCGTGAATAAAGAAAAAGTGGTATCGAATCAGCTTTCAGAAAATATCATTAATAAGAAGTGATAGAAAGAGAGAGCGAAAAAAAGAAGATTTACTTACTTTTTAGGACATTCAGATTTGACCTGTTTATTTATCTACCTTGACGATTTTATTTTTGTATATTTTACTTATATCATTAAACATCTCAGCGAAAATTCATTTGAACAAACGCCAAATTAATTCACTCGTCCAACTGGGGTTAGTTAAACCACTCAATTTGTAAATAAACGCATTATTGGTAAACGCGCCTATTTCAATGTTACAACGTTTTCTGCATACCAGTATACTCTGGAATTGATTTGCTTTTTTTACGGTTTATCAACCTCGGAAAACGCCTTGCCGTAGAGTATAGGTGCACAGGCTAGTTTCGCTTCCACTCACTAATAAGTTCGATTCTTCTCAAGCTTGCGTCCTTAAACCATATTAATCTACTGAGCTAAGTAGTTATTCCGAAACTTATGGAACCATTCAAACGTATCTTTCCATCTCGGTTTCAAACATTTTGATGCCAGAATTGTAAAAAAAAAAAGAAAAGAAAAAGAAAGAAGAATTTCTTTACAGGCAATACAATACGCATGCAGATATATCCCACATACTGTTATGTACATGCCAAATGTATGCATATATAACAGGAAGGTTATACGTATAGGTAATTAGGTGTAGAGATTGAACTCTGAAAGGTTTTAAAGGTTAAAAAAAAGTACTTGTTTTGTGGTGAATGAACAGGCAAGACTAATTTCTTAGTAGAGTTTAGATTACCAAAGTGTTCTTCCTTTCCAACTCCTTGTCGTGTCAACCACCAAATAGATATCATGAAGTAAGTGTAAACATCTACGTTTCATATACAAGCAATATAAAAGTTGAAGACGAAAATACTCTTTCTTATAATTTGAGAATTCTTCTTCTTCTTCTTCTTCTTCTTCTTCTTCTTCTTCTTCTTCTTCTTCTTCTTCTTCTTCTTCTTCTTCTTCTTCTTTGCTGCTGATACTACCATAAATTTATCCATTTTTCATTTTCTTCTTCATCTTCTTTTTTTCTTTTTTTCTTCCTTCTTCTGCTGATACTATCACAAATTTATCCGTTTTTCTTCTTCATTGTCTTCTTTTTCGTTGCTACCACAGATTTCTTCTTCTTTCTCTTCTTCTCTACTTCTTTATACTGTTTTCTTATTTTTTCTTCTTCTGTTGTTATTTTTACTACCGCATATCTATTCATTTTTACCTCTTCGTCTTCTTGCTCTTTTTCTTTTTTTTCTAATACCTATTTATTCTTTCTTTTTCTTCTGTTGTAACTCACACAAATTTATTCTATTTTTACCTCTCCTCCTTTCACTTCTTCTTCTTCTTCTTCTTCTTCTTCTTCTTCTGTCGTTACTACTATAAATTCATCCTTTTCTTTTTCTTCTTCTTCTTTCGTTACTACCACAAACAAATTTATTCTATTTTTACTTCTCCACTTTTTTCTTCTTCTCCTTCTTCATTTCTTCCTCCTCCTTTTCTTCTGCTGTTACTACCACAAATTTATTTTCTTTTATTTATCTCTTCTTTCTTTTCTTCTACTTCCCTTCCTCCTCCTCTTCTTCTTCTTCTGCTGCCACCACAACCACTATGACCACAACAGCAACAACAACAATAACAAACAATTACACCACCTTCACCGCTACTACAACGAAGGCACAACACCGATAGAAAGTAAGAGAGAAAGAGAGAAAGAGAGAGAGAAAGAAAGAAGTCGTGTGGTCTTTTTCTCCTCATTTCGCAAGCTCAGTCGGTCGTAGTAAGAACAATTTACTGATTAGACTCTCAATTCTATTTCAACGGGCGAAAGCTAGGAGATAGTTTGCGCTTCTCCATAACAGCATACACGTTACAACTTTGATAAAAAAAAATATTGGTTGTTTTATTTTCCTTTACCATGGGGACATGTTACAAGAATGCGACAGTGTCGACTCTATTGGGTAAGTTTACTTTTCTTTCAAATATTTCAGAATATTTAAGTTTTCAGATATTTATTTTTCATTCATTCATTTTCATCTGACAATCATTTGTCATTCATGACATGCAGAGTTTTTGATAGTTTGGATTCTGAAGTAAATAAGTGTTCGCTTAGAATTTGTTTCTTTCATTAAGAGTGAAGACTAAGAGTAAAATCAGTGAAAAACGAGTGCACTTTTTTTTTCATTCCTTTTCAGTTCGTTCATATCTATCTATCTATCTATCTATCTATCTATCTATCTATCTATCTATCTATCTATCTATCCGGAACCTTAACTAGAAAACGTACTTGCAATGAAAAAATATCCTTAATATATTTTACACGCATAAAAAATGACAATGTATGAAGAATGCAAGTCTTTTATTTTTTGCGTTTTAAATTATTTATCGTATTTATTCACACATTCTGCCAAATCGATTACACACACATACATACATACATACATACACATACATATATATGAACACATACCCACACATATATATATATATATATATATATACATACATAGACGTACATATATATATATATATATATATATATATATATATATATATATATATATATATATATATATATATATATATATATATATATATATATATATATACTATGAACTTAAAAATGGAGTTTTAAGGTATGCTATTTCTCTGGGTAAAAAAGTGATCAATATCAGTGATAGGGCGTAGGTAAATATAAAAGTGGACAGTGGGGTCAACTAACACGAAGCGGCGATGACAGACTGTTTCATGCTTGAAAGCAATCTTCTGCCCTGAAGGTACATACATACATACATACATACATACATACATACATACATACATGCATACATGCATATGCGCGTTTGTATTTGTGTATTTGGGATGCAATTACATTTTTCATTAAAAAATGACTGACAAAAAACAATTTTCTGTTGATTTACTTCTTATAATGGACAATAATTAGGAGGATTTCGAAATACATTTAACTCGCCAAAATAGACATCTCGAATTCGCACGCAAGTAAAACACAACAAAAATTTAACATTTAGTCGGCGCACGTGTTTGAGTAGAGAGAGACATACCTTTTATTTTTTTAAACAGTACAAATCCACGTCTACCGGCCGGTGCATTCAAGGAACATAAAGATTCGATCTTTGCGAGAAGGGATTTATTTATTACAATTCTCGAATGCATGGTCGGTAGTGATGTTGGCTTAAATACGCGTGCCATTTATTTAAGTATAACGTTTAAATTATCAATAATAATAATAGTAATAATAATAATAATAATATATGAAATGGACTAAGTCCGACAAGTATTTTAATATATTTTATTGTTATACGTTGTTTATATAGACACAAGTATTTAAGTAAATGCTCTGTTTATATAAGCTGGTATAGCACGTATATAATATAAACTGGTATAGGACACATATTTTCTAGGAAATTTCTCGGTCATTCAGGCCGGTAAATGTTGTTAATACTGTTTATTATAAACAGAGCATTTAAAATATTTGTGTCTATATAAATCACGTATAACAATGAAATATCGAAACTGTCAAAACACGAAGAGAAAGTAGCAACAAGAAAACAAAACACCCTTGAAAATGCCTACGGAAGTGGCCGAAAGCGCTTGGGACAATGGACAGTTTTTGTTTGTACTCCCTCACTCCCACCAAACGGAAAAAAAATGTAAGAACGCTGGAAATAAACAAAATAAAAAATGAATAAAGTTTTACTTGTCTGTCATATTCAGCGAAAGATGTTTGAAAGAAAGGTCACTACGCATATATATGTGTGTGTGTATATATACACACATTTAAGAAAATGGCCGCTTTTAAGAAAATTTTAAGGAATCGAAATTAAATGTGACATTCCAATAATTGAAATACACCAGAATATTTTACTTAATGGAAATAATAAATTTTATTATTAAACTTTCAATTAAAGCTAAAATGAAATCTTCAAGAAAGATTTTTCTTTTTTAAAATTTAATTTTAAACCTTAGGTATCGAAAATTTATGCCAAAAAGTGGAAGTACCTGATATTAGATATACATATATATATATATATATATATATATATATATATTGACCCGGGTAGTAGCCGCTCTAAGGGTAGGAAAAGTATGGACTCAAAACTGAGGAAGTTTTGTTTGGAGAATTTGTAGCAAGTAGTGAACAATATCTCTATAATCGGTTCGGTCAAAAGGTGCGACAGATAAACAAAACTTCAACTCTATAAATCAAATTATTGGCGTGAGTAGCTAGTGGGTTAGTTCTGTTGGGACCACATGCTTTGAAATTTACGGGAGAGTTCACTATATATATATATATATATATATATATATATATATATATATATATATATATATATATATATATATCAATATATTCAATATCGAAGGAAAAAAAGGTTTTAAAAAAAAGAAAGAGCTATGAACATGAACATCTGTCGAAAATAATCGTACAGGTCCAAAGCCCAATGAAAAAAAACCGATACGAGTAATCAACAAACTAAAAAAGTGCTCAATACAAAAGTTTCCCTGACGATCCGCTTAGGTGAAACCTTGGTAGGTTTGTCTGGCTCTCCTGGTTTGACTATATATATATATATATATATATATATATATATATATATATATATTTACAGACAAGTTACGTCCATTAAATTTTTCAATTTGATTAATTTTAAATGATTTGTTTCCATCCGTTGCTATTGAATGTGTAGAGAAGTTGACTATAGTTCAGAATAATTCTTGTTTCTAGCCAAATATCTATCTATATATCCCTGTATATGCATATCTATCTATCTATCTGTTTACGGCCACATCACATTTAAACACCTGTTCCCGTACGATCACCGGAATTAAGTAACATCGAGCCTTGTCTGTACTTACCTATACATCATTACCTCTTTCTCCCTACATCCTGCTAATTTTATGTATATATTGGTGGAAGGTTTGGGGCCAAAGTTGAAGTTTCCTTAAAATCATTGTTCATTTTGTCTAATCTAGCGTGCTAGCTAATGGTAAGCTTCTGTTTATATATATATATATATATATATATATATATATATATATATATATATATATATATATTGGTTATTTTAAACTTTCTATATTTATAAGCGCTCAAGCTGAGAGATAGGCAATGTAGAATTGTACATTGCGTCGTGTTTGTCAGTTTCCCGATTCATTATACATATAATTTTTTATTCATTCTTATATTTATCCCCTATCTATCTATCTATCTATCTATCTATCTATCTATCTATCTATCTATCTATCTATCTATCTATCTCTAAGTCTCTTCAATATCTATCAATCTATCTAAAGAATGAAGTGAGAAGTCTGTGGATCTTGGCGAAGTCTATACTTCTTCGGATATTGTGGTCTGGCGCTACAGAATCACGATCAAAGAACTGTACCAGATAACAGATAACCTCATCACTTGAAGACTTTTGACAACCGCAATAAGCTAAACTGAATGAGAAGACAATGCTATAAGGAAGATGTTTATAATTTTTCACACTACTTCAAACAAAAGGTTAGAAATTAAATCCACATCAATACTGGAAATAACGATAACAGCTACTGGACTTGAGAAACTTATTTTCCTATAAAAAAAAAGAATAAATAAATAAAAAAACTTTTAATAGAAAGATTTTTATAAATTACAACCGACAGCATGACTGGCTGTTTGTTCAGTAAATTCCGAATATTTCCTTATAATAAAACGGCTAATTTAACCATTATCATCTGTTGATATTTATCGAAGTCTTTGATTTGGGCTCCGCATTTCGCCTTGTATATATCTATTATTCAAGCTAACATCCGTTTATTTCAGCAAGTCTACCTTCTGAGCATAAAGTGGAAAAAAAAGTATCGTAAGCTTTCTTAATATCATGTTTATTTAACGCTTTTTTGAACCCTTTGGGGCGTTGGTTATCGACCTTTTCTAGTAGAGACGCTTACTGTGTAGTGATTTGAACAAGGCTCAGTCGTATGATGCTCTTGTACTTTTGCGTTAGACCAATTTAAGCTTTGTGAATATTTTATTTATTTATACGACACTGCGCGTACCGTTTCTATGTAGGCATTCATTAAATTATTTACTATTGTCGGGTCTCCATCAATCTAATGATCGGCATTTGTACACACGGCAATGTGTGTCTCTGCTGGAATGTCACTCAGAGAAATCTTTGTATGTCATTGCTTTTTTAAAGCTAAAAAATAAAAAATAAAATGAAAAAAAAAGAAAATGAAACAAATACTCCTTTAGTTATTCTGCTTTTAATTTGATCTTAAAAATACAGATAGATTCACAGGGACAAAAAACACCGGGTGGAGCTGTACGATAGGCACTGTGTCCAAAAATAATGATTTTATTTTATTTCAAACTCTTTTTTGATATTGCTATACAAAATACAAAAAGAAATGTCTTTATTAACAACAGCATAACAATGGGGTTCACTTTGTGGTGTAAATTTATTGTCAATTCATCACCCTGCGGAAGCCAAAACAAAAATGGACATACCACGTGATTTAAATGTAATACATACATACATATCTATCTATCTATCTATCTATCTATCTATCTATCTATCTATGTATAATTGAAATTCGTAATCCGGAGTTTTTTTTTCTTCATATATTACTATCGATAAACAATTCAGATACGAATTAAAAAAAATAAAAATAATACTTTTAAAAATTTTAAATCACGTCGTATTATTAAGCATATTTTGTCTGGGCTTCCGTTGGGCGGGGGTATCGGTTTTACAATGAATTTACATAGCAAACTAGACTACCACTATTAACTTTTAGAAAATGTATTTAAAATGTCATTCGTGATCGAGAGTGATTCATCTGTGATAATATGAAAAAGAATTGAAAAAAAAAGGTTAATTCTAGTCAATTGTATGAGTGTAACAAACACTAGAGCAAAGCATTTTCAACTCGAAATCAATCATAGAGTATTCCCCTACATAATGCCTTAAAATAAAACTATATAAAATGATAAAAGACACTCACGCACACACACACGCACACACACATATTATTAAATAACAGACAATGAATGTTTATTATGTTTGATCATGAGCCGTTCTAATGTTCGAATTTTTACTTGAAAATAAAGACAAAAATTGTCGAACACTAGAATGGCTCATGGTCAGACATAGACATTCTTTTATTTACTAATATATGGTTAAATAATGATCTGCTGCCTCAATACACTATATATATATATATATATATATATATATATATATATATATATATATATATATATATATATATGCATGAAGAAATATAGTTTTATGGTGT
>OZ038485.1:43661360-43688860 GCA_964036315.1 Acanthosepion esculentum
TGGAGAATTAAGAAAATAAATATAACCACACACACACACACACACACACACACACACACACACACACACACACACACACACACACATACACACATCACATCACATTATTTCTTGAATGTCCTTCCCTTATCACCCAGTCTTCACTTTAAATTACTTGCAAAAATTCTGGCCAATGTGGGGATGGATATGAAAGGTGATGTTTTGCTTCTTTCTTTTTTTTAACCCTCGACTGTTTTAATTGCTCAGGATAGACCGGAGGGCAGAAGATAACTTGGCGGCGCCCATCTCCTCTCCACGCTCTTGACCGACAACCGAAGAACACGGAATATGGTGTGGGTCACCCTCGGTCCACACACTAGGCCCTCAGTTTTTGAATTCAGAGTTGTCCAGTTACCACTCAAGTTTTTATAGCACCCAGCCAGCCCTGCTCTTTACTCATAGCAGTTGGGGACAGGTGATGTTTACTTCTGAAGTAATCTCAAGGAGAAAGTGTGGGGATCGTAATTTTGTTGCTTTTTATAGCAACAATCATCAGCTAGAGAATGCAAATACAAATTTCTTCATAAACTTTTTTGTTTATTTACCGACCCAAGCTACGTCAAAATCGTCGAAGTTAAATATGAAAAAAAGCATTGCAATAAAAAAAGAAAATAGAAAAAAATAGTAAAAACAAAAAAATAAAATAAAATAAACATTTTAAGAGGGGGAAAAATTATCATGTGCTAACACTGTCGATGAGTTCTTTACCAAGCTTAATCCAGTCTGGCAAAAGGCCACTATATAGGGGTGCCCTCTGAAAATTGAACTGGCGATATTTGCAAAGTTCGTTAAAATTGGTTTGCAAAGCATAGCTCTAACTATCGCGTAAAACTTAATCATAATTGATTTTGTCTTAATTTTTAAATGCCATATCTCTTAAGCGGGTAGCTGATCATGACTCTCCACAGATTCATTTTGTTTATTGTCCTCCCAGCTATGGGTTAAATAATCGTGCCAGTATCTGGAAAGGTTGTTGTTATTCAAGAAAAATTGTTAAGGCAGTATTTAGTCGCAAAAAAATAAAGAAAAAAAGAATTACAATCCAAAATATATTTCGGCTTTAAATAACCCACAAAGGGTTGATAAGCCGTCAAGAAAATCAGTTAATTCTTTATTATTTGTTTATTGCCATGGATTACTAGGAAAGATAGTGGAGTGGTTTCCCATTGCATTCTTCATAGTTTGGACTTCAGAATTCCTCTTCTCTTTTATTTCGTACCAGAACTAATGAGATCAGTCTACTATGCTATTTAATCAATAGCTGGGGGAAAATAAACGGATTCACGCCTTTCCCAATAGTTAGAGTGTGAAAATGAAAGCTTGAAACTAACCCGGAATTTGAACGGCCTGACGAGTGTATTTTACGCTTCGATAGCAGCTGCACGAGCCACATTCTTAAATCTGATCTTCCTAACTTGGTATACAAAAATAGGTATTTCTAAATTTAATTTGGAAATACCGATTTCTTCTTATCTCTTGCGTAAGGACCAAGAATTATAGAAACAATAAAACTATCTCCTAGTAATATCACAATACTGCCTATTTAATGAAGAAAGGGATAACATCGAACTATTTAGTAGGGAAAATACAGGCAGGTGTATTTATTTAAAGATAAACATACATTTGCGTCCGATGACGTCATATCATTATCAAGAGAGTTCCATTAAGCTGTTTGATTAATTCCTCTTAGTAATTAATCATCTAACTGAAAATTCCAAGATATAAAAGATCGCCATCATATTAAGCACGTTTCAGTTGCATGCCTTCACCCTGATGGCGTTTCATTCGTTTTGTTTGACGCGTTCATTGCCATTATAGCCGTTTTTGTATTATAAGACATTTGTAAAAAGACTTATAATTTTTTGTAGATTTAAATATTTTTATACTTAAAATTTATAAAAAAATATAACTTGAAGACAGACATTTTGTCGAAATATTGTTGAACATCGTCAAGCACTACGTTTTTTTTCTTTTTCTTATCTTAAACCGTGCTTTTCTTTTAACTATTATTATTATTATTGTTATTATTATGATTCCTATTCATTGTGTTTTCACATGACAAACTGATGGTGTTCAGTGGTGATCAAGTGACAGTAAATCCCCTCAATACATCAGAACTCTCCTCATTATCGGAGTTAATTTTCTGTTTTCTGGCTTGAAATAGACTATCTCTATGTTGAGGTTATTTTTGTTTTTTTGCTGTAATATATATATATATATATATATATATATATATATATATATATATATATATATAGAGAGAGAGAGAGAGAGATAGAGAGAAATTTTATTAATGGAAAAAATGACCCCTCCTGCATCTTTTATTTAATGTGTTTTCTCTACTATTCAGCCGGTAAACGAAAATAAATAAATATACTGTTTAATAGATAAGCGTGACGTCTGCTCAAGTATGGGTATCCACTAAAAAAATATAACGTTTATATGATAAGATCTGTCGTATTCATGAATATAAAATCCATTACTTCTTTAGAAATTGTTTTGTTTACGTTAGGATACGAAACTGAGAAGGTATGAATATTTCGAGAATCTTTGAAGAAAATTGCGCTTATAAAGCACTATTCGGCTTCGCTCAATCGGCGAAATCCTTCGTGGCGAATTGGTCTATAGTCATCTTTCTTTCTTGCATCTCTATTTGTTCCAATTTTGTTTACAAGTCTCTTCAGAATTCTCCCAAGTGTGCCAATAATGCTGGGCACAAATTGTTTTTTCTTTTAACCATTTCCCCCCAAGGCAAGGCGACCGTACTACGGACACGCATTGGGATACGGGTGAATGAAAACAAGAAGGCTGTAGGAGAAGGAACAGAAAACCCAGTCTTAAAAAAGGAAACAAGAGATAAAATTCTACTCTGGTTTAAAAGACGAGGAAGGAGTGGGAACCTGGCGATAGGTGAACCTATCTCCTCCTCCTTTTTTTTTATTCGCTAGTGATGGTAGGGGTAATGGTTAGTGAGACCCGTCTGGTTGTTTATTAATACTTGGTAGTGAGTGCGATCCCCACTGTGTGCAGTGATATAATTCGACAATAAATAACCCACCAAGAGTTGACATGTCGTAAAACCAACCAACCAACTGAGCCTAGCTCTTTTGGCAAAGCTCATATAAGTGTTTTTATTATATTGTTTACACTTACTGAGTTTCAGTACAGTATCCATTGCAGACTGGCATTGGCAATCAAGTGACAGCAAGTCTTTCCAATATTACAAGACTCTTCTCAGTACCGTCGCATGTTTTTATTTAATGATGCCGTTTATTGAATGATTCCAAATCTTCCTTTTAATATTTATTCAAGTCATTTCCCCAGACATTTTAGGACCATTCCCAGCGCTCAGATAACCACTGGCACGACTATCATCTTTATATTCTATAACTTCCACGATCCTACGGCAAGGTTCGAGATCGGTATCTATTTTCGCCCCCTTTTTTAATTTAATTCAGTTATTTCTATTATCTTTCCTGCTGTTGTGTTTTGCCTTTGCTTTGTGTAGTACGAGTTGCCCACCTCCTCCCCACACCCATTTCCATTATTATTATTATTATTATTATTATTATTATTATTATTATTATTATTATTATTATTATTATTTCCTTTGTTTTCTGTTGTATATTTATTTCCTTCCGGCTTCCAACCAGAGACCTAAGCTCAGAAATGACTTCCACAGATCATTTTTGTAAAAAGAAAAAAAGAAAGAAGACCGAAGATCACATATATTTTACATAGATAATGTCCTTCGTAAGGTGGGAACTGTACTTGTGAATACAATTTTTGGTATTTCTTTAAGACTCGGGCTACCAGGAATCCCTTCAATGAGTATATCGGAACCTTTTCCAATAATAATAATAATAATAATAATGATAATAATAGTTATTATTATTATTATTTTTATTTCCTTTGATATCTGGCGTTTACACATTTCTTTCCGGGTCCCGCCCAGGGACCTAAGGTTAGAAATGACATCATGACACTTTCCACTGCAAAAAAAAAAAAAAAATAAAATAAAAAAAAATAATTACATAGATAAAGCCCTTCGTAAAGTGTGGGCTGTACTTGTCAGAACAATTTTTTGTATCTCTTTGAGGCATGGACTTCCAGGGATCCCTTCAATCAGCCTACTGGAATCTTTTCCAACCAGTCCAAGGGCTCCAACTACAACAGGAATTGTTGATGTTTCCATGTGCCACATTTTTGAGATTTCTATTTCAAGGTCCTTGTATTTTGACAGTTTTTCGAATATCTTCAAAGATACATTGCAGTCTGCAGGGACTGCCATATCAATAAGGAGGCACTTATTTTATTTGTGGTCTTTAATAACAATGTCTGGGCGGTTGGCTTTGATTGTTCTGTCAGTGTGTATTGTGTAGTCCCATAGAATTGTAACAGGTCATATCTCCGTAACCGGATTATTATTATTATTATTATTGTTGTTATTATTATTATTATTATTATTATTATTATTATCTTCAGTCCAGGTGTTTCTGATGACCTTGTCCACAAACTTTTGTTTAGTACAACACAAGGACAAATGGAGTGGGTGAAAAGAAAACTATGTTGCAGGAGGCATGACTTCCTTGAAAATCAGTATTTGAGATCTTGGTTTTGCACAAATTTGAACACTGACCGCGATATCTGTTACCTATCTTTTCGGATAAAAAAAAAATTCGAATCTACAACGCGTTTTTTCTCTCTCATGTTTTTCTTTCTTTTTTTTTTCTTTTTGTCTAGATAGTTCCCATACATTTTCTTGCTTCTTTAGTTTTTACAGGTTTCCTCCAGAGGTTTTTGAACCATACCCAGTGCTCCTAAGATTATAGGCACGACGAACCTTTTTAAATTCTTCATTTATTTATTTTCATTTTTGACTTCATTTTCTTTTTCACCATCTTTCCGTTTCGAATCTCACATCCATTATTTGATAAACTATATTTTTGTCTCTTGTTTACCATATTCTTGCTTTCTCGGTGCGTGTATACGCGATCACGACTCTGAGTAACCCATTACGGTCGTTGGGGCACTATATTTACTGCAGACGTAGCAGAAGTGGGTGTCAGCTCCACTCACCTGGTTTGCCTGCTAGTCAAAGCGATTTACTGGAGTGTGGCCTCTGGTGCATGCAAACAGCTATTTTGCGAGAGTTATATATATATATATATATATATATATATATATAATAAAAAAGGCTCAAACACTAATATTATTAATATTAAGACCTGGAATATTAGTGTTTGAGCCTTTTTTTATTAAATTCTTACTCTGTCCTGAGTTCTACCTGGATTCTTGGGATTTTATTTATATACATACATATATATGCATATGTGTGTGTGTGTATGTATATATATATTTTATATACATATATATATATATATATATATATATATATATGTATATTGACCACTAATATTCTCTCTCTCTCTCTCTCTCTCTCTCTCTCTCTCTATATATATATATATATATATATATATATATATATATATATAACATAACTTACTCACTTTCTTTTATTAGACATTGAATTGCGCCACCTCATGTCCTTCATAAACTTGCCCGACTTTCAGTTAACCTGATGAATATTCATGAGCACTCCTATACGTAAAAACTTTCCAAAAAACAATAACATTTTTGCTGTTGTATATAAATACTTTTTACAAAACTAAATCCTCGCATTTACCTTGATAAAGTCCCTCAGGACGAAATGTGTCGGCTAAGATAAGATTTTCTTTTACACATGCGCGCGCGCACACACACACACACACACACACACGCACACACACATATATATATATATATATATATATATATACTTTCACTGTAGAAACGGTTAAATGTAGCCGTCTCTTCTACTCCAATTTACTCTCACTTGCTTCTCTGACAGCTATAATCTCCAACTATTTAAATGCAATGTCAATCGACATTTCGAGATGCCTTGATCTATTCCTCGTCCTTCTCTTCATCCTTTCCTCTTTCACGCTTCTTTACTCTTGATCCCACTTTCTGCCCCGACTTGTTTGGAGTGAAAAGCTCACACACACACACACACACACACATATATATATATGTGTGTGTGTGTGTGTGTGTGTGTGTGTGTGTGTGCCTTCCGGCAGAATAAGAATCTACGTCCCCCTAGCAGGAGAAACAATTGTTAGATCCGACTTGCTATAGACCAATTCGCCACGAAGGATCTCGCCGATTGAGCGAAGCCGAAAGGGCCTTATAAGCGCAATTTTCTTTAAAGATTCTCGAAATATTCATACCTTCTCAGTTTCGTATCCTAACGTAAACAAAGCAATTTCTAAAGAAGTAATGGATTTTATATTCATGAATACGACAGATCTTATCCTATAAACGTTATATTTTTTTAGTGGATACCCATACTTGAGCAGACGTCACGCTTATGTATTAAACAGTATATTTATTTATTTTCGTTTACCGGCTGAATAGTAGTGAAAACTTATTAAATAAAAGATGCGCGAGGGGTCATTTTTTTCCATTAATAAAATTTCTCTCTCTCTCTATCTCTGTCTCTGTCTGTCTGTCTGTCTGTCTGTCTGTCTCTCTCTCTCTCTCTCTCTGTATATATATATATATATATATATATATATATATATATATATATATATATATATATATTACAGCAGAAAAAAAATTACCTTAACATAGAGATAGTCTATTTCAAGCCGTTCTGTACACAGCTATCATCAGCCCCTATTAATATCACTACGATACACTCGGATTATATACCAACGGATCGATTACCTGATATACAAATTCTCCAAACAAAACTTCCTCAGTTTTGAGTCCATACTTTTCCTACCCTTAGAGCGGCTACTAACCGGATAAATATATATATATATATATATATATATATATATATATATATATATATATATATATATATATATATATATTCTCGGCGTCTGACAATCGCTTCTATCACTTTGAAACTTTTAGTTATGCGGATGCTTGATATATTTTTAATAAGATCAAAGATAGCCAGATTAAATCCATTTCTATTCAGACGGATTTTGAATTCAGAATTTGGTTGTCTTAGCAAAGTTAAAGAGCCTAGTCTGCACTACTATTTTAAATGGATTCTTTTCCAAGCGCGAAAGAGAAGGAAACAAAGTGGGTCAAAATTTGAACTCGGTTAGCCGATTCCATTTTCCGCGCAGCTAACCGCTACATTATCCGCGCAGGTAACCGCTACATTATCCGCGCAGCTAACCGCTACATTATCCGCACCTCTCAATGTATCAAGGTGTATAAAATGGTTTTTTTTTAATATCTCGTAGGCTCTTATATTTTTTTTTTAAAGTAAAGCTTATCTAATATTCTTTATTTGGTACTGGTTCCCTAGAATTTTTTCGAGTAGTTCTACCCCACTTTGTCTTTTAGTGCCCACTAATCAGTAACCGATGGTCTTCCCTTTCTGGGCGTCATTTCAAGAGACATGTTAAGCACTTAAACCAGTTTGGGGCAGTAAGATTAGATATTGTTGTATTTCGTTCTATTTCCCAAATTTTATGAGCATTTTCTATGGTTTTGTTTTCCAGTTTAAAAAGTGCTTCAAAATTAACATGCATCTTTATTAGAACGCCTGAAAGAAAATAATATTTATAATGGCATGACATATATATATATATATATATAAAAGAGACACGGGCGGGAAGAATTCATAGTTGTAAATCGATGAACAGGGATAAATGCATTCTCTTGGACTGCGGAATCTTTACTAGGTGGGGAATCGGATACTACCAGGCTTGAGGAGTTGAAAACGACTTCTTTATGACATATCTATACACTGATGCACTCCACGATACTTGCTGACACTGCCTTATTGTAGCTGTTAGATTAGTAGATTTTATCCCTTCACTACGCCGGGATTCTTTTTTCACATGCAATAGAGTTGACAGAAAAGAAATTATCGAGGGTGTCAACCGTCGACTACCCTCAAAATGGTTTGGCCGGTGTGTGACAGCTGTTGAATGCAAACAGCTAATTATATATATATATATATATATATATATATATATATATATATATATATATATATAAGGATCTCGCATTGAGTGCTAGTGTTTAAACATCGCTCGATGTATAATATTTCAATGTCAGTATTTAAATTTCACAACGCTCAGTCTTCCCTCAACATTACATCGTCCATTAAACTCAAAGTTGTGCTGCCAGTGAGGAAAAAACATTTATTAATATTATTAGTATATATATATATATATATATATATATATATATATATATATATATATATACACACACACACATGCACACACACACACACATATATATATATATATATATATATATAAGTGTGAATATAAACTAAATAACGAGATATTAGCAACTGTATATGCGTGCGATAGTGTGCATAAGCAATTAAATATTTATTTAATTTAATTTATGGTGCAAACAAAACTGTTGTCAATGTATTTAAACAGGTGTAACGACGTATATATTAATAAATACAAATATCCCTACGTTTGTCGAGCATCTTAAAGTTTCATGGTTTCTCAAGTCGTCACGCATATATGACGATTCGGTGTATATGATAGCATAAAAAACAAATAAGAAACGTTTATAAATACTTTCTCCTATGAATCTGTCGGAATCAGATCCATATTTGTCTGTGTGTTCTCTTCATCTAAAAATCGGTTCTGTCACCGTGGTTTCGCTTATTCTTACTATGTTTTTAATAAGATTAGATAAAAAAAATGCGCATATTTCGTCTACTGGCCTGCGCATTCGAGCAGATTCAATAAAGGAAACATGGTGTTACTATAGAATGATATCTACTTATAAAAAGGTGCTACTATAGTATGATATCTACCTATAAAAAGGTGCTAGTATAGTATGATATCTACCTATAAAAAGGTGCTACTATAGTATGATATTTACCGAGGCATTTGCGACCCACCGTAAATGCCGATGGATTCATTATTGCTGGAAAATGCCCAGGAAAACCAATGATTTGTTTACTGTTTTTTTTTTTAAATGACATCAAATCAGTTTACAAACATTAAAATCACTATTTGATGATTTTTTTTGTATAACAAATTATTAATGATTTTTAATACATAATCAGTTCACTGTTCACTGTCTTTAGCCCTAACCCTAACCCTAATATATTTCATACTTCCAACCGTTTCTAAATATCACAGTATAGTAGAAAATGGACGGTAGATATCATACTTTAGTAGTACCGCCAAAAATATGCTTTACAGCAGGGTTCGACTCCATTAAAAATAACAGTTGAAGTAATAAAAGCGGATAAATGGATTAAAAATTAATCCTTTAATACTTTACTTTTTTCTGAACATGACTACTAATGGCTAACAGTTTGGCCAAAAGAACTCGGAAACCACAAAACTTTCAATAAATTTTGCATTCATTAAGTCCATAAAAAATACAAGAAAAAGAGGATAAAAAATCTAAACACAACCACCTTGCCTATCTTGTTCGACACAACATTCACTAAATAATGATTACTGCTCAAATACAACACTATATATAATTTTTTTTTTTTTTTTTTTAAGCGTATCACCCCGAGCAAGGCCGGTGGCCACTATCACGCAAGGGGTTACAGAAGGGTTGGAGGAAGAGCAGATAGGAGTGGTAAAGGAAGGGATGTGGAGAAAGAGAAGGACGGAGGGCCGATCGAGGTGGGGAGGTTACGGGAGATATAGAGCGAGAGCAGATAGGAATGGAAGATGTCAGGAAGTGGATAGATCAAGGCAAATATGATAAAATATATTTTTAGGGTATACCATATTTTATGGGTTAAAGTGTTCAATATATATGATAGAGCGTGTGTAAATATAAAAATATAATTCCAGAGCTCTATTTCATTCTTTAAGGCAATCGTCAGGCCATTCCAATTTTGTCATGATGATCTGACAACTGAGTTTAAGTAGGAAACAGACTATCGCTTCTGGATATTGACTTCAATATCCCCTTTTATATATATAAGCAATCAGTTGCTGATACCCCTCCCCCGAACTTTGGACGGACGGGTCCGTCTATGAAACCCTGGAGTTGGGATGCTGAGGGTAACATCAATCAGCTAACTGATAAATCTTTTACGTATATTATCTATCTATCTATCTATCTATCTATCTATCTATCTATCTATCTATCTATCTATGTTAAATATATGTAATTTATATTGACATGTGTCGGCGACCAAACACCGTCATCAGAAAAACGGATTTGAAATAAAATTAATTTTTCTATATGCTGTTTGGTCGCCGACAGATGTCAGCATAAACGAATTTCCATTTTTATCATATTTTGACCATTCCATAGGATTCCCACAGCATTAATGATATCGTAGAGTCATAGATATTGTTTAGATGTGTACACGAAATAACCATTGGAATACAGTTCTGTGAAAAACAAAAATATTTTTGATACATTCTAATCTGTAGTAGTAGTAGTAGTAGTAGTATTAGTAGTAGTAGTAATAATAATAATAAAGATAGTAATAATAATAATAATAATTTATTTAAGTCTTAGACAGTTTTTCCGTCTTACGATTTGTACACGAAATAAGCGTTGGGGTACAGTTTCTTAAAAACAAAAATACTTTTAATACAGTCTAATACGTAGTAGCATTATTATTATTATTATTTTTAATTTCTTTGATATCTGGCGTTTACACATTTCTTTCCGGGTCCCGCCCAGGGACCTAAGGTTAGAAATGGCATCATGACACTTTCCACTGAAAAAAAAAAATTACATAGATAAAGCCCTTCGTAAAGTGTGGTCTGTACTTGTTAGAACAATTTTTTGTATCTCTTTGAGGCATGGGCTTCCAGGGATCCCTTCAATCAGCCTACTGGAATCATTTCCAACCAATCCAAGGGCTTCAACTACAACAGGGATTGTTGATGTTCCCATGTGCCACATTTTTGAGATTTCTATTTCAAGGTCCTTGTATTTTGACAGTTTTTCGAATATCTTCAAAGATACATTGCAGTCTGCAGGGACTGCCATATCAATAAGGAGGCACTTATTTTATTTGTGGTCTTTAATAACAATGTCTGGGCAGTTGGCTTTGATTGTTCTGTCAGTGTGTATTGTGTAGTCCCATAGAATTGTAACAGGTCCTATCTCCGTAACCAGTTCAGGGTGGTGTTCATATCAGTTTCCTTCCCGTAGGAGTTGCAAATTTTCCAGTGCAGATATTATTATTATTATTATTATTATTATTATTATTATTATTATTATTATTAATAATAATAATAATAATAATAATATAGTTAAATCATTGATAGACTCTCGATGTGTTAATGAAATAAGCTTTGGGTATAGTTTTGTAAAAAACGAACACACTTTTGATACACCTAAAGATTTCCCTCCTATGATCCATATCTTATTATCCATATTTCGTACACGTTGAGTTTTCCCGCGAATTGCAAGCTCTAACTATAGTTGGGGATCAGGTGATAGCAAATCTCCTTACTGTTCCTTAACTTTCTTCGGTATACTTTGATGAGATTCATATTGAAAATTCTTTTCTATTTCCTTCCGTATTTATGGAACGATTCTTTGAAATTGTCCCAAACGCTCTAAATAAGAAAGCAGAAACTAATTAAAAGTCTTCATTTCTAGAGGTCAAAGTAAAAACCAAGCGTTCAGACGCTCAACGGGAATCACGTTTTGTCTCGCTAATGTAGATCTTGTTCTTGTGAAATAAAATTCGACAGCAGAAAATCAACGAGATATGTAAAAGTTAAAAAAAACATTCTAAATTGTCATCTGTTTAACATTTCGTAATATTTATATTCAAATGTACTCACATCATATAAATTATATTATATTTATATCGTTTTATCTTCCACACTATTAGAAATATTTAAACAGCTATATTTTAATGCATAAGCGGTTCATTTCTGTTTTTCGGCATTTAATGTATCCGACAATGAAAAGCCCCAATGTTGTCGGATTAAAAAGGTATAACATAATAATAATAATAAACTGCAAGAAATTGTTATGAACACCACCCAGACCCAGTTACGGGGATAGGACCTGTAACAATTTTATGGGATTTTACAATACACACTGACAGAACAATCAAAGCTAATCGCTCTGCCATCATAATTAGAGACCGCAAAGACAAAATGTACCTCCTTATTGACATGGTAGATCCTGCTGACTGCAATGTATCTCTGAAAATTATCAAAATACAAGGACCTTGAAATCGAAATCTCAGAAACGTGGCGTATGAGGACATTAACAATTTCAGTTGTAGTTGGAGCCCTCACACTGATTGGAAAAGATTCCAATAGACTCATTGAAGGAATCCCTGGTAGCCCATTCCTTAAAGAAATACAAAAGATTGTACCCAAAAGTACAGCCCACACCTTACAATGGGCTTTATCTATGTGAAATATGTACAATTTTTTATTTAAAAACTGCTTAGGGGAAAATGTCATGATGCCATTTCTAACCTTAGGTCTCTAGTCGGGACCTGGAAAGAAATGAGTATACACCAGAAACCAAAGGAAATAAAGCAATAATAATAATAATAATAATAATAATACAAAGATCTTGAAGTGGAAATCTGAAAAATGTGAAACATGACCTCCATCAATAATTCCATTTGCGGTTTGAGGTTTGATTGGAAAAGGTTCCTATAGACTGATTGAAGGGATTCCTGGTAGCCCATAGCTTAAGCCTTAAAGAAATACAGAAAATTGTTCTTACAATTACAGCTAACACCTTACTAAGTGTTTATCTATGTAAAATCTGTGTCCCTTATGCTGTTTATTTATTATTTTATTTATTTATTCATTTACAAACATGTTCAGTGAAAGCCACAATGCCATTTCTGACGCAGTGCCTCTGATTGAGACCCGGAAACAAATGAGTATACAACAGAAATGAAAGGAAATAATAATAATAATAATAATAATTTACACTATTTACATTGTTCGGACTGTTGTCCTCATCTTTGTTGCCATATTCACGACGTTCCGGCCGTTGTACGCCCTGACCTTCTTCGGGTGCTTGGAATTTCGAACTGAACATTTTATTTCGTTCACCGAGGTAGATTTTTCTAGTTCCATGTGCCATACCTCTTCAGGCGGTCTCAGTTATCTCCCTTTAAATCAACTCTCCAAGTTTTTGTTCACCACTACAGTAGCCAGGTACTGAACATAATTCTTTGGATCAAGTCACTGGATCCAACCAACGCTTTTATCTATTAGACTATATAATAATAATAATAATAATAATAATAATAATAATAATGTCTCTACGCAGACTTGGTAGGTAGTGTGACCATATCAGAAATCAAAATACAATAACAATAATAATAATAAAAATAATATTGACCTGTTCTTGTTGTGGTTGGAGCTTTGGGGGTTGACAAAGGAAGGGACTTGAGAACAAATCAGCAAATGCACCATCTCTCCCGGAAATCTCCCCCAAATATTTCTGACCAGCCCAGCCCGTATTCTGTTAAGAGCTTTGTCCATTTAAGTTTTTTTTTATTTTGTTAATAGTTGTCTTTTTGTTTCATTAAGTGGAAACAACTAAAATCACATCCTTCCCATGACCCAGGGTCATTGGCCATGACCAGGCTTAGGATTATAAAACAAATGCAGGTCAAAAAGAAACTTAGATAATAATAATAATAATAATTATAATAATAATAATAATAATGATGATGATGATAATAATAATAATAATCACAATAATCACAGACCCAGTCACGGAGATAGGACCTGTGACAATTTTATGGGACTTTACAATACACACAGACATAACAATCAAAGCTAATCACCTAAACATTGTGATCACATCACCGTAAAAACAAAATGGGATTCCTTATTCTCATGGCAATCCCCTGCAGACTGTAATGTATCTTTGAAGATCTTCAAAAGAAAAAGAAAAGCTACCAAAATTAATGGACCTTGAAATCTAAATCTAAATAATGCGGCACATGGGGACATCAAGAATTCCAGTTGTAGTTGCAGACCTCGGATCGACTGGAAAATGTTCAGACAGACTCATTAAAGGAATTCCTGATAGGCCAAGCCTTAAAGGAATACACAACTGAACTCACAGGCACAGTCCACAACTTATAAAGGGCTTTATCTATGTAAAATATATGAGATCTTGTTCTTTTGCTTGTTTTTTTTTCTCAAAAAATGCTCAGTGGAAAATATAATGATGCCATCTGTGACCATAGGTTTCTGGTTGGGATCCGGAAAGGAAAGAGTATACGCCTGAAAACAAAGAAACTTAGATAATAATAATAATAATAATAATAATAATAATAATAATAATAATAATAATAATAATAATAAGTTGAACGAGAACTAGTTTACAAAGGTTTTCAAAGATACCGGGAATCTACAGAAGACTGGATGATGATCTGTGTCAAAGAACATGAAAGAAAAGAGAGACATTATTCAGTAATAAATAAACTCAAGAGGGAATTCCAAGAATGAAGAAGTGGAAATAAATCATAATACACCTACTGCAGCGGCAAAGAACATGGAAATGAAAGCAAAAGCATATGTAATATATACCAAATGCAAATGGGAAATAAGCTTCTTCATGGTCAACACGCTGACCGTGACAAACAAGCTGATGTAGACAAACCCCGCATCCATCAGTAGTTACGTAGTGCAGGGTTAAAAGCTGAACCGAAGGTTTTATTCTTGCTGCACAGGACCAATGCTTGCTAACTAAAAATTACCACACTTTCTGAAAAATGGTGTTAATCCGAAATGCAGATTCTGTGATAAATATCCAGAAACAATTGGCCATCTTGTATCAGGTTGCACAGTGTTAGCACTGAATATAAAACTCGGTATGATAGAGTAGGCCAATATCTGCATTGGAAACTTTTACGGGAAGGAAACGACAAGAAACTGGGATGAAAGCCACCCAGATCCGGTTACAGAGCAAGGACCTGTAACGATTTTATGGGGCCTTACAATACACGCAGAAAGAACAATTGAAGCTAGTCAGACATGATGATCAAAAAAGACCCCCAAAACAGAATATGGGCTTTCTTCTTGACATGGCTATTCCTGCAGATTGTGATGTATCTTTGGAGATCTTCAAAAACTAATAAAATACAAGGGCCTTGAAATTGAAATTTCAAAAATGTGGCACATGAGGACATCAGCATTTCCAGTTGGAGTCTTCCATTTGTAGTTGGAGTCTTCGGGTTGATTGGAAAAGATACCAATAGACACATTGAAGGGATTCCTGGCAGACCATGCCTTAAAGAAATGCAAATAACTGTTCTCACGAGTACAGCCCGCAGCTTACGAAGAGTTTTATCCATGTAAAATATGTGTGCTTTTTTTTTTTTAGATTGCTCAGTGGAAAATGTCATGATGCCATTTCTGACCTTAGGCCTCTGGTCGGGACCCAGAAAGAAATAAGTATACACAAGAAATCAAATAAAATAAGATAAAAATAGAAATAATAAAAAATCGTCCGGATATCGTGATCAAAGATCTCAAAAGGTTAATGTGTTTTTTTATTGATATGACAGTTCCTGAAGATTGTAATGTATCTTTGAAGATCTTCAAAAATCTACCAAAATAAAAGAATCTTGAAGTGGAAATCTCGAAAATGTGCCACATGAGGACATCAATAATTTTAGCTGTATTTGAAGCCCTAGGATTGATTGGAAAAAGTTCTTTCTCATTGAAAGGATTCCCGATAGCCAATGCCTTAAAGAAATACCAAAAAGAACACCACCCACACCCGATTACAGCGATTGAACCTGTAACAATTTTATGGGACTTCACAATACACACTGAGAGAACAATCAAAGCTAATCGCCCAGATATCGTGATTAGAGACCGCAAAGACAAAAGTCAACTTAGAGGGTCAAATCTAGAACACTCTTAATTGAAGATCGTCTGACTGAACCGGGTTACTCGACGTGAATCGATTTCTAACTGTCCCCTCCCCTATAAGGATATGCGCTGCTCTTTCAAAAACGGTTACCATATCGCGCACATTTGGCTGTAAAGCATGTAACTGGTATACGCTTATCAGACTAAGTATCATGATGGATACAATGGGTTACGTCATTTTGCTATTGTGTTGTTCTTTCAATCAATCAATAATAATAATAATAATAATAATAATAATAAACAAAATGATTTCTGTAACTCTTTGAATATTGTACAAAAGAAAAAGAAAAGAAAAACAGTGTTAACAATATTTCGACGATGACATCACGTCTCAACTTGGTATCTATGCTGATGACACAATCATTTACTCCTGTCTCGATAGTAAGTCCGATCGGCTTGATGAGATCAAATTGGCGGCTGATATAAAAAGTGAACTTAATTCCATTGTTAGCTAGTAAGTTCGATCGACTTGATGAGATCAAATTGGTGGCTGATATGAAAAACGACCTTCATTCCATTGATAGCTAGCAAGTCCGATCGGCTTGGTGAGGTCAAATTGACGGCTGATATAAAAAACGACTTTCATTTCGTTGTTAGCTAGTAAGTCCCATCGGCTCGATGAGGTCAAATTGGCGGCTGACATAAAAAGCGACCTTCATTCCGTTGTTAGCTAGTAAGTCCGATCGGCTTGATGAGGTCAAATTGGCGGCTGATATAAAAAAAGACCTTCATTCCGTTGTTAGCTAGTAAGTCCGATCGGCTTGATGAGGTCAAATTGGCTGACACTGGATCCATTGCTAGGTCAGCTGTTAACAAATTTGGTTTACTCTGTCGTCCTAGATATTTTTTCCTCCAGAAACTATTTTGCATATCAATAAGTCTACCATTCATCCATGCTTAGAATATTGCTGCTACATATGGCCCAGTGCTTTTGCTATATATCGAGGGATCCGTGATAAAAAAACCCAAAGAAGAATCAGCAATATCATTGGTCCTGATCTTGCATTTCGGCTTCAGTCATTTTCACATAGCCGTAAAGTTGCCTCCCCGCACCTTTTCTGTAAATATTTTCACGGTAATTGTTCGGATGAATTCCTCTATCGTACCTAGACTTTATTAATATAAGCGCAGTATTAAACTGACAACGAGGTCTCATTGATATACAAGTGAGTTGGCTAGATGTACCCTTAAGGTCTATGATAACACTTTCTTTTCTCGCACTTCTCGCTTGTGGAACTCTCTTCTGGATCCTTGCTTTCTAATCAACTTTAATCTTCAAATATTTAAATGCAATGTCAATCGCTATCTACTGTCCCCCAGATCGCATTTTTTTTGTTTTCACTTCTTAATAATGTTTCTGTTTATTAACTCTTTCACACCCAATAACCCCGACTGTTTCAGTGGCTTTAATGTCTTGCTAGGGATGAACTTCATTAAAAACAAGACTGTCTTCTAGAAGTTATGTTTAAAAATTGCATGCAAGTATACAATTTTTGGATTACAATTCAAATTGCACACACACATACTTGTATGTAATTTTAAAACATAGCCTGATGAAGTCAGACATACTGCCGAAATATTGTTAAATACCGTGTCTTTTCTTTTTCTTTTCTTAAATCGCGTTCTTCTCTATATGTTGTATTAATAATAATAATAATAATAATAATAATAATAATAATAATAATAATAATAATCGTAACTTTCATCAATAATAGCTAAGGAAAGATTTTTGAAGTAAAACATTTAGAACTCCATTTTAACGACTTTATTTGTTTATTAAATTATTAAAAAACGACTTTAAAAAATCAGTTCCCCCCAAGCAAGGCGATAATGACACTAAGGCGCAAGGGGTTACTTGAAGTGAAAGAGAATGAGACAACTTTAGAAGGAACCTGAAACCCAATCCTAAACAGGAAACCAGGGATAAACATTTACTCCTGTTCAACAGATCGGGGAGGACTGTGAACCGGACGATAGGCGACATAGCTGAATAATGTCTGTGTTCATAACCAGAATAATAATTATTTTTATTATGAACACGGACATTTTTCAGCTAAGTGGTCGACTCGCTGGGAAGTAAGAAACAATTAACTCCTTAGTCAAGTGTAGGGAGTTCAGTCCTTTCAATCGGTAGCCGAGAGTTGAGGCCTTGATCCAGTCTAAACTAAGATTATTAAATGCTTAATAGAATCTAGATTGTTGCTCGTAGTCTAGAGGATTGGCGGCATGACGATAAACTACATCCGGCAGCAAGGTATATGATCGGGAGATTGGAGGTTTTGAGTAGCATGGAGCCACCTTTTAATTGCTGTTATTCCCAAGTCCACCCTGACTTAGGATGTTAGCACCTGTAAGGGTCCCAGCTATGTTCAAATAGTGAACCCAACAAACAAAAACAAAACATTATGAAAGTATAAAAATACATTTTTATAGTAAAAATACCCGTAATACATTTTATATAAAAAAATGACCAACGATATCTATTTATAGTAGAATGATTAACAATACGTATTTATAGCAAAATGAGCGAGAATACTTTTTTATCTGTGGTTGAATACAATGGTGTTCAAAATATTTAGATTTCAGCATTAAATAACCCATAGAGGTTGATATGCCGCTAAACAAAATCAACCAACCAACATGAAAGAACACTTTCATGACGTTAATCCATATAATATCCTAATCCATCAATCCATATAATATCCTAATCCATTAATCCATATAATATCCTAATCCATTAATCCATATAATATCCTAATCCATTAATCCATATAACATCCTACAATTTCTTAAATCAAGCTGTATTCCAAAATATAACTTCAACAAAACTACAACATAAAACACACGTATCACCATCTCTAGTAATAATGGCCACAGAAACATATATGTACAAAAGCTGAGTATCATCTACCATGTATTCAACTGTGAAAGCAGAATCACTTATCATATTTTTATGACTTCAAAGCTCCCAAGAAAATTAAGTTTCGGCATTAAATGACCCATAAAGGAGTTGATGTACCGTTAAACAATGAATGAATCAATCAATCAAGAGTTCACCGTTTTTTTTTACTGTAGTCGAAACAAAACTGAAATTTATTGATCGAGTCGCTGTAGCGTATCACCTTTACAAAAAACGTCTTAAAGAAACTTCCTTTATCGTTTGACACCTACAAATTAATATTAATCTGGATTTATTCGCTTCAGATTTACGCCTCTTTTGCCCATATTATTTTACACAAAGAAAACGTACGTGGAAGACACGTAGAAAAATATAATCTATACAAACATGATGGTCGACTAGTTGCTCTCTGAGCACAGCTAGGGCGGTTAGACAGTCCTTGTTGCAAACGTCTGCTGAGCAGCATTTGCGCCTGTTCAACCCCCATAGACCACACATTCTAACCCCTGGGTCACACACACACACACACACACACACACACACACACACACACACACACACACACACACACACACATTTGGGTTCAGAGTTGTTCTTCTCCTAGACCAGTTGCCATCTAAGGCTGTAGAACCCAGTCTGTTTGCCCATAGCTGGAGGGAGAAGAAGAGGATTAATACCTTTCCCAAGGGTATTAGCACGTAAGTGAATGTAATGGATTCGACTGGAATCCGAGCCGCTATCCACTACTCCACCTTTCCAGTTAAGTCGCTATTTTTCAGCTAAGTTACCATAAGGAAAGACACGTGGTGGACTCGCTGGGAAGTAAGAAACAATTAACGCCTTAAAAATAAATTCTGATAATACCTAAAAGAATAGCCGAAAACGTTCGGAGATATAGAATAGTTTTTACACACTTTATGTCCAGAAAATAAAATTCTTGTCATTAGTGTGAAACAGATTTTTATATAGTATAAGTTATTAAATAATCGCCAAATAAACACCATTAAATGTAACCGCCATTTCTACTCCAACAGTTTCTTTTCTCGCACTTCCCAACAGTGGAATTTCCTTCCTCTTACTTGCTTCCTTGATAACTACAACCTTCAAAAATTTAAATGCAACATCAATCGCCACCGTCTGTTGCCTTGATCTCCGTTCATCCTTTATCTTTTCCTCACCCCCCCCATACCCAGTATTTTCTCTCACTTTCACTCTCTGTAACCTCCTGTGTGCTACTAGCACACACGCCTTGCTTGAGGCGAAAAAAAAATAGTTGCGTCATCTGCATAAATACCTATTTGGGAACTGATGCAAAACGGGAAGGTCGTTAATGAAGATCAGAAACAGCGTAGGTTCAAAACAGAGCCCTGGGGGGGACTTCTGCATTAATATGAAATGATCTAGAAACCTGACATGAAGTGAAGTGATTTTATTGAATCAATTGTTAGGTCTACTGCTAGGAAAGTAAGTTTACTGTGTCATGCCAGACTATTTTTTACGACAGAATCCATCTTGCACATTTACAAATCAACCATTCGTCCTTGCATTGAAGACTACTGCCACATTTGGTCTGGTTCTTTTACTATACATCTTGAGATTCTTGACAACATTCAAGGAAGGGCCTGTAACGTAATCGATACTGAATTAGCATCTCGACTACAGTCATTTTCTCACCGACGGGGCGTAGTTTCCCTCGGTCTTTTCTACAAGTATTTTAATGGAAACTCTTCTGATGAGCTTTTCTCCTTAGTGCCTCGACTGCAGGAATTTAAGCGTTCTATTAGATTGGCAACTAAGGTCTCATCGTTTTACTGTTGAACTAGCTAGATGCAACGGACAATTCTATTCTAACAGTTTATTTTCTCGCACTTCTCACCTGTCGAACTACTTTCGATTTCTTGTGTCCCTACCACCTACAATCTTCAAAAATTTAAATGCAACGCCAATCGCCATCTTCTGTCTCCCTGGATCATGTTCTTTTATTATCGCTCTCTGTAATCCCCTGCATCTTAGTGGTATTATCACCTTGGGTGGGGTGAAATGATTAAATCAAGCTGTTGCTGTGTGTTAAAAGTCCTCAGGTGATGTCGTTTCTGTTATTTGGCACGGTTCTTAGGTTGTGATGCTGTAGCGACAGTCGACAAGTTTCGAAGAAGTGTGGTCTTCGCCAAGACCATCAGGCTTTACTCGTTCAAAACTATTTTTAACTATTAATCCGAGAAAGCGGTTGTATACAGCTGACCGTTTAGGTATTTCTGAACGAGTTTAGCGCCATGCCTGGCGTCCATATGAAAGACTCCATCTGACGAACCTGTGTGTGTGCTCGTGTGTGAGAGAGTAACGTGACGTGACGCATTGAATTTTGCAGGGCCTCTGTATTTTAGCGAAGACTGCATTTAAGTTCAACGCTGGTAGCATAGGGATAATTGATACACGCCAAATCCATTTTTAGTCTTTTGCATTCATTTTCCACTTCAGAAACGCATGAGCCCAATTTTTAACACCTCTCGTCCAGATTATGGCTATATTATTACAAGGCAGGCTAGGTTCATTAGGCTTGGCTGGCAGTCGGCCTCGTAGAAAGACAGCTGTAAATGAAAGACCGTAGACAAGGTATGAGAAACCACGACACCGCTTTTTTTTCAAGATGTCATGGTCGTATATTTACTGAAGGGACACGACATTAAAAAAATACGTAGGAAATGTTTTCCTTATTGCAGCCCACTGTCTTTACCACAGCTTCACCACTGTATCCCTTTCTCGATTAACTTTAACTACGTTCGGTTTCAGATGTTGAATTGTCGGTAGTCAGGAATTAATGCATTTAAAAAAATTAGTATTGATCATTAGACACAATATTTTATACATCTATATCTATATCTATATATTCCCTTTAAAGTCTGTTTTCACGAGTTTTGGTGCTCCATTTCAATACTGTGAAGTGATTATAGGGATGAAAGCGATTGTTGATGGTTAAGAATTAGAGCTTAGATTGAATATAATACAAAAGTATGTCCAATGATTTTTACTAGAAAAAATAATTAGTAAATGGTTTTATTATAGAATTGCTTTGAAAATCACATAATATAGAAAAAGTGTTGAAAATAAAGAAAATAATTATCACTTGCTAAAAATCCCAAGCCTAACAGGGTTGCTATGGACATAGTATAGATACATTGTTAATGGTTTTATGATAGAAATGAACTGCAAATGTTTCTACTATAGGACATTACTGCAAGTTTTACTATAGAAAAATACATACAATGAATTGTAAGTGATGAGGAATTAATGAAAACCCAATTAACAGAACAGAACTGTCATATGTAATATGTTAATAAAAGTCAGGTGTTCATACGTATATTTAGATATTTTATCAAAATAGGCTAATTAATTTAATTTCCATTCCAAAATGAAAAATGTATTTTTAAAATATACTAAACTTCCTAACATATTATTTAAGGAAAGCTACAGTCGTGTACAAAAGTTTAAGACTTACCGAGTAATCTTCATGTAAAATACACAATACAGCAATATAAGATGTCCTATAATATAGATTGATTATGCAAAATTATTGAATCACATAAAATACAATACACAGTGCTTCAGAGAGTAAATCCACAAATTTGAGAAACAGTCGTGTTAGGTTGTTTTTTTTTGGTGAGGATCTTGCAAATTTGGGAATGTTCAGTATTTTATATATTCGCCTTTGTTATTTATTACAGCCTGTAGACAATAGAACATGCAGTACTTAGCAGTTATATCACCAATCCAGAATTGTTTTATAGCATTTTCCAGGTTTGTGTTGCTTGTAGGTTGTTTATCCGCTACCTTGTCTTACATTAGTGTCCACAGGTTCTCAATGGGATTGAGATTGGGACTGTTACCGGGCCAATCGAGGCTGTGAAGTTTCTTCTTGTTCTTCTTGTTCTTCTTCAGGAAAGCACTCACTATCTTTGAACGGTGACAGGGAACACCGCCCTGCACTAATGTACCGCAACCCTGAACAGCTATATGAAGTTCAAGCTTGTCCTTCAGCATTTCAAGGTACCTGACACCATTCATTATCGTTCTAGTGGGTAAGAAGCAGAGTCCAGCTGTCCCTTTAGTGGATATAACCCCCCCACCAAATTATGACAATGGGAAGATATTTCATCAGAGCTTGGTTATCGTATCTTTTTGCCAACAGGCCGACAAACCTGCCAAAGATTTGTGCTCTTTGTTTTTCCGACAAACTGGCTCCCCTCATATTTTGACATTCAAAACACAAGAAAACTTTAAAAAGAAAACTGAACTTATATTCGAAGACAATGCACTCACTGAACCTTGGTTTGTTAACATGGCTGATTAAAATGATAAAATATAGGATAAATGCAATCATAAACATAATCTGATGCAATCACAAGCCTCGAAATGAAAAACAGTTTTTCTCGTTAGGTGGTCTTAAACTTTTACACACGACTGTACATTGAAGAAATAATTTGAGCGACGCAGTTACATCGAAAATGTTCGTCAAATATTCTCTTTCCATAATTTCGACTTAAAGAACGCTCTTAAAAAGAGAAAATAATTTATTAAGGCATAAATATATTGAAAGTGCACTAATTTCCGAATCCTCTATCGTAAATTTATGTATAATGTCATAAAAAACGGACCCCCGTTCCTCATAAAACTACTCCTATTACACTGCGGGAGAAGGTTGAATTGAATCGGTTATGCATCTAAATACGCTGGACATCAAACTCTAAAACTAAAACTGAGCTTCCCTGTATTTTTAACGTTTTCGTTGTAACCGGTGTTTGATGTATCTCACCCCCCCCCCCTCTCTCTCTCTCTCTCTCTCTCTCTCTCTCTCTCTCTCTCTCTCTCTCTCTCTCTCTTCAAACGGTAGAATCATTCTTAGTCTGAAAAAGTTTCTTCCGGGGAGGAAACGTGTCACTTAGTTTTTTTCGATTTTGCCATTCAATTATACACTAAAGAAGTCTCTCTCTTTATATAAAGCATTCAAGCTAGTATTTTTTACTTTTGTTGTTTTTATCACAACATTTCAGTCCATATGTTCTTCGGTCTTCTTCAGGATTTTGATTTTTTTACAGTAATCCTATTACCGAAGGAAAAAAGATTCTAATCAACGCAATGTCATAAAATCAATAGAGATGAAGATAATCGTCCGAATAATGCAGGAGAGAATGAAAATAATTCGTTTCAGAATATCTGATCATAAGTCTCTTAAAAATGTCTATTAATAATTACTCTTTGTATCAAGGACCACAGATTCAAAGAAGACTGGTAAACGAGTAAAAACTGCCGAGAGAAACAAAATGTAGGAAGTTGTGGGGAGCCATTATCGCCTAAGTCTTGAACATGCAAGGAACGTAGATCATAGGGTTTTTGTTTTGTTTTGTTTGTTTCTTGTTTTGTTTTGTTTCTTTCCTTTTTTTTAAAATTTTTTTTTTGTTGGGTGAGGTTGGCATTAATGTATTTTAGTTAGAAAGCTGTGAAAAAAATGATATATTAAAAGTTTTACATAACAGAAAAATCTTATGAACATTAATGACAATGTGGAAAACATTTTTCGACTTTGTCAATAATTTGAAAAACAAAAAGTAATGTGATAAAAATATTAACAAAAAATGTGATAAAAATATTAACAAAAAAAGAAACGAAATGAAACTGGTAAATGAAACCTATAAACATATTAAAAAAAATGTGAAAAGTTTAAATTTTCAATGCCCCCTCTCCTTCATGAACATATGTAGTTACATCAACGTAAACATCACTTTAGACCGATGATGTCCTAAAGAACGAAACACGTCGCTCGTAATTTTTTTCCACTTTGTCATTAAGATAGAAACCTATAATTAATACTGTTGTTTTTTTGTGTGGGTGTGGCACTTTGGCGTGGTGTGCTTGTCTCATTAGGTTCATTACGACTGACTGGTGAGTTCGCACCTTACTGGGTGCTTCATGCTCGCGTTCTTGTGTCACATCTAAGCTACGTTTAGTAAATCGCCATAATTAAGACAGCCTTTTATCAAATCATCATTAATACCGAATTTCTTTCTAGAAACCTATAATTACATTTAAAAAATGTTTTTTAATTAATACCGGATTTTTCGGTGATCATTAATGTATTAATTTGAAAATGAAAGTATGTGCTCTTCATTTAAATTTCATAACTTAAAAAAAAATGAACTGTATATATAAGGGCGCATTTAATAGCAGAAGCTTTTCTTTTTTAATCATTTCAATCAAGGCGATGATGCCACTAAGATTAAAGTGGGTTACTGTGAGTGAAAGAGAATGAGAAGACTTTAGGGCGGAACAATAAAAGAACAAAGAACAGAATTGAGGAAGACAGAAGATGTTGATTGGGATTACATTTACATTTTTGGAGTCTGTAGGTGACAGGGAAGAAAAAACAAAAAAAAAACAAACAAAAAAACAAAAAACAGAAGAGAGTTCACCAGGCAAGAAGTGTGAGAAAAGAAACTTACAATTGAACTTATGGTTGCATCTAGCTATTTCAACATTAAAAGGTCAATCGACAATCTAGTAATAGGCTTAAATTCATACAATCGAAGTATCAAGGAGGAGAGCGAGATTTGTTTCCACTTCAATACAGAAAATGAGGCACAAGGCCAAAAATGGGGAATGGGGAAAAGGACGGACTTCTTCTGTCTTAACTTTAAACTTAGCCACAAACATTGACCCAAACATACCCTATTCCTAACACCAAAACAACACATTCTTACTTACCTTTCTTACTACATCCACCATAATACCTCATTGTCTCTATGAAAATCCGTACTAGTCCACATACGTATCAAGGAGGAGAGCTCATCAGAACAGTTGCCATGAAAATATTTATAGAAAAAACTGAGGAAAGCCACGTCACAGTAGTAAGAAACTGATTGAAGTCGATATGCCAGGTCAGGACCGATAACACTGCAGATTCTTCTTTGGATTTTGTCGACAATCTCGAGATATATAACCGGAGCACCAGATCAGATATGAAAGCAATATTCAATGTTCTTTCGTAGTAATTCGTTTTAGCTGAACTTAGTAAATTTGTACTAATCCAATGGCTGAGATAGTTGTGTGGCTTTCCGGCTGACGTCAGTAGTTCGATCTCAGGTGAAAAAGATCTGAATGTCAAATGGTTGATTTTCATATTAAGTAATCTTTTCCTGAATGTGCGAATGGCGTAACGGTTATCAGCGCAGAAAGTGAAATCGGCGTGCCGTGTTCAATTCCCAGTAATACTCCTGGAAAAAGGTACGAATCCTTCCTTCAGCTATAGATTAAATAACAGAATAAACTGAAGACTCTTGCCTTGATGTGGCAATCTGTCTAAGATAATGGAAACTTTAATTCAAATGGGGGATGGGCTCATTCAGATTATCTTGCCTTAGACTCACCACTGCTGCTATGAGTGCACTACACATGGCGCCGCTATGGCTCTGATAGTCTCTTTCTAATTTTTTCAATCCACATTTATCTTATTTATATTATGCTAGGCCACAAAAATCTCCTGAGCCGACCAAGCATAGAAATGAATGTTGGAGTTTTTGGCCATGTTTTTCCCGAATATGCACTACCAGCCTGTGATATCGAAGACTGAAGAATTACGGAACAGCTGCTGGTGGTATTGGCGATATAGCTAGATTCAGTACAGTGTCTGACCCGTGAGTGTTAATCTTTAACGTTGTTTTATTGAACAGATTACGTACTGCGCTGTATTCTATATTCATAGACTGTGGTGAACATGGTCAACAATGAATACAATATGGGAACCAGTAATAAGGAGTGCCAGAGAAAAGCAATAATAACAACGAAAATTGCAATATGAGCTCTGGTAAAAAACATGCAATGATAACAGTAAAAATGCAATATGAGCATTGGTAAAAATGGATGCTGAAGACATTAAGTTTACAAGTACCAGAAATTTATACACATATCCTTAAGTGCACAGTGGATAAAGGCGTTAGATAGATCCAGTGACAACCCAAAGAGTTATGAGTTCAGTACCTGCTTAAGGCAGTGGAGAACTTGGAGAGGCGAATTAATAGGAGATAACTGATAACTGGTATCCATTAGATATGGGACATGGAACTAGAACAGTCTACCCCAGCGAGCGAAATAAAGGGTTCAGAGCGAAATAAGGGTTCATTCCAACCTGCCGAAACGTTGTGATAAATATGGCAACAAAGATGAGGACAATAGTCCGAATAATGTAAATAGTATACATAATACCTCATCTTAGAAATATAGACAGATACATTTGACCTTGTGCTAAGTTCAGTCAATATCAACAACAAATATGAATATATTAGTTTATGCAAAAGATACCAGTTCTCGTTTTTTAATATACAGTAGAAAATATACATTTTTCAAATAAAAAAAAACAAAACAAAAGAAAAACGCTGAAAACTTTTACATGTATGTAATAAAGGTTTGTACCTATTTCCTTTCTAAGATAATCATGTATTTGCCAGAGTGCTACGGCCGGCGTTCGAGTTCAGGTAAGTGTGAAGATCTCATGATGATTTTCAAGACTAGCAGATCTTTCCCAATCTTTCTACCTTCAATTGTCTTTATTTCGTACGAAGCTGGATTTCATAGATATATAATCATAATGCAAATCT
>OZ038485.1:43693860-43703860 GCA_964036315.1 Acanthosepion esculentum
ATATATGTATATATATATGTATATATATATATATGTATATATATATATATGTGTGTATATATATATATATATATATATATGTAGTAGAGAAATAATAATATATATAATAATAATAATGTTACAATTCTATGAGACTACACAATACACACTGACAGAACAATCAAAGCCAACCGCCCAGACATTGTTATTAAAGACCACAAACAAAACCTTATTGATATGGCAGTCCCTGTAGACTGCAATGTATCTTTGAGGATATTCGAAAAGCTGTCAAAATACAAGGGCCTTGAAATAGAAATCTCAAAAATGTGGCACATTGGAACATCAACAATCCCTGTTGTAGTTGGAGCCCTTGGACTGGTTGGAAATGATTCCAGTAGACTAATTGAAGGGATCCCTGGAAGTCCATGCCTCAAAGAGATACAAAAAGTTGTTCTGACAAGTACAGACCACACTTTACGAAGGGCTTTATCTATGTAATTTTCTTTTTTGCAGTTGAAAGTGTCATGATGCCATTTCTAACCTTAGGTCCCTGGGCGGGACCCGGAAAGAAATGTGTAAACGCCAGATATCAAAGAAAATAAAAATAATAATAATAATACAAGTAAAACACAATACACCAACTAAAGCTGCAAAATACTTAAAAAACGAAAGCAAAAGCAAATGCAACTGACCAGATACAAAAGCGATTGTAAGATAAACCGCTTCATGGCCAATACCCTGCCCGTACCAAACAAGCCGACGTAGACAAAACCCAGTACCCATCAGTGGCTATGTAGTGCAGGGTTAAAAGCTGAAACCGAAGGTTTTATTCTTGCTGTACAGAATCAATGCTTGCTAACTAGAAATTATCAAACATACATACTGAAAAATTACGTTAACCAAAAATGCAGATTCTGTGATAAATATGCAGAAACAATTGACCAACTTGTATCAGGTTGCACGGAATTGACACCCACTGAATATAAGACCCGGCACGACAGAGTGAACCAACTTTCTGCACTGGAAAATCTGCAACTTCTGTGGAAAGGAAATTGAAAAATATTGGTATGAACACCACCCAAACCTGGTTTCGGAATTAGGACCTGCAACAATTTTATTGGACTTCACAATACACACAAACAGAACAATCACAACTAATCGCCCAGACATCGTTATTAGAGATCGCAAACAAAAAAATTCCTCTTTATTGATATGGCTATCAAAATACAAGGACCTTGAAATCGAAATCTCAAAAATGGGGCACATGAGAACATCAACAGTTCCTGTTGTAGTTGGAGCCCTCGGATTGATTGGAAAAAGATTCCAATAGACTCATTGATGGAATTCCTGGTAGCCCAAGCCTTAAAGAAATACAAACAAATTTTCTCACGAGTACAGCCCACACCTTACAAAGGACATCAACTATGTAAAATATGTATTTTTTTTAAAATTGCTTAGTGGGAAATGTCATGATGCCATTTATGACCTTAGGTCTCGGATTGGGACCCGGAAGGAAATGTGTATATAACAGAAATGAAAGGAAATAATAATAATAATAATCATAATAATAATGATAATAATAATAATAATAATAATACTATTTACTGCATATTATTCAGCCAACAGACAAAATAAAAGCATGATGTGACAAATAATAAAAATCTCAATGTTCAAACACGGGTATGTACACTTCAACGAAAAATTAAGATTGGCTTTTACTACACAAACATATATACGTATTCAAACACACTACGAAATGGAGAAAGTCCGACAATGATTTTAAGATATTTTACTGTGACACGTTATTTATACAGACACAAATATTTAAGCAAATGCTCTGTTTAATAATAAACAGTATTAACAACATTTACCGGCCTCAATTTCCGAGAAATTTCCAGACAAAATATATGTCCTCCGATAGGAATCGGACCTGTATCCTACACAGAAGCATCATATAACCTGACGTGCTATACCAGTTTAGCTACAGATGAGCGTCTGCTTAGCAATGTCTATTTTAATGCTTTTAAACTACAATTTTTTAAGATTTCCCTCGAACGATCATATCTGCTCGAAGCGTATATATGAGTTTGTGTGTGTGTAATTTGGATATATATCATTCAAATTATTTCGCTTTTTGTTTATGTTTCCATCACTTTTGTTATATATATATATATATATATATATATATATATATATATATATATATATATATATATATATATACAGTTTTCTCTTTCTCTGCTGGTTAATATTAATCATCCGACCGGCTGTTTTAAAATTTTAGGTAACCTCTTCTGTAAAGAATTGAACGCCATGCATCCTAGCTTAGTAAGAGTTAATTAAACCAAAGAAGTATGCCCTATTTTGTATATATATATATATATATATATATATATATATATATATATATATATATATATATAAAATATCAATAAGAACACCGGATTATATATCTTACTGTTCTTTCTTTCTTTCTTTCTTTATATATATATATATATATATATATATATATATATATATATATATATATATATATATATATATATATATATAGTTTTAAGTTGTGGTATATTGAAGTCAACATTCAAAGGCGACAGGCTGTTTCATGCTAGACGCAATTCTCAGGCCACCTGACGATTGCGTCCACCATGAAACAGCTTGTTACCTCTTAGTGTTGACTTCAATATTCACTTTTATATTTACATGCGCTCTATCTCTGATATTGATCACTTTATCCCATAAATATAGCACACCTTAAAACTATATTTCTTTATATATATATATATATATATGTATATATGTGTGTATATATATATATATATATATATTTATATATTTATATATATATATATATATGACATAAAATACAGGGTTCCCCACAGAAAAATAAAAATAAAACAGGAAGTTTTATATATATATATCATATGGTAAAAAAAAATGACCATATTTTGTTTTTAATTGGTACCATCCCGTGCAAGGCAGTACCCCCACTGTCACGCAAAGGGTTACAGGTTCTGGAGGAATTATGAAGAGAAACATTGGTAATGAAGAGAAAGAGAAAAGAGCAATCAGGAGAATAGCAGTTAGTGACTGACATTGCATTTAAATTTTTGCAGATTAGCGTTGGTTGGAAAGCATGGAGACAGGAGGGAGTTCCACAAGCGAGAAGTGCGCGATAAGCAACTGTTAGCATAGAAGTTACGGCTACAATTAGCTACATCAACTGTAAATAGATGAGATTTCGCTGCTTGTCTAGTATTGTGCTTAAATTCATATCGTCTAGTTGCCATAGCGAATATAAAAAAAAATTAACTATTTTAGTTTGAACATCACATCTAACATTTGTGTTTTTATTCTGTTTAAAGCTACAAAATTTCTATCCTTTGCTTTTTGTTACAAATAACTGTGACGGAAATTCCAACAATTAAATAAACTGTACCAAATTTCCTGTTTTTTTTTTGTGGGGCACCCTGTATTTATAAAAGCAACATTCCTGCTACCGTGGTTTGTACCAAATAGGTATGGTCAGACAATATTTTACTGCCTGATAACTGATTGGTAGAAAACACGATAACAGTAAGGTTGGTTTTCGAACACACACACACACACACTGGTCTACATTTTCTTTTTTTTAAAAACTGTATTGAAGACTTTTTCATTAATTTAGAGGGTTTTTGTTAAATATTTGATTTAAATTTTTTTTTCCTACAATGTACAACAAACACCGATCATTTCCCTCACAAACGAAGGCGAAGCAGAGAGAAAGAAAGAAGTTGTATTGACTATGAAAAGACGTGTTTCCATCGAGTTCATGCCACTATTCACAGCACTAGAGATCCGAGGAGTGACCCCCCGCTACTTATATCGCACTACTAAAGTGATCTTTACAATGACCCCCACATTCACACTGAGATGACACCTAAACGGCGATATGGTCAAGTTAGGAAGAAGAGCAAGACAATAGACAACATTTCGGCAAGAATGTTTACATCATGTTCACAAAACAGCTACATTAACAAAGTCAACTGGAAGAACAAGGGTATCAACATGAATGGTGAACTCCTCTGCATATAGACTTCACAGATGACATCATCATAATAGCCCATGTGCGCCAAAACCATTGAACTGTAGCGTGTATATATATATATATATATATATATATATATATATATATATATATATATATTACTGATTTTGAACTAATATACATATATATATGTGTGTGTGTGTGTGTGTGTGTGTAAGTGTGTGTGCGTGCGTGTGTGTTTATTTAAACATATATTATTTAATATAACAGACAATGAATGTCTATTATGTTTGATCATGAGCCGTTCTAAACTTCGCATGTTTGCTTTAATTTCGTGTGAAAATAAAGACAAAAATCTTCCAACATTTGAATATTTTTTTATTAAGCTGGTCCTTTATCTAAGCTTTTGGTTCAACTGAGCCATCTTCAGAGTGGTTATATGGACATTTAAAAAAGATCTTTATTTTCACCTGAAATGAAAACAAACATACGAAGCTTAGAATGACTCATGATGTAACTTAGCAGACAATGAATGTCTGTTATATTTAACAATATATGTTTAAATAATGATTTTCTGCCCCAATACATCCACACACACACACACACACACACACACACACACACACATATATATATATATATATATATATATAATATAATATATATATAATATATATATATATAATTCCAAAATTCGCTTGATCATGAAACAGAATTAATGCTTTTAATTTAATTATATAATTAAATTTGAAGTTTTTAGCTTCAGTTTTGGAAGCATGGTTATTACTGTGTAGCGAAGAAACCATATTTTAAATCAGTTAATTTATAATATTTATGCTTTGTAAATTTACATTGAGCACTGTTTTGTAAAAATAAAAAATATTAATAAGAACACCCGATTATATATCTTACTGTTCTTTCTTTACATATATATATATATATATATATATATATATATATATATATATATATATATATATATATATATATATGTACCTCCATGAAAATCAATTAAAAGAGCATAGGATGACAAGAACGGCCTTAAATTTGATAAAAACATTTTTTATCTGCTTAAGTATATATATCATTATTAAGAAGAAATACTAAAGTATTTTTAGATTATTTTTTAAAATTTTTTACTCATTCTTAGCATGTCCGAAATTTTAGTTAAAAATCTTGTTTTTTTGTCAACGAAATTACTAAAAAAAAACTATATCGGCCATTTTTTAAAAAAATTTGTAAACTAAGTTAAAATCCTAGTTTAAAATTCGTCCAAAAATCAATTATACGTTTTTCAAAATTTATTTGAAGAAAATTAGCAAATTTGAAGATTATTTAATATATTTTGAAAAAAAAAACTTTTATTTTCTTCGAATAAAAATGTTCTTTAAAATAAAAAGGAGGAGATCGTTGGCTATTGGCAAGTGATGAATGATTGCTGTCATCACATATCGACAGCTAAAGTGAGATTCGATCTGCACCCCATGAAATTTCCTGAAAGCAAAGAATGCTCTTTCATTTCTAAATGAAATTGGTTGGTGTAAATGATTATAAAACATTTTTCTGGGGATAAAATATGAAAAAATAGTTAAAATTGCTATTCCTGAACACTGGAAACCAGGATTTTTTTTAATATGTGTTTTTTATTTTTATTTTTTAAAAATCAGCGATAAGGAAAACAGTGTTGAAATTAAGCCAATATTGACTTTGACATTGCTGGGTCAAAGGCCAGCCAGCCGACAATACCAAGCTGTCATCACCTTGTAAAAATCTCTTCTTTTTTTTTAATCTGTTTGAACAATGGCTTGATGGATCTTTATTTTTTAACACCTTCTGAGCAGGGTGATGACACTTAAGGAATGATTATGAGCTGCAGGCAGAATGAACTCTGAGAAATGCTCAGCATGTGTTTCGTACAAAGAATTTGCAATAATGAAATCGACATTCAGCGGAGAACGCTTACACTCAGGCCACGTGACGTTTTATTGCTTGTGACGTTCCGTACTTTTTAATTACAGCCAATTTAACGATTTTTATGAACACAAAATTACATTTCTTAATTACTGCGGATCTTTTGATTAGTCAAAACGATACAATTTACAAAGCGCTAAAAAAAGATCTATCTCATAAGAACACTTAGGAAACCCGATGCGGCTTTTAACTAATTTTATAATATTTTAACAACTTAAATGTAAAAATCTATTATAATTAAAGAAATAACAAATAACTGTATTAAAAATTCATTTTTCATCGAAATTTTTTTTTGCTTTCAGAAAATATTGTCCATATTCATAAAAACAGCTAAAAGCAAATAAAAGCATTTGAAATTAAATAATATATTTGTTTTATTGAGTTTTGTATGTTACAATTCAGAGCTGATTTTCAGATAGATGGGGTCTAATTAAAAACAAAAAAAAACATGATTTGCATTCCTCAAAGCCTTGTGTTAACTATTGTAATCACTAAACCTGATGCGATCGAATTTCTTGTGTTTTCATAAAATTAGTTATAAAAATATATTTCTGCCATATTTATAATAATTTCGATCATCTGTAAATAGCTTCTGAAAGTTTCATTAACATCCGACAATTATTTTTATTTTTGCAAGATTTTCCAAATTAATGTGTGTCATACAAAAAAAAAAAAAAAAAAACGTGCTTAAAATTGTATGTTATTTTAGTAGTTCCGGTGATACAAAGAGAAACAAGTTTTTTTTAATCAAAATTTAGAATGTTCTAAAAAGAAGGAAACATTTTAAAAAATAATTAAAATAACTTTGGTCTTTCCTCTTCATAATGACATAAGCATTTAGACGATAAAATTTTCTTTTCGTAAAGTTTGGCGTCTTTTTCATCATGCTATGCCATTTTTTTAGCGATTTCGTGGTGTTACACACACACACACACACACACACACACACACACACACACACATATATATATATATATATATATATATATATATATATATATATATATATGTATGTATGTATGTGTGTGTGTTGGCATGTGTTTTAAGCTTTTTGTCCCTGTACCTGTTGGCCTATAATATATATTCAACGTGCAAAACAAAACAATCACATTAGTGTTAAATTTGCTGGTATTATAGACAGGAGGTTGTTACCAACAGCATGAGCCGTGCAACGCCTCCTGACAACCGATAATTTGCTTAGCTTTTAGAAGGCATTTTCGCTATCCCAATGCGCTTTCGAATTTCATTGTCGTACTTTGTTCTCTGTTATAATACTTCCGACATATTTGAATTATTGTACCTGTGAGAATTTAGTATTTCCAATTCGTAATTTGTATGTTGATGACACCCATTGATTCTGTCTCCTTGCAACTGATGTTTATACTTAACTTCTTACTTTCTTTCATTACAGTTTGTCAGAGTTCGTCTAATTTCCTTTCTGTGTTTTCTATAAACACTGCAAGGAGACAGAATCAATGGGTGTCATCAACATACAAATTACGAATTGGAAATACTAATTTCTCACAGGTACAATAATTCAAATATGTCGGAAGTATTATAACAGAGAACAAAGTACGACACTGAAATTCGAAGGTGCATTGGGATAGCGAAAATGCCTTCTAAAAGCTAAGCAAATTATTAAGAAACGAAAATTTCGTTAGAAAAAGAAAAGAATACTGGATTCTTATATAATATCCGTCTTACTACATGGCAGTGAATGCTGGACAATCTTCTCACAGATGAAGAAGAAATTTAAAGCAACAGAAATATTGTTCTACAGAAGGATGCTGTGTATACCATGGACAGAACAGGTGAGTGAGAAAGGACGAATTAATAGAGAATATGGAAACCAAAAGGAAACATACATAACATCAGAAAGAGACAGCTAAAATTTATAGGGCATATAAAGAGGAAAGTGGTCTTGGAAAATTTGATACACACAGGACTGATTGAAGGCAAGTGAGACAGAGGAAAACAACGCATAACCTACCTAGCGAGCTTGTGTAAATGGATGGCGGAACAGGGTTTAGGAGAGATAACAAAAAGAGAAAATTTATTAGGAGGTACAAAGGAGAGGAAGTTGTGGAGAGCCATGGTCTCCAACATACTGAAGGGACACGGCACATAGAAGAAGAAGAAGAAGAAGAAGAAGAAGAAGAAGAAGAAGAAGAAGAAGAAGAAGAAGAAAACCAGTCTTTGGGGATAAATGTATTCGGAATTTAGAGAGTGTGACTGACTTTTTTAAGTAACAAACTTCAAGCACATACTGTTTAATTTAAAAAATTCTGTATTGTATTGCCCGTATGTGTCGGTTAATCAAGTAATTGCATTAATCGAAATCGATTCTCAGCCATCATTTATATATATATATATATATATATATATATATGCACACTATAATTGAAAAGTTTGAGGTCACTCCTGGTAATTTTTAAAATTGGCCCCCAAAGTAGTCGTTTTGTATTTTAATTAAGTAAAAAATTATACATGGTTACAAAAAAATGAGACATGATTTTTATTATAAATTTTATTATGACAAAAAGAAAAAAAGGGATTTTATGATTAAATTTTGCTCTCGTCAAAATATCCTCCTTTAGCCTTGATTACTGCAGCACAGATTTTTGGCATTTGTAGCAAAAGTTTCTCAAAGTATAAGTTTGATAATTGATTCCATTCTTTTTTTCAATGACACTAAGAGCTCTTTTTCATTTTCTTTTCACTCTTCTATCAAGTTCATCCAATACTAATTCTGGGGTCTCTTCAAACTTTTGAAGTATAGTGTATGTATTTGTGGAAAAGTCACTCCCTCAGCACTTGGTTTTGCCAGTTGCATGAGATCATACGAGAGAGGCCAGGTGCAAACTCCTGTGAATGCAACCCTACCAGAAAGACCTGCATGTGAATCGTGTGAGTTTTGCGACAAGGTTGTCTGTTACAGGACTCAAACGTCACATGAGTGTACACAGGGACAGGCAAGTTTCCAACAGAAGTAACCCTGACAGACTATGTTTGTCATGTGTGTAAGACAGGTTACTAAAGTGAAAATAGCCTTAAGATTCGCTCATAGTCTGTTGCTATCTATCTATCTATCTATCTATCTATCTATCTATCTATCTATCTATCTATCTATCTTACAGGGCCAACACCAGCAATTTAGCGAGCATGATATATATATATATATATATATATATATATATATATATATATATATATGTATTATATATACATATATATATATATATATGCACATTTCATTAAAACAGACAGACAAGGTGCTTTTATTTATTTTTTTTATACAATTTCTCATGGTATCTAAATTGTATAAAAAACTAAATAAAAGTACCTTGTCTGTCGTTTCTAATGAAATGTGCATGAAAGAAGGATTGCTGCCTAAATACACAAATATATATATGTATATATATATATGTATATAATAAATAAAAACAGAGCATCTACTCAAATATGAGTATCCATTTAAAAATAACGTAATAACGTTTAAACAAATAAATTATATATATATATATATATATATATATATATATGTGTGTGTGTGTGTGTGTGTGTCTGTGTCTGTGTGTGATTGTGTTTGCGCGTGTAAATATAGGGCTATTGTATATTACAAATATTTTAGGTCACTTATTCGTATAATTTATTTTATTTTATTGAATATTTTTTATATAATTTTTCACTCTTTATCATAATAAATCATATTTATTAATTTTGTAACATAATATTTCAATTTGTACACAGTAATTTATTTCGTATGTAATTCTAATCAGATAAATATATTTTGCGACGCACATGAAAGATTAAGTTAATGTAAGTGTAAGCTGTCAATCAAATAGTTGTCTTAATTTGAGTATTAATGTGTCAAAAACTAAAATGTCGGCAGCAATCGCCTATCTATCTATCTATCTATCTAATTTTGTGCTTTATCTATCTTTCTACCTCTCTCATTTTGTACATTATCTTTCTATCTATCTCATTTTGTATATAATCTATCTATCTATCTATCTATCTATC
>OZ038485.1:43708860-43721360 GCA_964036315.1 Acanthosepion esculentum
GAGTTCAACATGTTTTTATTATAATCTCTTATAAAAAGTAAATACTACGAACAGTGGAAATGTTACTCCATTTGTTCTTTCCCTCATTTGTATATATATATATATATATAAAATTGTAATAAGCAGTCAAAAGTATATGACAAATTATGAATAAAAATGTAAAATATGACGAAAAAATTACTATCAGTCTGCGTGTTTTGAAATGAATCAAAACAAATTAAGTTCATTGAAGCGTAAAGAGTGCTATTCTGCTCTTCATTGATATATGTAATCTCATAAGTTTATGTATCGATGTCTCTATCCATCTATCATATATACGTACTATGTATTTAATATCTATAATATATATTATATACTACATATATATACAAAGCTTCTTTCTCCACGTTTAACATACATATCCTCATTTCTAATGTATATATAAGTATATGTATATGCTCATATGTGTGTGTATATATATATATATATATATATATATATATATATATATATATATATATATATATATATATATGCGGATTTATTATACCTCTCCAACTATCATTTGCGTGTATGAGAGTGTGTGTTTCAGAATATCAGGCAGCGAGCAAATATATGTACTTATGTCTATTTACACATACATATATGCACAAACTTCTGTAATGGACACACAAACACACACATGTATGCATATATATATATATATATATATATATATATATATATATATATATATATATATATATATATATATATATATATATATAGATACAGATACATACATACGTACATACATATAGTTGCATATGCCTAAAGGATAGAGTAAGAGTTAGCTTTAACCCATTTTTTGCATATATATTCATTTATTTTAAGGTTTAGGGTATCCCACATGCTTTAAGGTTTGGAGAGAACTGATTTATTAATTATTGACAAAGTCGGTGAAGATGAGATATCACGCTGATTTGCAATGTGTCTTCAAGTCGAAACAGCTCTCATTTTTAACCTTATAATTGTGCTACCTTTCGCTACTACGCACGATCGTTACACCTTGCCAATACCTCATAAATAACGATCTATTACGTTTTGATCGCATGGAAATGGGGAAAAGATACTACTTGGTTTCTGTGAGAAAATGAATTAAAGAAAGAAGGGAAGAGAGAGAAACAGATTAAGCTGCTAAGAACAGATACTACACATTGATCTTAGTATTATTTTTCAGTTCGACCACATAATGTCACACAAGGTCAGTTTAAAGTGGCTTTAACGACAATACCGTGTAAAAATTGCCCAAGTTCTCCTCGGCACTTTCTCTTTTGGGGACGTCTCAGGAGCCTGCTAATAAACCCACCCCCTCCTGAATGAGAGATACTGGGGGAAATGCCTCTTGGGCCTTAGGCTTAATATTATTTAAACCTTCCCGAGTCAAAAAGCCGAGAAACAGTTGTAACAATTTCATGCGGCACTACGCTGTCAGGATGTGACACATGATCAGTTTAATGTGCGGAGCCCGAGCCCGTGCTCACGGGCCAGGTTAAATGAAATAGCCCAGCCCCAGCAAACGTCAGTGAGGGGGCTTATTGCCCGGGGCAGCTGTTCTCCGAGACCGGGCATCTCTCAATAATATTTTCAGTTGCGCTCCGTCCGCAGACAGACACACAACTGAGAGATGACAAAAATTGCCCACAGCCTCCGCAACCTCTGGTGCAATGAGGACGCGGCCTTGGACAGCTGTTCCCCAGGGCTGGGCACCTCTCAGTATAATTTTCTCAGTTGCTCCCCTGTTCTTTGACAGAGAAGCCCCTGAGCGCACTCTGACCAAAGACAGAGACGCAAATGAGAGATAAGCCATGCGTTACAAATGCCTCCAAGGAGGAATTTATTCGAGGGCAGATACTACACTTGGTATCTACTTGACCCCCCCACTGAATCAGGTTGTGACACAAGGTCGGTTTTTAACGTGGGGACCCGAGTGTTTCCACCCGGGCCGCTGGACTTTGCTGGTCTTAGTTGGTCTTAGCTTGTCCAAGCTGGTCATAGCTAGTCATAGCTGGTCTTGGCTGGTCATAGCTTGTCCAAGCTGGTCAGAGCTGGTCATAGCTAGTCATAGCTGGTCTTGGCTGGTCATAGCTTGTCCAAGCTGGTCAAAGCTAGACGTAGCCGCGATACTACCAGCGCAGGGACGAAAACCTGTGCCAGGCATGTATCAGTGATCGAATCTCAGCCAAAAGGCGATCATTAAGCGAGCGATCTGAGAACAGATACTACACTTGGTATCTACTTGATCCCCCACTGAGTCAGGTTGTGACACAAGGTCGGTTTTTAACGTGGGGAGGGAGGGGGACCCGAGTGTTTCCACCCAGGCCGCGATAAAAGCGGCATTTTTTTCAGACACCCAGTAATTGATCAACGGAAAGCAAGTAAGGCAAACGCACAAAAATTCAGTTATCGTAATAAGAATATTATTAAGAGAAATGTTCGTAAGACGGGCATTTGGCTTGTTTTAATGAATTTCTGAAAATAATTCAAACAACTCTTCCTATACGATTTGTCTTTCAAATTATTTAATTAATGACCAACCGCAACTAAATGCAGCAACGAAGCGTAAAGCACTTGCGAAATCGTAGACAGACGTTGATAATGCAAGGCAAACGACAGCCAGACATGTAAACAATGACATATTGTCTACTGCTTAGATAAATACGTATTTCAGCAAGTCAGTTTGAATGTGATAGATAGAAAGAAAATGTTAAGAAAAAAAAAAAAAGAAAGAAAAGAGAAAAGGAAAAGGACAAGGAGGATATTCAGGCGATTAACTTTGGGGTCTTCACCGCCAGGTTAAAGGTTAGCAAACTGGTTCCACTGTTCATTAATACATAGTAATTCGAACCTCACCGATTGTCCTATTGTACAAAACAAAACTTATCAATATTAGACCGAGAACGGTTTGGTAGAATGCTGAGATTATTTTATTGCTAAATTTATTTCTAACTCACAAACTTAGTAAATTAAAATCCAGTTCTAATAAAAGAACGTTAAAAAGTTCTCGTCCCGATCTACTCCCGAAAATCTGATGAAATGGCCAAACATAAAACTTTTATTAAAAATTTTTGTATATTATATTTTGAAAGGCTTCATGGCCGGGCCGAGAACTTTTCAGCGTTTCAGCGCATGGTCATAAAACAATAATTAACGAAGTCCGTATAAGAGAACAGCAAAGCGAAAAACAACGTCCGTATATGGAAACAACAAAGCGAATGATAACGATCGTATATGAAAACATCAAAACGACAAGCAAATCCGTATATGAAAATAATAAAGCGAAAGGCAGTGTATATGAAAAGAGCAAAGCGAAAGACAATGCCTGTATATGGAAACACCAATGCGAATGACAAAATCCGTATATGAAAACACCCGAGCGAAAGACAATGTCTCAATATGGAAACTACGAAGCAAATGATAACAACTGTATAAGAGAATAGCAAAGCGAAAGGCAAAATCCCTATATGGAAACAACGAAGCAAATGACAACGACCGTATATGAAAAAAACAAAAGCAAAACACAACGCCCATATATGAAAAATCAAAGAACATAATGTGACGTTCTAGGTGTTTGCCGCGTTACATTTGAGAAAATTACTATTAAGTATATATGTATATGTTATGATGTTGGTTTGGGGTTTGTAGAGACAAACGGCAAATAACACGTAACAATAAAAAGGGTTTTATTACGTTGGTAAAAGGTACAGAAATCGCCTGAGTAGTCTATATCTAGCTCAGCGGAACGTCTTCCACTGTCTCTCGACGTGCCGCTATTTAAAGTCTTTAGACGTAGACAAGTTCATCTTCAAGAGGGGTGGTAGGTTTCCGACACAACAGTATACAATGGTACGAGCTCCACAAACGCATTTATTATGTTTGCATGACTTTTATTTGAAGCTGTCAAATGCTTGTCAAAGTCGCGAAAACAAGTTCAGGGTGAAAAGTGTTACGAAATAGGACTTCAAGGAGTAAAATTTGCTTTAAACTCATTTCAGGTTAAGGTGTTTTCCATGAAAAGGTAATGTTAATTTGTCGGCAATAAGCATGTCCTTTGACCGATTTAATAGATAGTAAATGTGTATTATCTATCTATCTCTCTATCTATCTCTCTATCTATCTCTCTATCTATCTATCTATCTATCTATCTATCTATCTATCTATCTATCTATCCTTCTTACTCTTTCACTGTGGGGGGAAATAAATATTCGTACACAAAAAAAAAATGAAAAATTGTATTTTTATAAATGTAAAAGCCTTAACTAAAACAAATTTTGATACATTTTATGTGTAAAGATACATTTTATTAAAAAATAGTAATAATTAATTCTCATTCTAACAGAAATTAATGCATTTTTTTTTCATTTTAACTGATGAAAAAAGTATTCGTACAAAACAAAAAAAGCGTATTAACTTAATTTAATACTTTGCGGAATATCATTTATTGAGTTCAACAGCTACCGCTCTATTCCTGTACGTCTCAACTAATGATTTGCACACATTGAGTGGTATTTTGTCCCATTCTTCTTGGCATATTGTCTTCAAATTCTTGATATTTGTTGGTGCTCTTTTCCTAATTTGAATTTTCAAATATCGCCATAAATTCTCGATTGGGTTCAAGTCTGGGGACTGGCTTGGCCATTGCAAGACATCAACGTTACTTTTAGCTAACTATTTCCTTGTAGATCTAGCGATATGCTTAGGATCATTATCCAGTTGGAAAAGCCAATCAGGAGGTAGCCGAAGTCTCTCAACAGAACGCATTCAATTGTCTTGCAGGATTTTCTGGTAGCTTTCGGCATTCATCTTGCCATCTATTATTGATATTCTGCCAACACCTTTTGCAGAAAAACAGCCCCAGATCATGATACTGCCACCACCAAACTTTGCAGTTGGCAACGTGTTCTTTGGTAAGTAGGCTTCACCGTCCTTCCTCCACACATGATTTCGATAATTATGACCAAACAACTCTATTTTAGTTTCATCTGTCCATAGTACTTTTTCCCAAAACGAATATTCTTTATCCTTATGCTCTCTAACGAAATTTAGCCTAGCATCTCTGTGTCGTTTCAAGAGGTGTGGAGTCTTCCTTGGGATGCGTGATTTCAGACTGTTTTTGTGTAGTTCATTACTTATTGTACGCTTGGTTACTTTAATCCCTAATGCACGCAGATGTTCCTGCAGCTCTTCTCGGGTAACCTGTGGAGTTTGTTGGATCTGGCGTCCTAATATCCTTGCTAATCTTAGAGAAATCTTCCTCGGAGCACCTGTTCGTCTTTGGTTTTCGACGCTGTTACGAGTTTTAAACCTTGCAATGAACGAAGCAATTGTAGTAAAAGGAATATTCAGGTTGTTAGAAATCGTTCTGTAACTGTTCCCATCTTTCCAACGAGACAAAATGTGTTGTTTTGTGAAATAGTCAATTGTTTACCATTAGACATTATTAGAACCTTCTCGTAAGACTAGAAATTGCAGAATGCTCTGATAATGGCTAATAGCGTTAACTATGATTACTGATAACATTACTGGAACATTCTAGAATATACTTTTTTCATAATTAATTGATTATTTTATTCTAATAATTGATTTGTACGAATACTTTTTTCACCTGTTAGAATTAAAAAAAAGCATTAATTTCCGTTAGAATAAGAATAAATTAAGTTTATTATTATTTTTTAATAGTATGTGTTTTTATACATAAAATGTGTTGAGATTTGTTTTATTTAAGGCTTTTACATTTATAAAAATACAATTTTTCAAGTGTACGAATATTTATTCCCCCCACTGTATCTATCTATCTATCTATCTATCTATCTATCTATCTATCTATATATATATATATATATATATATATATATATATATATATATATATATATGTTAGTCTATTCATTTCTTTTTTCTTTCTTTCCATATTTCAAAGTCTCTTTCTTTTACTCTCTTTCTAACAGTCTTTCTCACTATATATCTTTCTCTCTTACACTATATATATATATATATATATATATATATATATATATATATATATATATATATATATATATGTACTGGTTGTATTTAGGTAGGAAATGTCATCTGAATAATTAATTTAAAATAAAATAGATATACACACACGCACGCACAATACACACATATATATGGGCACACATTTGTGAGTGTGCGTGTTTGTGCGTGCGTGTGTGTGTGTGTGCATATATCTATGTAGCTAGTTAGCTATTTTCCATTGGCGCCATCTATTCGAGTTCAAGATCAGTTAAGATTTACCAGTGAGCGATTAAAAATAGATATCATATACATATATATAGTTCCCGGATTCTTTCGATAGAGAGTTTTGGAGATATATCGGATATATATATATATATATATATATATATATATATATATATATATATATGTATGTATGTATGTATGTATGTGTGTGTGTGTGTATTTAGGCAGCCGAGAGCGCTCGGATAAAAAGAACATTCAAACAGTTTTATAAATATATATATATATATATATATATATATATATATATATATATAAGTTTAAGTTAAAAATGAATTTTCTTATGTAACATATTTTAGGCAATATGTGATATATGTTAAATTGAATTGAATTAATTAAAATTCTGGAAGCCGGATTAAATCTGTGAAACATGAAGTCGGGAAGATTTTTTAGAATTTTATTTTAATTTGTTTATAATATATATATATATATATATATATATATATATATATATATATATATATATACAAACATTAGAGAATTAAAAACAGATACACTTGCAGCAATATATATATACTTTATATATATACTTGTTTGCAAAAGTTGGTATACAATAACAAAACGTGTGCACAAAACCTACTGTATTTATTATGTAAACATATCAATAATAGCATTAATACTTACTATATACCTACTTCTGCAGACCCCTGTATGTTTATGCTGTGTATGTATATGTTTGTGAATGTATATATGGTTTATATGTGTATAGATGTGTCTTTATATATTCATGTATACTCTTTTTTTTATAAATCTGCACACACACACACACACACACACACACACATATATATATATATATATATATATATATATATATATATATATATATATATATATATATATACACGCACATACACTTACATTATTATTTATGCTTATTTGAAAAAAGTTCACACATCAGGATGTGTTCGTATTCATCTTTGCGGATGAATTTATGTATATTGTTTACACACGCACACATATATGGTTGTGTATAGGTGAATATTATATATATATATAATTATATGTAAGAACAAAATAAGCTAAAACCTGATAGAAAAATTTACTCCATTATCTGTAATAATTGCCATAAGGAATACATAGGAGAAACCTAAATGAATTTGAATAAAAGATTGTATGAACACGAAAAGGATCTTTTACAAAACAACATACTCAGGGCATTAGTTGCTTACTGTATTGAGCCTGATCATAATTTTGAATTAAAATATGTTACTTTATTTAAAAGCGGGAGTAATTTACTTAGAGAGTAAGCACATTTGTTGCTAGATCATCCACAATAAATTTGCGTTCAGGTTCAGGTGTAAATATTGAGACCTTGCTGTCAATCTAGTTCTTGCTTTCTTTTAGTTGACTTTCTTTATTGATTATGAATTTAACTGTCAGTTACTGGACACTACTCCGTTATCTTTCGACTCAACTTATATGCTTTGCTACTGTTTCTATCAGCTGGCTGGATATTCTCCATTTCACAAATGCAAATGAACCTTCCTTGGCAGATTTTCTATTATCAGAATGCGGGATGTTTAATAATAACAGTGATAAAAAATAAAAACAAATGCATAAAGACACTGAATGAAATTATCTCGACTACACATCAAGACACATCTATTAAAAAAAATTAAATTTAAAATTTCAGCGTTCCAACATTTTCAGCGTTCCAACATTTTCAGCGTTTCCTGTTTGTACATAATTATAAGCAACGCATGTGTTTTTATATCCCGCCTCTTCTTCCTACACATATGTAATTCTATCGACCAAACAATTACTTTAGTCCGATGAAGTCCTAAAGGACGAAACGAGTCACAGAATTTTTCCACTTTGTTATTAATTTGCCTAATAATAGTTGTGTATGCATACATCTGTATATGAATATGTGAAAAAAAAATCCTCATATAAACGTGTGTGTGCCTGTGTTCCTGATGCATATGTACGCACTCAGCAGGCAAATGTAAATACAGAACGATGTTTTTTAACACACACTTGTGTATGTGGATTATGAATGTATGTGGATTATTGTGTATGTGGATTATGAATGAAAAATGAACCCATTGTATATCAGGGTTTACTTCTGAAAACTGAAGAATTCTGTCCAGAGCAGACAAGTCAATCTATTTTAATTGGAGAGTCATATCCTGTTACCCGCAAAGACACCTGAGAAGATGCACCGCAAACCTCGGTCGTATCAGGTTTATCAATATGTGAAGCTGTCAATTTGCATTTGTGAAATGAAGAATATCCAGCCAGCTGATAGAAACAGTAGCAAAGCATATAACTTGAGTCGAAAGATAACGGAGTAGTGTCCGGTAATTGACAGTTTTTAGACTGACAGTTTCTTTTCTCGCACTTCTCGCTTGTTGAACTCTCTTCTGGCTTCTTGCTTCCCAATCAACTTTGATCTTCAAAAATTTAAATGCACTATCTATCGTCATCTTCTGACTTATTCATTCCTGTTATTTTATTTTTCTCTCTCATTGAGAGATTTTTCCTCTCATATTCTCTCACGCTTAGTAACACCTTGCACCTTAGTGGCTTTATTGCCTTGCTTGGAGTGAAATGATTAAAAGAAAAAACAACTCCACCTTTTTACGTGAAAACCAAATTGTTAAACTGACCATGATCGTCCAGTTAAAGAAGTTTGACCGTTCGTAATGAATCAAATTACAAATAATCCTGATCAGACAAAGAGAAAGTTCCTTCAAAAATTTTCTGGAAGAAAAGTACACGAATATGGTACAAGCTTCCGACTTTCTTACGTCATCTTTGGGGCAAGTAGAGACAATGAGATAATTCATGTGTTTTGTAGTATTAGTGAAAAAAAAAACCAAAAAAAAACCCCAAAACAAAAAGCAAAACAAAATATAATTCCCAAAACCCCTTCACGCATTGCATGCGTCAAAACAGTTTGGCTATATCATAACACTTTGGCTACATCATAACACTTTGGCTACATCATAACACTTTCCCAACGTCACAACAACCACTAGTTCTGTTTTAGTAGGAGTCGTGACGTTGGCTAAAAATAAAAATAACAAAAAAAAAAACCAAACTAAAACAAGTCACAGATTGCTTATTTTGCAATGCTGTTTGTCTACAACACTGATTAGTTGTACGAAACTCACCAATATATATATATATATATATATATATATATATATATATATATATATATATATATATATATATATATATATATATATATATATATATGAAGAAAGAACAGTAAGATATATAATCCAGTGTTCTTATAGATATTTTTATTTTTACAAAATAGTGCTCATAGTAAATTTACAGGGCATTAATATTATAAATTAACTGATTTAAAATATGTTTAACCGCTACACAGTAATAACCATGTTTCAAAAATGGAAGCTAAATGCTTCGAATTTAATTTTGTAATTAAATTAAAAAGATTAGTTCCATTTCATCCTCAAGCGAATTTTGGAGATGAGGTATTATGTACACTATTTATATTATTCGGACTATTGTCCTCATCTTTGTTGCCGTATCTATAACAACATTTCGGCTGTTGTACTCTCCGGCCCTCTTCAGTTGGTTGGAATGTTGAACTGAACCATTAATTTTGCTCGCTGGGGTAGACTGTTCTAGTTCCACGTGCCATGTCTAATGGATGTCAGTTATCAGTTATCTCCTGTTAATTCACCTCTCCAAGTTCTCCACTGCCTGAACTAATGTAAATATGATATATGTCTAACATGTTTACCTTTTATTAAAGCTTCATTAGAGAATGATATATAAAATAAAAGAAGAAAGAAATTCTGGTAGTTTTACTTTTGTGTTTTTTGATTTTCATTGCTTCAACCTATTTCACGTGTATTGGACTTTTTAATCAACGTTAGTATAATTTGTGGCATTCCGAATCCAATGAGAGACGACAAGCCAATCCAAAGTTTCAAGAAATTTCAGGTAGTTTTGAGAATCCATTAATTTCATGAAAGTTTGGATGGACGCATCCTCTCTCTCCCCACTCTCTCTTTCTCTGGAAACACACACACACACACACACACACACACACACACACACACACACACACACACACACACACACATATATATATATATATATGTGCATTTCTGTCAGATTTTTTATCCATTATGCATTATATATATATATATATATATATATATATATATAACCAATCAAAACATCCAACTGCATCTGACTAACTTAAGCATCCAGAATATTTCTCACACATACCTGAATATTACCTGTTACTTCATTACACGTGACACGTATCCAACCAATAAGAAATAACAACCAAATACAACATACCATTAATCTGCGTCTCTATGTTTTTCCTCATTTTTTAATTATTTCTGTCAAAGATTTAAGAAGGTGAAATATTAATATCTGTTTCCTACTTGTTCTTTATCCTATATATATATATATATATATATATATATATATATATATATATATGTAGAGAGAGAGAGAGAGAGAGAGAGAGAGACGGAGAGAGTGAGAGAGAGAGAGAGTTCATTTTCTTTCTTTTTATTTATTGGTATTTTTTGACAAATAAATCACAGAAATGTCCTGATGATAGTCCAGTACATGAAACATTGAGTTGCAAATATGGACAGAAACAAGAATATATTTTAAATACGCCACTCTCCATCCACCTCTCTCTCTCTCTCTCTCTCTCTCTCTCTCTCTCTCTCTCTCTCTCTATATATATATATATATATATATATATATATATATATATAACATTAATAAACTTATAATTGTAAGCAGCTATACTCGTCCGGTAAAACCTTAGGTGTTTCAGCTTGTGAATGAACAAACTAATACACAAGGGGAAAAAAGGGGGGAAAAAGAAAGAACTAAGAACATATACTTCCGGCGAAAATAATCGTCTAGAATCTAAGTTCAGGGTTCAAAGAAAAAACCTCCGACACGAGTAAAGTAAAATAACTAAACAAAGTGCTCAATACGCTAAGTAGTGCAAAATAAGTAAGTAAACCTAAAGAGCCAGACTAACCTACCGAGCTTTCACCTACGCGGATCGTCAAGGCGGACTGGCTGATTAGTGCGCCCTGACGATTCGCGTAGGTGAAACCTAGGTAGGTTAGTCTGGCTCTTTAGGTTTACTTACTGATATATATATATATATATATATATATATATATATATACAAAATTAACAATTTTTAATATAAGAGAACTATTCTCATTTAAGATATGTATATAAACCTTATAGATATTATATAATAAAGTTATGTACATGTAGGGTCAGGAAACTTCTCGATGCGACCCACTTCACAAAATCTAACCAAATTACCAATCAACGGCTAAATTAAAAAAAAATCTGTTATTATATATCTATATATATATATATATATATATATATATATATATATATATATATATGGTTAAATTGCCAGATATATTTCGATTTCATTGATTTTTGCCTTGAAAAAGTCGGAAGACGAAACGCGTCGGCAAAATCTAAGATATTTCCAATTGTCATTTTATACCATATATATATATATATAGTTTACGAAAAACTAGGTAATCCGTATGGGTAGACCCAAGGAGGATAAAATCCAGAGAGCTCAATGTAAATCAGAGCTAATAATTTAAATAAATTATTATATATATATATATATATATATATATATATATATATATATATATATATGTTTTTTAATTCGACATTTCTATTATTTCAAATATTATTATAGCGGACACTCGTACTTGAAAATAAACTCCCTCTCTATTTCAGATACTAGTATCCACTATATTAACGTTTGACGCAATATATTACATATGTGGCGGTAATCATTCTTGTATACTGGCTTCATTGAATAAAACAGGCATAAATATTTTATTCAATTTTTCTTGTGTCCTAATAGTTCTACTTTTTGAGGGATAAATGTACCAATAAATTTCTCAAGATTTTGTTGTCCCAGGAACTTTTGACTAATAATGTAGCCATACAAAACAGTATAGGAAAGAAAGCAAAAATATCAAAACAAACAAAAATGAATTTCTCGCATGAAAAATGGTTAAAGTATGAGTCGAAAGCTCTCGGAACAATACACAATATGGACAATTTCTATACATGCTTAGTTCGCGAAAAGGGATAATTGTAAAGAAGTATGAAAAAATGATTAAAAAGCTCATAAAACATACCTTGTCCGTCATATTTAACGAAATATGCATGCATGCATATATATATATATATATATATATATATATA
>OZ038485.1:43731360-43881360 GCA_964036315.1 Acanthosepion esculentum
CAAAAATAAATATTCATTGTACATTTTTCCTCTGTCTAATCTAAATGAAAATAATGTTTCATTAAATTATGCAAGCACCAAATTATTTATTTTAGATTTATTCCAGTATTTTTGTCAGATTTCAGAACACATTTTCAAGACGTTCTGATTTCATATTGCAAAATCTTTTTACTTTGTCATCTTCCCCACCAATTTTAAAATTATCCACCATATATCGAAATGGAGGGAGTAACTGATCCCCCCCCCAAATATTTCTATATTTTTTCTAATAAAAAAAAACTATTCAGTATACAATGAATTGTGTTAATTAATGAATAAGTGCCTGAAATTTCATATAATTCAGATGATTCCTTGTATTAACTAAATAATAACGCCCCTTAATGTGAAGTAGCGCTCGAAAGCACGCCGGACAGAACGTGGGTTTCTCCTATAAAGGGGAGGCAGGTTGGAACCCTACCAGAGTGCAGGTTTTCTTTATTAAGTTTCCTGGAGTATTACAGGCTAATAGACGTATTACACACTGTTTAAAATAATGAAAAGTTACATTACATTACGTCATCATTATTCCCGGAGTTGTTCAGACTAATAGTGACGTCTTTCTTCATTGTTTTCATAGGTTGGCCAATGCTTTCTTTGGTCTGAGTTCTAGATTGTGTATGAGAAATTCTTGCAGAGTGTACCTCTTTTATTCTTTTGTATTAGGTTGATGCAAAAATAATGTCGTTTTTTGACGTTCAACTTCATGTGAGAAAACGACATTATTTTTGCACCAACCTAATAGTTAGATTGAAAATAAAAACTGGCTGCATGAAAACATATATTAATCTCATTATTCCACATAAAAGACACTACAAATATTTTTTCAGTTTCTAAGATTCTGTATTTTTTCTTTACTTAATAAAAGTGCCTACATCAAACTGACCTCTCTACTGGTCTGGCTAATACAGTTTTTTAAAAAGATTCCTTCACCTTATACTGAGGCTTCCTATCGATTATTACGACCTCCTCCTTAAGAGCGATTAATTTGTTTTATTTAATTTTACAGCTTATATCCCTTTGTGAGTTATATAAAGCTGAAACTTATTTTCGGATTTTAGGAGGTCTCTCCTACTATTTTATTTCTATGTTCCAAGATTGTTCACCTATATGATATCACTTTTTACTACAAGTTTCTGGTGTCCCTCAAGTCAAAATTTTAGGCGTTAACTTCTTCCTCCCTTGTATTTTCTATCACAACTGAATATGGTTTATACAAAAAAAAATATCTAATTAAGGGGTTAAACTTTTAATTCTGCTGTCTGCATAAATTTCTGATAGCAAGATCAAGAATTACTGATTGCAGAAAACGTCTCCCGATGAATTAGGAAAACTGCGGAAGGCCAAAGAATACCTCAGTCTAAACATAATGATAAAGTTAACATAGCTGGGCACAATAGTCTGAGCGACTTGGGGAATAAGTCTATAAAATGTACCACATTATAAGTGCAAACGAACAGTAATATATATACAATTTTATTTCATTTTTGTGACTCTATACAATATAAACTTGGCACTTCAAGAGTTCAAGATGGAGGAATACGTGGACAGGGTTATAAAAGTTAGGTACAAGCAAACTTTAATATGTATAAAATATGGCTTCAGCAACACATATGTTAATCTCTTAAGCCTGAAAGATACTTGTGGAAGTAATTTGTCTGTTGACACGGTCTCGTGTTTTTGTGTGCGTCTCGGATCATTTTAGCGATCGTCCTCGTGCCACGTCGTGTAATTTGTTCGTGTCATGGAATATAGACACGGAGTCGTAAACATTTTTTAGAAGTGGGTCAGATTGGAATTATATATATATATATATATATATATATATATATATATATATATATATATATATATATATATATATATATATATACTAGTGTACCTGTGACGTCAAAATTGATGACAAAAAATATGTATTATAAGTAATATATATTATATTGTAAGTAATTTTTGTTTAATCCAAGTACAATTTTGTAATTTAAAATAGTTTGTTATTAAGGTTAATAATTGAACAGTGTACAATTTATAAACACCTAAGGAAAGATATCCGTATATTATCTTCATAAATGTTACATATTTATAACCAAAATTATGTTTACAGCAAAAGTTTCCAAAGCACAATATATTTTGTGCAAACTTTGAAAGATCTGAGTGATCCTTGACAGTCCGTAGATTCAATCTGTTATTTTAGAGTCTACTTATTTCTCGTTCTACTAAGAGCAACGTATCATAAAATATATATATTTTTAATTTATTTTTTTTTGTTCACACCTTCTTTTTTTAATTATAAATTTTGATTTTAAAATTAATTTCTAAAAATGAACAAAGAGTTCTTGAATATATATGCGGCGCATTACATATACGAACCGTCTTCGATAGCGATATCAATACTCGTCAACCGGACCCAAGTTCGCACGGCATCGGGTGGGTCATCGTTATTTTGCACACTTCCCATCGATTGTTACACACACACACACACACACACACACACACACACACACACACACACACACACACACACACACACACACACACACACACACACACTAATAAACCTATCTATCTATCTATCTATCTATCTATCTATCTATCAGTGTGTGTGTGTGTGTGTGTGTGTGTGTGTGTGTGTGTATTTATTTTAGGATACTACACCGAAAACATGGCCTGATGGGATGCATTGATATACATAAAAAAATGACTGCAATTATGTAGCGATTTTGTCAGGTTTTCGGTGTAATATCCTAAAATAAATAATATTGCTCTACTTTGTATTGAGCCTTTTTTAAATTAAATGTTACGAACGTTGGAATTGTACTCTATTCGTTCTCATCTTACCTGGATATATATATATATATATATATATATATATATATATATATATATATATATATATATATGGGGTGGTGTATTGTATATACAGAAGATTTTTGACACCGAGGGCCAAGAAAACCACGAAAATTAAAATATGCCTATATTTAAAAATAAATTAAAACTAATTATATAATCATTTAATTTAATTCAATTATTATTTTAAATTTTTAAAAAATATATAAACAAACATAAACTCTAATTCTAATTCTCTTAACTAATGATCAACCAATACGAGGTTCGAGAACCACTCAATATAAAGCGCTATTGAAGGAGGTGTGTGAGAATAAAAAGTAGGAAATTTATATATATCTTGTTCTTGGGGGAAAAGCTGCCTGAATTGAACTTTTTCCTTAAAATTGGAACAGGGGGAAAATGGAGGTGATTCGATTAATATTATGAACGTATGGTGGATAGATAACGATTGACCCTTACTGTGAAGAATTTAATATTGTAACGTTCGGAGGAAGCATCCCAACGGGAGTCTCTTGTTCTTGGGGGAAAAAGCTGCCTGGATGGAACTACTTCGTTGCAATTAGAACACGGGGAAAATGGCAGTGATTCAATTCAATGGCATTAACAAGCAGAGTCCTAACTGTAAAGTTCTGAACTCGTAGAACTGAGGAACAGAGCTCATCTGAACATTTACCATGGAAAGAGCCAGATTGCGCAGTGCATAAAACTCGTGCTACTGGTGAGCAATGTATATATATATATATATATATATATATATATATATATATATATATATATACTCGCCAAACCCTCTTCACTATAGGGACAGGAATTTGTACACCACAACACCTGGATTTACTTCTAACTTCATACCTCTTCTTTTTTCTTCTTTCTCCTCCTTTCTCATGTCTACTTCTATAAATTAATCCCATTTTAAAAAAAGAACAAAAAAATTTAAAAAACTCACAAAAATACACTCTTCCTTCATGTGAAAGGGGGTTTCTATGTCACCAAAAATTGCAGTAGGTCGAAACTTCATCAAGTGAATACACTTTTATATCTGCACATGAAAGTTTGTGAACAGATTTTTTGTCTAACTGAAGCTTCAGTTTGAAGCTATTTATTCTCCCTCCTCCCCACTTACTCTCCCTTCACGTGCGTACACGCACGCACACACACACACACACACACACACACACACACACACACACACACACGCCAAACCCTCTTGACTATAGGGACAGGATATACATATATATAAATATATGTATTTTAGGATATTACGCCGAAAACATATTTTTATATACTTTTATTACTATAATGGTTATTTTTATTGGATTTGAGTGAACACTCGTTTTTTTTTAAATCTGTTTATTTCATCTACCTGTGCCTGCGCGCTCGAGAAAGAAAATGTGCCCTCCAACAGAATTCGAACTTGCAGGAGAAACCACCGTCTAGTCCGGCGAGGTTTGACCGCTCGGCTACGAAGAGCTTTACTATCAAGAAAGGTTCTATTTGTCTTAAAGCACATTAACTGGTTCAGATTTTCTCGAAAGCCATACCTGCTCAGTTTCGTATCCGAAACTTGTTTACGGATTAAAGAATTTATGTATTCTATTTTTTTTTAATCCGACATATTTTATTACTTTAAAGGTTATTTTCAGTGGATAACCGCATTTAAGTAGACGCTCCGTATCTTTTTATACAGTATTTATTTCGTGTACCGGCACGCGCACTCAAGAAAATTTAATAAAGTAAATGTCTTTGTTGATACATATGTTTGAATAAATAGACCTGTTTTTTTTAACAGTGTATATCAATGTCTAACGGCCTGTGTATTCGAGAGTCTTGATAAACAAAAATATGCCTTCCAGTAGAGTTCGAACACGCGTCCCCCTTGTGGGGGAAATCATCATTTCACCCGGTGGTCTTTTCGACAGCTCAGCCACGGTAGAACTTCCCAGGGAAGCAAGATGCTATTACGCTATCTAAGAAATGCGTATCTATTGTTCGGATCCCTCGAAATCTATATCTACTTTTATTTTCGTATCCGAAACGTTGAAAAAATGGTCTATCAGGGATTAATGAATTTTACTTATAACCTAGGATTATCTCTTGTGACTTAAGAAAACACCTGTCTCCACCTGCCATGCTTTATCTTTAAAAATATTAGATCAGACTCAAAGGTAGTGTTGCTGCTATACCTGGGCAGGAGCTGCTTGATTCCCACGTTTTTGCCGCGACAGTGTTCTAAAGCTTGTAGATCTTCCACCCCTTTCCCACAGACGCACAGTCACGAGCTTATCGCTACTCTTCCCCAGTAAATATGTTTTGACGAGCTACATTAAATGTTTCCACTAGTTCAGACCTTCACAGTTGAGACCAGCATGCCATGTAAAGACTGGCGAACCATCCTGATTCACTTCGTATTCTGTAAGTAATAAGAAGGTTCTATTCAGACAGTTTCTTCCCAAGGGATGCTGCTTTATGGAAGGAACTCCCGATCGAATGCTTTCCCGATCACTACAATCTTAATCACTTTAAGTAGCGAGTCAACCGTTATCCGTCCTTCATATCGTCATACTCTACAATTCTTACGTCTATAAAACAAAACCCCATTCAGCAGCTCTCTATCTTGAGTGGCTCTTGGGCCCTGTATTGGCTGAACAATAGTGAATTTAAGCATGATATAAAAGGGAGGAAATATAAAGTTCTTTATCAAGAATAACTGGCCCATTCACCCGTGCATTGGATGTTGCTACCATATGTAGTTTGGTGTTCTGGCTATATATCTCGGGATTCTCGATAAAATCCAAAGAAGAGTCGGTAATGATATCGGTTCTGATGGAGTACTGTTTTCATATTTTGGCAGGAGCTGCCAAGACCTCACTCTCCAGCCTTGATAGAGTTCAAAAGCGTCTCTGAGCCCTTGTGTGAGACGAATTATTCTCCAGCCTCCAACCTTTCCCCCACAAGCAGGGTGTGGCAAGCCTCTGGTTGATCTACCGCTACTTCCACGGAAAGTGCTCGGATGAACTACATTAGAGTCCCGCCAAGGCAACCCTTCATGTTAAGCACACGCCATACCACTTATATTTTAGCAAACCACCTACATTTCTTCTGTATTCCAGCGATGAGAAGTAAGTTTCCCACGAGCAGCTTCTTCCCGTAAACCACTGCCCAGAATGTTTCCCCGATTACTACAATCTATTCAAGGTTAGGGTTAATCGTTACTCCCTAACTTATACACACAAATAGCCTCCTAACGTAACCCTCTATCTCGAGTGCCCCCGGGTTTGTAAAGGGTGACACTCACTATAAAATAAAATAAAAAATACAAAGAAACTTAGCATCTCGACTTCAACCTCCGTGGCGCGGATTCCCTCTGTCTTTTCTATAAATATTTTCATCGCAGTTGTTCTGATGAGTTCTCCTCCTTGGTACATCGACTGCGTGGATTTAAGCGTGCTGATGGATTGACTAATGGGTCTCATCGTTTTACTGTTGAAATAGCTTAGATATAACCGTAACTTCTTGTCTAATAGTTTATTTTCTCACTCTTCTATCCCATGGAAACCTTTTCTGGTTTCTTTCCTCTTTGCTTCTCATTGACGTTGCATTTAAATTTTTGAAGGTTTTAACCTTCAAAAATTTAAATCCAATGTTAATTGACATTAAATGCAACGCCAGTCGCCTTCAAATGCAGCGTAATTGACTTTAAATGCAACGCGAGTCGCCTTTAAATGCAGCGTCAATCGCCTTTAAATGCATCGCCAGTCGCCTTTAAATGCAGCGTCAATCGTCTTTAAATGCAACGCCAGTCGTTTTTAAATGCAACGTCAATCGCCTTTAAATGCAGTGTCAATCGCCATTAAATGCAACGCCAGTCGCCTTTAAATGCAACGCCAGTCGTTTTTAAATGCAGCGTCAATTACTTTTAAATTCAGTGTCAATCGTCTTTAAATGCAACGTCAATCGCCTTTAAATGCAGTGTCAATCACATTTAAATGCAGCGTCAATAGCCTTTAAATGCAGCGTCCATCGTCTTTAAATGCAGCGTCATCAACTTTAAATGTAGCGTCAATCGCCTTTAAATGCAGCGTTCATCGTCTTTAAATGCAACGCCAATCCTATTTAAATGCAGCGTCAATCACATTTAAATGCAGCTTCAATCGCCTTTGAATGCAATGCCAGCCGCCTTTAAATGCCGCGTCAATCACCTTTAAATGCCGCGTCAATCACCTTTAAATGCCGCGTCAATCACCTTTAAATACAGCGTCAATCACCTTCAATACAGCGTACATCGTCTTTAAATGCAGCGTCATCAACTTTAAATGTAGCGTCAATCGCCTTCAAATGCAAAGTCCATCGTTTTTAAATGCAGCGTTAATCACCTTTAAATGCAGCGTCCAACGTCTTTAAATGCAACATCAAGGGCCTTTAAATGCCGCGTCAATCACCTTTAAATGTAGCGTCAATCACCTTTAAATGCAGCGTCAATCGCCTTTAAATGCGACGCTAGTCGTCTTTAAATGCAACGTCAATCGCCATTAAATGCAGTGTCAATCGCCTTTAAATGCAACGCCAGTCGCTTTTAAATGCAACGTCAATCGCCTTTAAATGCAACGCCAGTCGCTTTTAAATGCAGCGTCAATTACTTTTAAATGCAGAGTCAAACTTCTTTAAATGCAGCGTCAATTGCATTTAAATGTGTCTTCCTAAATTCCGTTCGTTATTATCCTTTCTCCTCACTAATGTCTTCTCATTCTCTTTCACTCCCATTAACCCCTTGCGGTACTGGCATTATCGTTTTTGCTTAGGGTGAAGTGATTAAAAGTAATAAATATCAAGTTATGTCGGATTTGGTTCGTGAGCGGTTTTTTTGTGGGGGGGGGGGTTGCCAAGCCCTGAGTCAAACGGATGAAAATGAACGTGCTTTCTCCCGATTGTTATTTGATACACGTGTTCAGTAAATGCAACACGGACCAAAGAGTATAACTATCAAGGCAGACAAGGAGGATGACAATACACGAAGAATGAGAACGCGAAGCGATGAGAAATAGGTAAGCAATTTTCTTGACGTAAGTAAACAATAAAACGCGGAGAAAGACGTACGTTTTTGATCTGTAGTTATCAATTTTTTTATTTTCCTTTTTAAATCGTATTTCTTTATGACCGAGAAAGCTACTCCACAACTCCTACTGGGAGCACAAAACCGACAAAAAAGTACAGATCATTGTCGAAAGTCCCGTGAACCGACATGAATCTCTCCTCACCACAACTAATCGTCGGTAGATGACAAGATAGCCTCTGCAAGACCATCATGTAAGGCAGTGTTGAAGGCGGGGACGGCCACGCAAGTGCTGGTCAGACAGCGTGAAAAAGTGGGTGGACATGACAAAGCTGGAACTCCTGAGAGCTACCGCCAACATATCAGCCTAGAGGGGGTTGTCTGTTTCTTCTGGATGATTATAGCAGTTACAGAACTGATGATGATGATGATGATGATGCAGATGATGGGCGGGTCACGTGCCACACGTAGTATTCTGTTTAGAGAACTCGCCAGCTGCAAGAGTCTATGCGGAGGCCGAAAACAACGCTTCAAATATAAGTTGAAGACATTCCTGACCCAGGACAACATCGACATTGAGACCTGGGAAACGGTTGCTGCTTTGGCGAGCTACATTCATTAGTTCCACCAGTTCAGACCACAGCTAGAGCCCACCATGTCACCCACACTGAGTCGATTTGTCCCCATTCCCTTCGTATGCACACTGGTAAGGAAGACGTTCCACCCAGCAAATTCTTCCCTGGAACTACAGGGTGTCCATAAAGTCTCTTTACAATTTAAAAAAAATATATTACAAAAGCATCACAATTAGATGACTTTCAAACCAACCATCATTTTCAAGCAAGATGGTACATCACCATATTGGGGAGTGCATATTCGTCGGTCCCTAAATCACACATTTCCAGACCGGTGTATTGGAAGGGATGGCGCAATTCCCTGGCCACCTCGTTCGCCAGATATCACTCCCTGGACTTCTTTGTATGGGGTGAGGTTAAAGATATCGGGTATCGAACAAAAATACGGGACATCACTGAAGAAAAAGATCACTGAAGCTATTGCCACCATTGCCGAGGGGATGCTATAATAAACGTGGCAAGAAATCGAGTACCGTCTTGATGTGCTTTGTGCAACTAATGGTGCATATATATATATATATATATATATATATATATATATATATATATATATATATATATATATATATCATAGGATAAGGAACAAAGAGGGTTTATAAATTTTAACGTGTTTCGATTTTATTAATGATTCATTATAAGGGGAAAATTTAAAAAATTTAGGGGGAAAATGAAAAATTCTGATGAAGCTTACATGAGAGCGAATCATGTTAAATTTATAAAGTTCCCTATTTGTTCCTTATCTTATGATTCTGTTTGATTCTAATCCATATTTGATCACACTCCATTTATAAATACATACATACATATACATACATACACACACACACACACACATATATATATATATATATATATATATATATATATACTAAATCCATTCATTTTTTTAATCAACGAATATTTTTGCAATCAGTTAATTTGTTTTAACAATTTATTTTTCTCATAAGTAAATGACCTACTCCACTAGCTTAGCTGTAGGTTATAAATATAGATATATATAAATATAGATATATATAAATATATATATATATGTAAATATAGATATATTACAATGTCAATTTTTAATTTGTGTCAGACGATTGTTACGTGTACGAAACTCATAGTTGCATTAAACAGTGAGGAACAAATGTATATTTATTCTTAGTATATATATATGTATATATATATATAAATATGAATATATATATACATATATATATATATATATATATATATATATATATATATATATATATATATATATATATATATATATATACATCCTAGCTTCTGTTTTTCAAGAAATATATCCACAGACAAAACAGCTTTACCCACCGCCACTATGCGTCTACGTATGTCAGTATATATATATATATATATATATATATATATATATATTGACACACGTACACGGAGAGTATATATATCTCTCTCTCTTTCTCTCTCTCTCTATTTATATATATATAATGACACTCGTATCGTATATATATATATATATATATATATATATATATATATATATATATATATATATATATATATATATATATGTCCCATAAGGGCTCGTTTATCGTGTTTATTTCTCATACTTAAAATGTCTCCGGTTCACTGATTATAAATTATTTCGCCCTTAAGTGGGAGGGTTTTTCATTCCCCAATTTACAAACTACTTGAATCATTCGCCATTTCTTCACTAAGCTTGTTCATATTTTAAGTCCATTTCATTTTCTCCACAAAACCCTCCGAAGTCACCATCGTCACAAACACCATGCGCCTCCGCCGCCATAGTCCCTGATCATCGACATCATCATCATCATTATGGCTTCTCTTCCTCTCCTTTACAAAACATATCGTCTCTTTCTTCATTTGTTGCATGCGCAGTTTTTAAACATTTTTTAAAAAATTCAGAACACACTTTTCGGTTGAGTCATTTTCTGAAACGATTTCAATTAGTTTTTCTTCGTTATTATTGTTGTTCAGTTTACTTTAAACGCCACCAGCACCAACAACACCAGCGGGGCGTCTTTGGTTAAGGTAATGTTTAACGAGCTAGTCTGGCTGACCATTAGAACTCAATAGCGAGTTTTATCTTCGCTGGGTGCCCCATACTTGTGGCGTTGGGTCAAAACTGACCCACGCTTAGTAGAAACAATCTTAGGCCTCTCTATGTGGGGTAATGGCTAACGAGCAAGTTTAGTTGACCTCTACTACTGGGTATTCAGTTCGACCCGTACATGTAGTTTTGTACAAAAACGAAGCTGCGTTCAGAAAATAATTCTACTATCTTAGTGTAGAGTAATGGTTAACGAGCTAAAGTAATCTTGCATAATAATATTGATAACATCAGCAACGTTGAACTCAAGAACACCAAATTATTATTATTATTATTTGCACGTTAAAACCAGGTGTTTATTTGGTACTATTGGAGAATATGAGATAGCAAATTTCTTAAAATCTCAAGCGACTTTTTAAGTATCCTCGGAGACAAAAGCCAGATCAAACCAAAAACAATATCCCCAGGTGTCTGTCCTGAAAGAATTCAAAAGCGTCTACGCGGACTTGTGGGTGATGAATTATTTTCTACCATACAGCCCTTTTTGTCAAAGCGCAATAACGTAAAGCTGTCCATAATTCTACTCGTTTTTTTTTTTGAAATGTCAATATTCTGAGTGTCGCGATTCGATACAATTTAGTTCTTAATGAAAACTGTGTCGCTCTAGGAAGCGGTTCTCTTTGTAGTTCAAAGCACCCTCCCTCGTCAACTCGTGCGAAAATAGAGGGAAAGGAACTTTTTGCGTGGGGACATGAATGGGATCTTTTACACACTGGCCTTCAATTTTTACACGCACAAAAATTATATATATATATATATATATATATATATATATATATATATAATATCATAGAACCGCATCATGAATTTACGGGCTGTGTCTGCTATTCAACGACTGTTATTGTCGAATAGCAATCTTCTACGTCAACATGACAGAATATCATCTTTGATGGTGAATATCTTTGTTTAAAAGTCCGTATAACAACTCTGAAGATGGCGCATATGAACCGAAAGTTTGGACCAAGGCCCAGCTTAATAAAAAAATATCCAAACGTTGGACAAATTTTGTCTTTATTTTCACCCAAAATTAAAGCAGTCATACGAAGTTTAGAACGGCTCATGATCAAACATAATAGACGTTCATTGTCTGCTATATTTAACAGTATATGTTTATATATATATATATATATATATATTGCAGTGTGACATTAGAACATGCACATACCCACTACAAAACTGTACATCTTGTTTGAATTGGGTATGTGCATGTTCTAATGTAATGCGGCATAATAATATTAATATTATATTTAAGGATAATTATTATTATTATTATTATTATTATTATTATTATTATTATTATTGTTATTATTATTATTATTATTATTATTATTATTATTATTATTATTAAGTGAGATACCAGCTCGCCAATGAAGTGATGCTGGGGTACAAATATACGAAGGCCGATATACCCATCATTACACTCGGTCTGACAAGAGTATACAAGCCAAACGTAAGTGATATGGTAAGATGTTTTGAAAATTGAAGTGCATAATCTTGCAGGTGGAGTCCGGTGCGAAATACTTTCAAGTCAGTTAACCCAGTTTACTGAGGCAGTCTCCAATTGTGGATGTTCCAAAATATCTAGATATGTCTATCACATTTACCTTGGGGGCGTTGTTGTTTAACCATTGCTCTGATGGACTTTCCTCTACGTTACCTAGGCTTTATAAGATTTAAGCCCAGTACTAGATTGGCGGTTAGGTCTCACCCGTTTACTGTCAAAACAGTTAAATTTAACCGCCTTTTCTACTCCGACAGCTTCCTCTCTCGCACTTTCCAACAGTGGAACTCCCTTCCTCTTACTTGCTTCCCTGATAACTATAATCTTTCAAAATTTAAATGTAATGTCAATCGATATCTTCTGATGCCTTGATCTTGATACCCGTCCTCAAACACCCCTCTTTACTTTCTGTAACCCCTTGCGTGCTAGTGGCACCGACGCCTTGCTTGGGGTGAAATGCTTAAAAAAAGAAAAAAAATCTGATTACTTGAACAGAAATATCTGTTTCTTAATATTTGTCGCACATAACAACTTGGGATTTGAGTCAACAAATCCAACTCCCTGGTCGTTAATTAACTACCGCGGCATTGTATATTTTGGTCTTCAGGCAAACAAAAGTGGTAGGTGATATTACAGTGTGACGAGTCTTCAATTAGCTATCCTACAACTACAAGTGTCACAATTTTCTTAGCTCCTGTGTGAGGTCCTGATATTTTACTTCCGCTTTTTCGTTCTCCTTATTCTCAACATTTGTATTTGGACGTCACATCAATATCGTTTGTTTTCTCACGAAGACAGAATAGTCGTTCATTAATGTCAAACTTTCAGTGTGTCTTATTCTTTATAATCTTACAGGACAGGCATCTTTTAATCCTTTCACCGCAAGCAGGGCAATAAAGTCACTAAGACGCAAGGGGTACTGAGTGTGAGAGAATATGATAAAAAGAAAACTCTATTAAAGAGAGAGGACAATAAAAGAACAAGAATTAGGAAGACAGAAGATAACAATTGACTTTGCACATAAACCTTTGATGATCAAAGTTGTCTGGAGAGCAAGAAGGCGGAAGGAGAGTTCCATAAGTGCGAGAGAAGAAACTATTGGCATAGGACTTGCGCTTGCATCTAGCCATCTTATCTGTAAAATGATGAGAACTTGCGGCCAATCTTGTAATATGTTTAGATTTGTAAATTATAGGTACAAAAGAGGAGAGCTCACCAGAACAATTACCATGAACATATTTAGAGAAAAGGAAGAGGGAAGCTACGTTATGGTGGTGGGAAAGTGATTGAAGCTGCCAGGTCATGACCAATAACATTGCAGATGCTTCTTTGTATTTGATCAAAAATCTAGAAGCAACTCTAGATGTTATCATAGTTATAAATGTTGTTTGAAGAATAATAGTTTATCGGAACACTCATGGTTGGTTTACCGATGTTGGCATCTAATAAACGCCAATGTGAGCACCACAAAGAGGAAATTTATCTACAGAGTCCAAAATGTATCTGATTACTGGTTTGAAAATATCCCCTTAGTAGTCACGAATGCCGGCAAAGGACTAATCATGAGGAACACGGCTATCAACAAAGATAGGGCTGTTGCGGGCAGCCGACCAGACTTCGTAATTCGCGATAAGAAGGAGAAAAATTGCCTTCTGATTGGTGCTGCTATTCCCAACAAAACCAATGTGCGAACAAGAAGTAGAAAAGATTATGAAGTATCGTAAACTAGATATCGTGATCAGGCGGTAGTGGCACGCAGGGCGAAGCAAGATTCAAGATTCTGCCATTGAAGAAGGGTTTTTTGGAAAGGCATGTCATTGGATAGGTTGATTGATATTGCCGTTCCAAATAATACGGACGTGCGAACATTGGGATTGATGCATCAAAGGTGGCAAACAATTTGGCGAGCAATGGCCAGCGGAAAGGGACCTAATCCTGCTGCAGGTTAATGCAAGATCCCATGTTCACAAATCACTCGACAAAAAACTGCCCCTCTCATGTACTAAAGATCTGCCTCGCTCTCCTTCACCGGAACTCTCCCTAACGGATTATCCTTTTTTTCCATATCTTAGATCAGGCATGGAAAACCTTTTCCGACAAGTCGGTCGCATGATATATAGGCCACACAAGAAAATTTAAAGTATTTTTTGTTGAATGCAAAGCGACCATTTTCTTTACAGAAGATCAAATGCGAAATCATCTGCCTTAGAAATAGGCTTAAGTAATTTAAAAACTGAAGATTTTGAATAATATTATCACTGATGATGCTGTGATTAACACATGCTGCTGCGTGTGATTTGTTTCTAATTTAATTGAAAATACAAAAAATATACTTTTAAAAGAAAACTATTTTGACACGTATGATCTTCCTTAACGAAAATCGCCAATTCTTTACAATGCTGAGAACGTTACCTTCAACGAAAAGTTACAAAATTCAAGAAACATTATACTTAATCATTGCCATGTTTTGCCAAAATACAACATCCATTAATAAGTAAAATAGGTTACTCAGACATTAAACAGTTATTTTTCTTTGACGCCAGCTTCTTTGCGTGAGAGAGCATGTGAGTGAACAAGTGTGAATGAAAAACAAATTTTAATAAATTTTTATTTTGCTCATAAAATTAGGCGTATTATTCTGAAAGCTAAACAGGCCGTCTTAGATGCATATATGCACCGGGGGTGTTAAATCAAGGCGGGTTAAATTGAAAATGCCATCCGGTATTTTGTCGACATCAATACGTACATTTTTTTATGATGATAAGATACTTTCAATACCGGATCTTTGGCAGTCAGTCCTGGGTATGACGATAAATTAGATCCGCGTCCTGGGTAAGAATTTAACGGCAAGGCCTCTGATCAGGAGGTTTGAGGAGCGTAGAAATACCTCTTAATTGCTGGTGGTCCCAGGTCCACCCTGACCCGGGGTGGTAGCTCCTGTTAGGGTCCCAGCTATGGGCAAATAGTTAACACCAAAAATTGTGTAAAAACAGGTTTTAATACCTGAAATACTTTGTAATAAAAAAAATATTACCAGCAATAATTTTTGAAGGAAAATGATTATCAGCAATACTTAAAAAAAAAGCAATACAAACTAAATTTCCTAAAAGAAGTTGGATTGTACTAAAAAATATGAGTAATTGAAAAATGGTTCAAATATATATGTATACGTACACAACTTTATTTTTTTTATCAAACTATCGCTATGAATATGCCATAAAACATAAACAACCAACCAACCAATCAATATGAAAGAACTCTTTCATGACATTCATCTATATAATATCCTAATCCATTAATCCATATAATATCCTAATCCATTAATCCATATAATATCCTACAATTTCTTAAATAAATCCAACTGTATTCGAAAATATAACTTCAACAAAACTGCAACATAAAACACACATATCAACGCCTCTCCTCACTGGGTGCCCCATACTTTCGACCTTGTGCCATATCTAATCTACGCTTAGAAAATCACCATATCAACGCTTCTAGAAATTATGGCCACACAAACATATCTATGCATAAAAGCTGAGTATCACCTACCATGTATTCAATTGTGAAAGCAGAATAACGTGTAATATATTTTTATTACTTCAAAGCTCCCAAGAAGATTAAATTTCGTCATTAAATGACCCATACAGGGTTGATATGTCGTCCGTGAAACAAGTCAATTAAATCTTTGGCAGTAGTCTTCTCGAATCTAACGGAGATTACATCGGGTAATAAAGTTAAGATTGAACTGAGTCATCACATTTCAATTCTGTTGTTTCAGTTGGTCATTTATTTTGTCCTAACCTAATATTACGTAGCTAGAACCGTAGAAATTCCATATTATTTCATGACTTTGTATTTTCTCATTGTTTTCCGACTTCATTTCATGACCTTGTTGTTAGCAAAATGTTATATAAACACGGATGAGCGTCTCCTTAGCGTGGGAAGACGGATAAATACTCCAGGTTAACTGTTTTCTTGTCTAGGCGGACGGAAAACGTGTTTCCTGGTGATCCGTCCACTATGTAGAATATTCCCATTGCCTTCGAAGTAGATACTGATCCGGACCCTAACGCCTTTAAAGAATGTAGCACGAGGTCTAGGTTTAATGTGGGAAGCCGTTCAAAAATTGCTCAAGCACTCTCAGCACTTCCCCTTTTGGTAACGCCACAGGTACCGGGTAATGACCATAGTTCTCTTCCGAATGAGAAGTACTGCCTGATAGCTTATAGCCCCATAGGCCTTGTTGCTTTCGAAGTAGGTATTTATCCCACGCTCATGACGCAACGGAATGGGACATAAGCACCAAGTTTAATGTGGGATTTCCGGAAACCTATTCAAAATTACTCAAGCTCCCTCAGCACTTCCCCTTTTTGAGGCGTCTCAGGCCCCGGGTTAAATAACCCTGCCCCGAGTAAATAATATAACCTCATCACCGAAGGAGAGTAGGTGCAAACGTGAGTAGCTGCACACGTAAGACAACCGACTACAGGAAGATATATAAGCGCTCCCCTCCACACACACATGCACACGCACACGAAAGGGAAAATAGGGCCAGAGACTTTTATATCTTCGTGAGAATGAGAATCCACGTTCGGAGAAAACCCCCCAAAACCACATACCCATTCCAATAATAATTGACGATGTCCAGAGTTGAAGAAACAATAATTTTATTATAAATTTAGTATTTAGTTCTGTATAAAGAAAAACGATACATGTGAAAATAGATTTCTTTCTTTCTTTCTTTCTTTCTTTCTTTCTTTCTCACTCTAATCATATCTATCTCAATCTGTTCATATCAAAGTCTTTTCTATCTATCTATCTATCTATCTATCTATCTATCTATCTATCTATCTATATATCTATCTATCGCATTCTGCTCATTTCTATCTATCTTGGTCTTCACGGAGTCAATGTTTGTGTGTACTTAATGCTAATTGTAATATTAGTCGTGGGAAAAATTTGGCCTTTATTGACCGAGCAGCCAGCACTGCTTTCGGTTGAAATTTATAAAATCTGTCTCTTTTTTCAGTAAAATAGTATTTTTTTTCGCATTTCTCTGGAGTGTTAAATATGAAATAGGTTTCTCAAGTCCGGTAGCTATTATAGCTCTTTCCAGTATTGATCGGCGTCCCTTCTTAACCTTTTATTTGAAGTAGTGTAGAAAGTTAAGGTATTGATCAATCGTGAGAGAAACACCTCTTTCTGACTTTGGTTAAACCAAATCTATTAAGTGCGTTCGGTTTGTTTGTCTTTAAAACAGAATTCGATGTCATTAAACTTAGCGCGAACACCAACTAATACAGCTGGCTAGAAAAACACAACTACTCTAGTTACGAAAGATTTGTCTATATACTAAACTAGATACTCTACAAAATTGGAATAACGAAAAAAAATGTTGGAAGAAAGTTACCGAAAATTTGCCGACATGTTCTCAGCGGGACTTCCATTAAAGTCTTCATGTATGCGCATTTATTGTAGACGACGTCAGATTTTTATTTATTTACTTTTTTTTCTTTGTATTTCTCTGGAGTGTTAAATATGAAAAAGAATTTATTTTCAGGCCTTTTCTTAAACATAAACAGATGAACTCAAATCTACCGTCATTAATATTTCGATGAGTAATCTGCTAAAATCACGTGGTTGTTGTCACATGAATCAACCCCCTGACTCAGAAGTACCATAGATAGAGAGGTGCGTGTCTCGACCGCATCCGATGAAGGGATCACTTCACCGATTCTTAATTAACATTTTATCGAGATGCTCACACACACACACACACACACACACACACACACACACACACACACACACACACACACACACACACACACACACACACATATTTATTTACCTTATGCAATGTTACATTAGAATAAGATAAATATTTACGGGTCTACTTTTTGTGTATTAAGCACTGTTTTTAAATTAATGTTTTGAACGCTGTAATCTTACTGTTCGTTCTCCTGCACTTTGATATATATATATATATATATATATATATATATATATATATATGTGTATTGAGTGTGCGTGATGTAGATACCCGAATTGTGTTGGTTCCATCTCGAATGAATATATTTTTATTATTCATTAGAATAAATGAATCATTTACTTTCAGATTTCAGATGCTAATTATATACATATATATATATATATATATATATATATATATATATATATATATATATATATATATATTTCATGAGATCGCTAAAAAAAGAGCATAGCATGATGAAAAAGACGCCAAACTTGACGAAAATTAAATTTTAGAGTCTAAATGTTTGTTATTATTGAGAGGAAAGATCAAAGTATTTTTTAATTATTTAAAAAAATTTTTCCTTCTTTTTAGAACATTCTAAATTTTGATTAAAAAACCTTGTTTCTCTTTGTGTCACCCGAACTAGTAAAATAACATATAAAATTCTAGCGCATTTTTTTCTGTATGGCAGACATCAATTTTGAAAATCTTGCAAAAATAAAAATAATTGTCGGGTTTTAATGAAACTTTCAGAAACTATTAACAAATGACGGAACTTATAAATATGTTTTCTTTTTTTAAAGTCATGGCAAAAATATTTTTTCATATGTATTTCCGCCCCCCACCTAACTAATTGTACGAAAACTCTATAATTTTAATTTTGGAAAGATTAGTGATTATATTTGTTAAAATCACAAGGATTTGAGGAAATCAAATCTTTTTTTTTTTTTGTTGGACCACCTCTACCTGAAAATCATCTCTGAATTGTAACATACAAAACTCAATAAAACAAAAAATATTATTTAATAACAAAAGCTTTTAATTGCTTTTATTTATTCTAATGAATATGGACAATATTGTCTGAAAGCAAAAAGATATTTTGATGAAAAATGAATTTTAAAAACAATTATTTGTTATTTCTGAAATATTTTATTATTTTTACATTATGTTGTTAATTCTTCTAAAATTAGGGAAAAGTTTGTAGAATTTAACGAATGTTGATATTAAGTAAATATATATTTACAGATTATAATTTCCAAAGCTTCTTACAAAAAAAAAACGAACAAGAGTATATAAAAAAAATATAATTTATGTCAATAATAACACTAAATCAAATCTACGGAAGACCGGAAGTATCATGCGTGCAATAAAAAAAAACGTCACGTAGATTGAGTTTCTGTCTAGTATTTAACTTAAATACTGAATTTTTAATACAATTATTTGTTATTTCTTTAATTATAATAGATTTGTATATTTAAGTTGTTAAAATATTATAAAATTAGATAAAAGCCGCATTCAGTTTCGTAAATGTCCTTTTGAGATATAGATTTATTTTTGCGAAACATGTGTGGAGAAGTTAATTTGATTTTTCAATTTCAACTCAGAAGGGTACCTACAACTATCAGTATCATCTTATGAAATTTAAATTTGTTTTTTATGTACACTTCTGATAAAATTTCATAAGAAAGGTACCTATAAATTAATTAGATATCTTTCTTATGAAATTTAATCTCACTATCAACAGTCTTATTTTAATTTCTTTATAATATATTTTCCATAAAGCATCATAAACGTAAAGGTGAAAGCTAAGTACAAAAAAAATAAATAAAAAAATTAAAAAAATTAGAGCGCTGAAAGTTTTCCTTAAAAATAACGAGGTAAATAATTTGTTCACTTAAATCTAAACAATTTCACATCTCTCTTTCCGTAGAAGGACTCATCCTCACGTAAGCTATCAAAACGTCACGAATGTCTTTCGTCACCTTGTCAAGTGACGCGAAAGGTTATGACCTGCTTTGTTTTATTTTCAAACTACGTCTTTTCGGCGCAGAAACTAAGTTAAGCTTGGTTCAAAATATTTTAAATAAACATAATTTCTGATTTTCTTAATATAAGTTTTGAAAAAATTATATTTGATTTTTAAAAGAATTTCAAACTGAGATTTTCATTTTTTTTTATAAATTAGAAAAAATTGTTTGACATGATGGATTATCTGTCAATTTTGCTGACTAAAAAAAACAAGATTTTTAACGAAAATTTTGGACGTGCTAGGAACGTTTAAAATATGTGAAAAAAAACCCCAAAATACTTTGATCTTTCCTCTTAAAAATAACATAAACATTTAGATGATAAAGTTTTGTTTTCGTCAAGTTTTGACGTCTTTTTCGTCATGCTATACTCACGAAGGTATATATATATATATATATATATATATATATATATATATATATATATATATATATATGTGTGTGTGTGTGTATATATATATATATATATATATATACCCTGTACTCATATATCTGTAGGTAGTTCTTATTTTCTTTCACCTAATGTACTGAAGGCGTATATAGACATATGCGAAATATATATTTTTATATATATTTGTGTATTTAGAATTTTAATTTTTATATATTAGATGGTGTTACTTTTATTCGTATATATCTGTTTTAATGTCCTTTCTTTCAATACTGTTTCTTTCTCTGTTATATTAGACCATTTTTATCTATATATATTTGCCTGTATAAGTTATATTTTAATAAGTGGTTAGAATTCTTGAATATTTCTTGAATATTGTATTGGAGTGTATATGTCAATGTATGTGGGTGTATGTACGTGTCTTTATCGGTGTCTATGTGTATGGTAACTTGCATGCACATTTCATTGTGTATGTATGTTTTTTTTTTTAATTTTATTTTCGTAAAGGGTCGTGGCGATATTTTCTGTCTCGTCACTTTTGTGTGTGTGTATATATATCTAAATATGTCTGCGTGCTTATATATTATAATCTGATTGTGTATGTATTGTCTTTCGCAAGATGTCATCATCCCCTGTCTATGCTTAGAATTCAAATGTATCCATGTTGTCATGAAGTTAAGAGCAGACGATCTTAACTTTTATTCCAACTTAATATCAATAAAAACAAAATAAATAGAATAACATATGTATTTTTTTCCTCAGTAATTTTATAATTTTAAACTTAATAGAGATTAAATTTAGATTTTAAAATGGTTAATTTATAAATTAAATTTCAAATTTTATCGTATAATTTAATACTTATTAGGTAGAATGAGTTCTATTTTAGTATAACACCAACTTTAAAGCATTTAATAGTTATTAAACCCTACCTCGTTGTCAAGTTTTTTAAATTCTCGTATACTTGTATTTTGGTTGGTCACTCCAGCTTATGTAACAGCGTTCGCCCTTGTTAGGGGTGGTTAATTAATTTGAACGTTTTAAAACCCTTTATTCTACATTCAACATCATCACTTGATAAGACACCAGAGGTGTTGAAACAAAATGGCTATTTTTGTAGTGATTTTATAACATATTTATGTTATAATTTTCCAAATAAATAATTATATATATATATATATATATATATATATATATATATATATATATATATATATATAATTATTTATTTTAAAAATTATAACATAAATATGTTATAAATTAATTATGTATATATATATATATATATATATATATATATAATTATTTATTTTGAAAATTATAACATAAATATGTTATAAAATCACTACAATATATATATATATATATATATATATATATATATATATATATATATATATATATATATATATATATATATATATATATATAGCTTTGGGCATCTCGAGGCGGTGTAATGTTTAGCAAGCTTGACTCGCTTGAACAATTATAACTGAGTAGCGAGTTCGATCCTCACTGGGTACCCCATATTTTCGGCCTTGTGCCATATCTAAGCTACGCTTGGAAAATCACTGGGCACCTCGACGCAGTGTAATGGTTAGCAAGCTTGTCTTACTAGAACAATTATAACTGAGTAGTGAGTTTGATCCTCACTGGGTACTCTATATTTTCGGCCTTGTCCAACATCTAAGCTACGCTCGGAAAAACACTATATATATATATATATATATATATATATGAAGAAATATAGTCTTAAAGTGTGCTATATTTATGGGATGAAGTGCTCAATATCAGAGATAGAGCGTGTGTAAATATAATAGTGAACATAGAAGTCAACAGTTAGAGGCGACAGTCTGTTTCATGCTAGATGCAATCGTCAGGCAATGCATCTAGCATGAAACAGACTGTCGCCTCTAAGTGTTGAATTCTATGTTCACTTTATATATATATATATATATATATATATATATATATATATATATATATATATATATATATATATATAGCTTTGGGCACCTCGAGGCGGTGTAATGGTTTACAAGCTTGTCGGACAATTACGAATGAGTAGTGAGTTCGATCCTCACTGGGTGCCCCCTAATTTCGGCCTTGTGCCACATCTAAGCTACCCTTGGAAAATCGCTAAATATATTGCTTTTATGAATCAATTGCTTGATTAACTCTTATCTGCAGTTAAATTTAACATTGAAATATTTCTATTAACTTTTGCGACATCTGTGGCCAACATTTACCGATATGCCATAATGGGATTTCGAAATTTGGTGAGTGCTTCTGTTATATCAAATTCAATTTAAAAAAAAAATCGCCTTAATTTTTTTTATTTACTGAAACAGGATCTCATATACTTGGGGTGCTGAAAAGTTATGCCCTTACATTGCTCGCTTAGTAAAATTAAAAACAAAATAAAAAAAATTCAAATATTTGGTTGCTTTACAGAGGGCTGTTGAGAATAACATGGATTGAGCATGTGAGTAATAAGGAAGTTTCCAGGGAAATTGCAACACAAAGAACACTTATGCTAAGAATCTGAATGAGAGAGTTGAAATTTCTCGGACACATAATGAGGAAAGAAGGCTTAGCAAATTTTGACAATCAGGGGGCATATTGAAACAGAAACATATTGGGACAGAGGAAAGTAGCGAGTAAATGGATGGTAGAACGGAGAAAGAGAGAGAGAGGGGGAGAGAGGGAGAGAGAGAGAGGGGGGGAAATAGTAAACAGACAGGCATTGTTAATACGTACAAAAGGATATTAAGGTTAGAGATCTATGATCACTCACTGAACGGACACTGCACAAAGAAGAATAATGTCTGCTCATTTGTTCAGATTATGGGAAGTGGTTTTCAGCACTCCTCATTATATATATATATATATATATATATATATATATATATATATATATATATATAGTCAAACCTAGAGAGCCAGACATTTGTTCGTTGCCAAATCAAGAAACCGCAGGTTTTCCGAAACGAGTGTAGTTACCTATATATATATATATATATATATATATATATATATATATATATATATATATATATATATATATATGTATGTATGTATGTATATTTTTTTTAAGATATTTTTTATGGTTATACGGTCTTTTTATAGATACAAATATTTAAGTAAATGCTCTGTTTATAATAAACAGTATTAACGACATTTACTGGCCTGAATGTGTGACGTCATTTGTTTACATTTGGATACGCATCAAGCAGATATGAATGTACGAGAGAAAATCATGGATAATTGTAGTTTAAAAACAGTAAAATCGACCTTGCTCACCGAAACGCTCCTCTGTGGCTCAATCGGTAAAGCGCGTCAGACTATATGACGGCTCCGTATAGGATGCCGGTTCGATTCCTGTCGGAGGACGCATATTTTCGATGTAAATTTCTCGGACATTCACTGTTTATCATAAACAGAGCTTTTACTTAAATATTTGTATCTATAATAAGAACGTATAAACATAAAAAATGTCTTAAAATAACTGTCGGACTTTGTCCATTTCATAATATATACATGCAAACACATATTTTATTTATAAACCCGACAGATTTTTATTACTTAAATATGAGTGTCTACTAAAAATAACATTTAATAATAAAATAGCTATATCGATAATAAATATACATTTTTCTCAATCAATATTTTCAGTCTTCAGTCAGCACCTAACGACTGCTTCGTGCATGAAACTCACAGCTGTGATACCAGTGAGGAATATATACATACATACATACATACATACATACATATATATATATATATATAGTACATTGTTCTACGCTAATTCTTCCAGTTGAAGATTGAAAACTTACGAGAGGTTTTACATTTTTCAATCCAGTGTGATTTTATTTATGTGGATAGATATTTGACTTTGATGTTTGCTCCTCCATTTCAATTTTTCCATTGTTTAATAGCTAAATAAACGAATAAAAAAAAATGTCGACTCAAACACGTGAACCAAGCAAAATAACGTTTACAATAAGAAATGATTAAAAAAATCCACTCCTCACCAGAGCTGATTCGACTTGAAGGAACAGGACAAATCGCAGGGGACAATATTTAACATTTCGATCCGAAAAACAAAAAAAAGAAAAAAAAAGAAGAAAGAAAAAAGCTGCATCAAAATGGTGGGTTTTCTCTTGACACAGGTATTACTCTATACTACCTCATCTTCTACCGTCCTTGGTAAAACGTTAAACTGCATCCGCGTCCTGGGTAAGACGTTAAACTATGTCCAGCAGCAAAGCCTCTGATCAGGAGGTTTTGAGGAGCGTGGAACCACCTCTTAATTGCTGGTGTTCCCAGGTTCACCCTGACCCAGGGTGGTAGCACCTGTTAGAGTCCCAGCTATGGGCAAATAGTTAACTATTACCAGCAATACTTTTTTGAAACAAATTATTATCAGCAATACAATTTTGAAGGAAATATATTACCAGAAACAGATTTTTGATCAAACAAAATATTACCAGCAATAAAAAATGTTGTCAGCATTAAATAACCCATTGAGGTTGATAATCCGTAAAACAAAATAAACCAAACCAATCTAAACCAAAGAATACATATTCTATTCATACGAATCTATCCTAAAAATGTTGTCGGTATTAAATAACCCATTGAGGTTGATATGCCTTAAAACAAAATAAACCAAACCAAACATCATCTTCTATGGCAAGATTTCTTTTGAATAAGCAATGTTTAGAATTTTTATTAAAACAAAACCTTTACGCGCTATTTAGTTACTGTTATGAATAATCAAGAGTGGTCTCCCTTTGTTTTGTCACTCTCTTTTTTGAGAGAGCTTTTTCCTTTTACTGGGACTATAAAAGTACACTATACGCGAACCTTTGTATTGTCAGTTGAATAAATCTTTCTTAAAGCCTACACCTGCGTTGTCATTACAATTACATTGTTTATTTACAAGATTAATTTTATATTTACACGATTATAAAATTATGTGAACCAACTAAAATGCAATATTTATTATTTACTATTTCATAAAGATTTATTATTTGCTATTTTATAAAGAAATATGAAACCAAATATTTTTATTCAAAAGTGTCAGTAAACTATAGAAGGATGTTGAAATGAATATATGATTTTTCCGGACGTTATACGTTTTCTTCTTGACTCATTTTGTATCCCAGATTACTTCTTGTAATCGTTTGCCAGTTGTGTTTCTTTTTTATAATAGTAATCTATTTTTACTCATTTCATCCCAAGCAAGGCAATAAAATCACTAAGACGCAAAAAGATTCTGGGTGTTAGAGAAAATGAGAAAAAAAGGAAACTTTATTAAGAAGAGAGGAAAATAAAATAACAGAAGATAAAGATTTGCATTTCATTTAAATTTTTGAAGAACAAAGTTGTCTGGAAAGGAAGAAGCCGGAAGAGTTCCATAAGCGAGAAATGTGAGAGAAGAAACTGTTAGCATAGAACTTACGGTTGTATCTAGCCATTTCATCCTTGCAGCCTATTATTTTGCTTTAATTCATAAAGTCTACGTACCAAAGAAGAAAGTTCACGAGAACAATTATGAAAATATTTAAAGAAGACGCACAATGAAACTACCTTATGGATTTAGAGTTAAAAACGTCTGATCAATAGAAGTATCTGTTAAAAATTCCCGACATTTTGTAATTATACAAAAAGGTAAAACCTTGTTCACCCAATGAAAGAAAGATACATTCACACAATATTAAGTGTTTATTATTTCGTCTAAAAACTAAAATTAAACAAATGTTTTTGTTTAGTGAAGAGGTTCCCAACCTTTTTTTTTTTGCGCCATTGCCTACTTTTACATGGAACATCTTTCCACGGCCCATCTGTATAGTTAATATTCAAAAGCATACAGTAATAGGTAAATTATGTTTTGACGGGCACTTTTTCAGCCATGATAAACTCAAGATGGCCAATGTGATAGTAAAAACAATTTTATATTAAATAAGAATTGTCCTGAGGTAACTTCTTAATTTTACTGTCAAGGTTGTTCTTTGTCTACCCTTATCTGATTTATATAAGAAAAAAAAAATGTTATTTCGTCTGAAGAATTATTTGAATGTTAATGACCCTTCTTAAAACTATAGAAAATACCCAAATTATTCTGTTTGCGGGGATAGGGGATATCTATATCTTTTCTAGGAATGTGGCCCAGTTATTCCCATTAATTCTCCTGTTTCTTTTTGGTTGTTTGTTTTTAATATACAGTGTAACCCGGATATAAGAAACCTGGATATAAGAGAAACCCGGATATAAGAGATATTTTATCTGGTCCCAAATTAGAGCCATACTTATCTAAACAAAATAGACCAAACCCGGATATAAGAGAAACCCGGATATAAGAGAAACCAGGATATAAGATACTTCTTCTCCGGTCCCGACAACTCTCTTATATCCGGGTTACACTGTATATTCTTTGAATATTTTTTTCGGGTAGTATATGTTGAAATACCTTTTTAATACTGGAAATTCAATATCACTTACAAAAACTTCCAATCGCCCACTGGTGGGTGATATCGCCCAGGTTGGAAAACTCAGGTTTAGAGCAAGAGGTTCTCCATTCATATTCATTTTCGCCAACAAAGCTTTGTACTACACTCTGTTAAGGGCTTTTTTGAAGTCTATGAAAAACTTAACTGCGGTTTTGTTGGTGTTGCAACTATTTTTCGCACAGAACTCAGAGATGGAATTTCTATCCGGCGATGCCTGATTCCATTGTCAAGTTCAGCCTGTTCTTCAGCAATGTGTTTTTTTCTGCTTAGTTTTTTAATCTATTTAGGATGGCTTTCAATATAATTTGCCTTGCAGGGTTGATGAGACCGATAGTCCTGTAGTTCTGATATTGTCGGAGATTGCCCTTTCTGGAAAGCTTAATAATCAATGACTAAACGTCTCTAAAATATGAATATTTTTATCTATTATACAAATTCACACAAAACAGATCAGAAATAGTTTTAAGATAACAATCACTTTAAAAAGCAGTTGCAACAATGAGAAATACTTGTAAAAATTTCAGTTTTTCTATTTTAATTTCTGATGAATCTTAATTCTATTGTTAATTTGCTAAAACCAAACATATATCTCTTCATCTATTTTGCGGACAAGAGACATGTCAGGTATTATAAGTTTCTCCTCGCAATTAAACAGGAATGGTATATAGTTGATCTGGGGTAACGGTAGGATTAACGTACGCGCTATCCAATGATCAAAGAAACAATCAGAATGTTCATATCATTCCAGTGTTAACCAGTGTGCTATCAAATTTGAACCCTTTAAGCCATGTCCACCGCTTTACCGGTGGTAGAGAGAAATGACGTAATGATCAGCCACCGGTTGAACAGTGGTAGAGAAAGATGGCTTAATCCCCACCTACTGGTTGAACGACGGGTAAACACTTGTAACTATTTTTTATATCTACCGAGAAACATTACATACCAATTATTTGCAAATTTTGACCCAGGAGCTCAGACAGAAGGGTTAAAATTGTTCAGGAACGCAGGGCTTAAAGGGTTGAAATTTATTTACTGAAATAGTATCAACTGTAATATAGAATGCTCTGTTTAGTTTTTGAAATATCATTTTAATGAGTTATTACATACACCTTTGGGATTTTTTTTAAAGACACATCAGAAGCAATGTGTTAACAATCCTCGGATGTATCTATTTACGGATATACGGATATGTATAAAGATATGAGTCCGTCGAGATTGGTGCAGCCGGTTAAAAAAATAACTGAGACGTTCATGTAAATTAAGTGATCCACATCGTCTCGCAGCGAGCCAAGCAATTCTACAGCACTTGCAATGATCAGTATCATGTTCAACTCCTTCAATTGCAAAAAAAGAAAAGAAAAAAATATTAACCGAGACAGCGACACCTTATTTTGCACTGAAACACTTGGCCTATTTAGTGCGCTTTTATCAGTTACGAATCTCTCTCTCTCTCTATCTCTCTCTCTCTCTCTCTCTCTCTCTCTCATGAGACTGGTGGCAACATAATGAGAGAAAAAATAAAACAATAAAGAGAGAAAAGGACACGATTTATGTGAGTGTTAAAGTTTTACAAATAGCTTCGTGAATCCGATTTTAATTTTTTGAGCCCTGAGATGAAATAATAATCCTTTTACTTATTCTTTCTTGAATCTTCAACCGGTACGTCTTTGGGCTTTCCTCAAATTTATTTACAAAACTTAGCTTCATTTAGAAAATAAGTTAAAACAAATATAAATAAATAAAAGAGAGAATAGGACACTCTTCAGACCAGTGTTAGAGTTCCACAAAAGGTCTCATACATTCGACTCTATTTTTGGAAATTCTGGCATAAAATATCCCCCCCCCACTACCACCTTTATTTCATTTGTTGTTTCAATCCTTAATCTTCGACTGGTTCGTTTCTTGGCTTTCCTCAAGTTTATTTACAAACCTTAGCTTCGTTTAGAAAAAATAAATAAATTTTAAAAAAATATGTAAACACATCATTTAGATTAGTGATTCTTAACATGAGCCCCTTGGCCCACAAGTGTGCCTGAGAATTCTTTAAAAATGGACTTGTAGTTGGCCCAAGGAAAATAGGTGGGCTTTGAAATACTTTTTTTTTTCACTGGCGAAAATTATGAAAACACACACTGCTTTACTTTATTTTTAAAGGCAAATAATTTAGAAATTATTTAAATAAAATTTTCGAGGATTTATTCTTATAATAAATTATATTTTTGAGTTGTTTGAAACATTTTCTATTTGTGTTTATGTAGCAATTTACAAAGCGTAGCTTAGATGTGGCACAAGGCCGAAAGTATGGAGCACCTAAGGACAGAACTCATTACTCGGTCGTAATTAATATGGCGAGGAAATCTTGCTAATCATTCAGTCACTTCGAAGAGCCACTGTTTGTACTTATGTGGTCCTAAAAAAATTTTGACACCCAAAAATGGGCCCACAAGAAAGAAAAAGTTGAGAAAGTAATTTAAATGAGTGTCATAAATCCACTGAAGACTTCATGCAAGGGATTTTATTTGGGTGGGGAGTTTGATATAATGTTGGGGTACCTCCAAATATTTTCTAAAAATGAGCATGCCATGATGGGAAAAGCCCCCAAACTTGATAAAAGAAAGTTTTATCATCAAAATGTTTATGCTATTATTAAGAAGAAAGACAAAAGTATTTTTTTAATTATTTTATAATTTTTTAATCCACATTCGAAATTTTGGTTAAAAAAAATTGATTTTCTTGCGTAGAAAATAATTTCCAAAATCCTAGTAGTACCGGTGGTAGTGTGATCACAGCTGTAGTAGCACAAATCAGTTCATAGATTTCCGAAATATCGGAAGAGCCGAACAACCGGGTCTTACCACCGGCTAACATAATTTCTGGAAACAAAATATCCAACCGTCTTCTCTTCTTAGCGATTAAAGGCATATTGCTTCCTGTTGTTTTCTTGTTTCTATTTCAGATGTAATAATTAATGTTAACAAGGCACCTTCCTTTCTGACACAGAAAATGAAAAGATATGTCAGATTCGTGGGACTAACCGTCTGCAATAAAGTGACTAGTTTTTTCATGTTCAAGTTCAGGAACGACTGGACGCCACCGGCGGTGAAGTCCACAAAGAAACATTGAGCGTTCAGACGTCTTAAGGAAAGGTGAGTGTGACTCACCGACTATTTCAATCTACCAGAATACACTATCGATGAGTGCTCTCACCGAGTATTTCTATGTACCAGAATACACTATCGATGAGAGACCACACAGAGTGTTTCATTGTACCAGAATACACTATCGAGAGGGCCCTCGCTGAGTATTCCACTGTACCAGAATACATTATCGATGAAGGCCCTCACTGAGTATTTCAATGTACCAGAATACACTATCCTGCGTGTGGTGTAAGAGGATAACTGGTATCATTCTACATAACGAGAAAAGAGCCTTTGAGCTGTCATCCAAACCAAAAAACAAATAACTGCTGAAGACAGCCACTCCGCGGAACTAGACATATTCTGTATCTTCTCCGATGAGCAGTGCTTCGACTAAGATCAAAAGATGAACACTGGGATACCCACGATGCTGCACACCGTCATTTTAAATGGATCGCTAGCAACTAGTTGCATATCACGCCAACCCCTTTTCAGACGCGTCCTTAAGATCAAGTGCTGGATACGGTGGTCGACCAACAAGAGAACGATTTTTGAGACTCACAGTATTACGTTCTGCGCTTCGTCTTGACTAGAGGCCTTCGCCACTAGACCGTGACAGTCTTGCGCTGTGTCACCTGATCAGACGAGTCACGTTTCAAGTTTGTTTTTCTGTAGACGGTCAAGATATTCGTTTGATAGCGAGACTGGTCAGATTTAAATACCATTGAGCAAGTATCGGACATTTTCAAGACATCCAATGAGACAAATCAGTTATAGAGAGGCATGCGGGGGCGTATCAGCTATTAGTCTGTATATCATGCGACGTAATCGGTGTTATTACGATGTTTCAAGTTCAGAAAATACTGGACGCCACCGGTGGCGAAGTTCTATCCGTGACGAAAAGAAAGAAACACTTTAAGTGGTCAGATGTCTTAAGAAAAGGTGAGTGTGTCTAGCATATTCAAGATATCACTAGGACCTCAGTAATCGTTGAGGGCTCTCACCGAATATCTCAATATACCAGAATACACTGGGAAAATCTGAATGTACCAGAATATATTGGGAAGTGTTGACATAAATGTCTACTTCTATATTTACATACGCTCCATCCCTGATATTCAGCACTTTAAACCATAAAATATCATTCCTTAAAACTATATTTAATCATATATATATAATATATATTACAAAATATAATATGTAATATAATTAATTCAGTTACAGGATAAGTAGCCTACAAGATTGAGAGCAGACTAAGAATAGAGTATTGACGCCATATCTGGGCTCGGTCTGCCCAGTTCTCACAGTCGAAAATTTCAAAAGTGATTACGATTATAAGTTGTTGGTAATGAATCACTCCGTCCTGGGTATGACGATAAACTCCATCCGCGTCCTGGGTAAGACGATAAACTACATCCGCGTCCTGGGTAAGGACGATAAACTACGTCCAACAGCAAGGCCTCTGAGCTGCGGTTTTGAGAAGCGTGGAACCATCTCTTAATTGCAGGTGTTCCCAGCTCCAACCTGACCTGGGGTGGTAGCACCTGTTAGGGCCCCAGTTATGAGCAAATAGTTAACCACATACTGGGGTCAAAACACTATGAAAATGTAAAAAAAAAGGCGATACATATTTGAAGGAAAAATGTTACCAGAAATACATTTGAATAAATTTATTTTCGGCATTAAATAAACCATTGAGGTTGATATGCCGTAAAACAAACCAAATCAAACTAATTAATCCTTCACTACCCTGTAACCCTTATACCACAGACAAAATGTTGTTAACCTCTCACTACTATATCGCTATTACAATAGCAGATTTTCGGACGAGTTAGATTCTTTAGCGACACCAGCTCAGACCTTCCCAGCTATGAAGATAAAATGTCCTGAACACACACACACACACACACACACACACACACACACACACACACACACACACACACACACACACACACACACACACACACACACACACACACACATATATATATATATACATACAGGGTGTATCAAAAATAATTTTACACACTTTGGGGCGGGTTCCTCGCAATAAAACAAGGACAATAGTCTATAGAAACATATGCCTGTAAATCCTACGTTTTTGAGTTATAAATTTTTTTAAAAGTTTAGGGTTCTCCCGTGATGAGTGATCAGAGGGTGAATGACCCTACACACGTTGCAAATGATACAAATACAGGAGCTCCATGCGTTACTGTGAGATGTAAGACATGCTAGGGTCACTTGACGTGTGCTGATAGCTGGATCGTCCCCGACAGCCAGTAGAATGTGTTCTTCGTCTCCGACAGCCTGTAGAATGTGTTCTTCGTTATCAGGCGTACGAGCGGATCTCGGACTTCCTCGATCCATAGTTTGTGGTGCCATTGATCCTGTCTTAGCAACGGGACGAGCAAAGTTTGGATGACTCGGCTGCTTTCGGTCTGGAAGCGTAAACTGATACAGCCGTGCAGCCTCACGACCATTACCATTCGCACGGCCGTATGTAAAAATCATATCTGCCTGCTCATGATATGACTATCCAACCATTTTTAAACGGAACACTTATCAGTTTACTCACGACTACATACGTTAAACGTTGAAGACAGACTAGCCACAAATGTACACGAATGACGAATAACCTAGTCTAACCTAGTCTAAATGGCAACAGCGCCATCTACGCCAACTTTCTTTAAACTTAATAACTCAAAAACAAACCATTTACGGACATATGTTTATATGGACTTTTGTCCATGTTTTGGTGTGAGGAACCCACCCACAAAGTCTGTAAAAGTATTTTTGATGCACCCTATATATATATATATATATATATATATATATATATATATATATATATATATATATATATAATCATTTCACTCCAAACAAGGCGTTAATGACACTAAGACGTAAGGGGTTATTGGGGAGTGGAAGAGAACGAGAAGACTTTAGTGATGAGAAAGGATAATAAAAGAACAGAGTTTAGGAAGACAGAAAATTGACGTCGCATTTAATTTTTTGAAGATTGTAGACGACATGTAGAATAGTAACTGGGTGAGAAATGCGAGGAAACGAATTATTAGGATAGAACTTACGGTGACATCGAACTATTCCAGCAGTAAAACGAGGAGACATTGTGACCAATCTTGTAGGATGCTTAAATTCTCACAAATATTAATGTTAGTTCACCTACTAAAAGGCTCAAGAGTCACTCAAGGTCAAGGATTTCTTAGCAAGATTGTTGTAAGAGAGACGGAAGGAGGAATTAAGTAGGTAGATATTGGTTGACACTGAAAGTTGAAAAGACCAAGATTTTAGTTGTCAGGGAAGTATCCTCTCGCGAGTAACACAAAGAACTGGAGAAGAAGCTGTCAGAGTGGAACAGTTCGTAACAGAGGCACAAGAAGGAAATGGGTATGGTTTGAAAATGAAAATGGCGTGGTGCGGGGTCCTAGCTGTGAAGGTCTGAGCTGGTGTCGCTAAAGAATCTAATCTATATTAATAGCGATAGAGTAGTGAGAGGTTAGCAACATTTTGTCTGTGGTATAAGGGTTGCAGGGTAGAGAATGATTCATTAGTTTGGTTTGGTTTGGTTTGTTTTACGGCATATCATCTCAATGGCTTATTTAATGCCGACAATTTTTTTATTGTTGGTAATTTTATTTTTTCAAAAATATATTTCTGGTAACATTTTTCCTTCAAATATGTATCGCAGGTAACATTTTTTTTTCAAAAATGTATTGCTGGTAAATAATTTTTTACAAAGTATTTCTGGTATAAAAACATATTTTTACATTTTCATAGTGTTTTGACCCCAGTATGGGGTTAACTATTTGCCCATAGCTGAGACCCTAACAGTTGCTGCTACACCGGGTCAGGTTGGACCAGGGGAACACCTGCAATTAAGAGGTGGTTCCACGCTACTCAAAACATCCTGCTTAGAGGTCTTGCTGTTTGACGTAGTTTATCGTCTTAACCAGGACGCGGATGTAGTTTATCGTCATAACCAGGATGGAATGATTCATTACCCACAACTTATAATCGTAATCACGTTTGAAATTTTGGGCAGTGAAAACGGGGCAGCCCGAGCCCAGATATGGCGTTAATACTCTATTCTTGGTTTAATCTGTCTCTTGTAGGCTACTTATCCTGTAAATGAATTAATTACATTTCATATTATATTTTGTATTGCACATTATATATATATATATATATATATATATATATATATATATATATATATATATATATATATATATATGTGTATATATATATATGTATATATATATATGTATATATATATATATGTATATATGTATATATATATATATGTATATATGTATATGTATATATATATATATATATATATATATATATATATATATATATATATGATTAAATATAGTTTTAAGTAATTCTATTTTTATGGGTTAAAGTACTCAATATTTAGGGATGGAGCGTATGTAAATATAAAATGGACATTTTAAACTTAAAATTTCTTTTAAAACTTTTTATAATATAATTTCTCATGCTTGAATCATTCAAGTTGTTGACACTAAAAGATCTGCTATCCTCAACAGAACTAGAATGGAAAAAAGCTTTAGAAAAGAAACATATTTCATCGACTACTCAGCAAGGCTTTACGCGACTTGAACTTTGGTTTTGATGTATATAGATTTATTTTTGTTTTGGCTTTTTTTCCCATGAAAGACCCAAGCATAAAGCATTACGTCATGACATATTTGGAATTAATTTTATGACGTTAAGAGGTTTACGAAAAAATATTATTGCATTTTTAGATATTCACTAATCTTAGTCTTGATTAGTCTTGTACAAAACGAGAGAAATGAACCACTCAGTGTGGATCGATGTGACTATAATAGTGAAATGATTTTGAAATGATCTTGCTCAAAATCACATAAAATTGATGTCTGTAACGTCATATTGTTATTTCCTTCTCTCCTTACTTCCTTTTCTGTCAAAGACTTTCCTTTCAGGTTTCATTTGTTTTGTTTCTTTCTTAAGCTTTTCCTTTCTAGTTCTTTTCCATTATCTTTCTTTCTTTCTTTCTTTCTTTCTTTCTTTCTTTCTTTCTTGCTTTCTTGCTTTCTTTCTTAGGCTTTTCCTTTTCCCTCTTTTTCTGTATATCTCATATATTTCTTTCTTTCTTTTTCTTTCTTTGTTAAGTTTTTACTTTGTTTCCTTTATTTTCTTTCATTCTTTCTTTCTTCATTCGTAGCTTGCTTTATTCCATTTTCTTTCTTTCTTGCGCATTCATATTTTATCTTTCGTTATCTCTTCTTTTCTTTAATTTTTTTTCTTTATTGTCTTTCTTTCTTCTGTTTGTTCCTTTTTCTTCTTTCTTCCTTTTTCTACTTCTCTCCGACTGTCTCTCGTCTTTCTTCCATAATGTCAACTCTACGGATTCCATTCTTTCTTTCTTCCCTTTCTTTTTTCATTCATTCATTCATTCATTCATTCATTTATTCTTTCTTTCTTTCTTTCTTTCTTTCTTTCTTTCTTTCTTTCGTTCGTTCTTTCTTTCTTTCTTTCTGTCTGTCAAGGCTTTTCCTTTCATATTTTGTTTTGTTTCTTTCTTAAGCTTTTTATTTCTAGTTCTTTCCCCTTCCCTCTTTCTTTCTTTCTTTCTTTTTTCTTTCTTTCTTTCTTTCTATATCTTATCCCCCTTTTCTCTTTCTTTCTTTACGTTTTTCTTTTTTCTTTCCTTTCTGTCTCTCTCTCTTTCTTTCTTATTCGTTTATTTCTTTCTTAAGCCTTTCAATTTATTCCTTTTCTGTCTTTCTTTCTTTCTTTCTTTCTTTCTTCATTCGTTCCTTGCTTTATTCTATTTTCTTTCTTTCTTCCTTTTTTATGCATTCATATTTTATCCTTCGTTGTCTCTTCTTTTCTTTAATTATTGTTTCTTTCTTGTTTTTCTTTCTTCTGTTTGCCCCCTTTTCTACTTCCTTCCTTCTTTCTTTTATAATATCAACACCACAGATTTCCCTTCCGTCAAAATGTTTCAATCAATTTCCATTTAAATCTACTTAAACTTTACACCGTCTCCGAACGACAGCACTTATCCAAAGACGGCAAAGAAACAAAAAGAATCTATTAGAAAGAGTTGAAGACAAAATAGAGCGAAGTTCGAAAAGAAGTGGCCGATAAGATTTCACGTTTCATACCTAACAAGGCATTAATGAAACGGTTACTAAAGATAAGGGCAGAATCGAAAAAAAGTAAAAGGCAAGCTGTGACGTCACGCCGGGTTAGTCGGTACGATCGTCAATGGAGAAAACGAACTGAGAGTTGTATTGATAGATCTCTGCATTCAGACATTTGCAAGCACGCACAAACACGCGCGCAGAGATAGATGTGTAGAACTCTTTGTATGCGTGCGTGTGAGTGTGTGTACTCTTGGCGCCTCAAATTATTGAAAATTGAAAGCGGAATTTAACAAAGTCTATTTACTATTTCCGCTCTTTCCCAAAATAAACCACTTCTTATGAAAAAGCCATGCATATTTTTTCTCATTTATTTATTTTCTTTCTTTTTTTCTTTCTTTCTTTCTTTCTTTCTTTGCAGTACTTTTAATTTTTCTACGGTTTCTACGGTACGTTTCCTTTCTTGTCATATTTTTCATTTTCTTTCTTTCTTTCTTTCTTATTTAGTTTTTACTATTCGTTCTAATTATTTTTTTTAAAAAACTTTCCTGTACCATTTTCTTATGTTTCATTTTTCTTTCTTTTTTTTGGTCTGCACTTTTCCTCATTTTTCCTTCCTTCCTTCCTTCCTTCCTTCATTCCTTCCTTCCTTCCTTCCTTTGTTTGTTTCTTTCTTTCTTTCTTTCTTTCTAACTCAATTGCTTTCTTGGTTCAACGACATTTTTCTCTTTCTTCTTCATTTCATCGAGTTTTTTTCATTTTTTCTTTCTTTCTTTCTTTCTTTGTTTCTTTCTTTCTACCTTTCTTCCCTGCTTCCTTCGTTTGTTTGTTTGTTTCTTTCTTTGTTTCTTTCTTTGTCTCTTTGTTTCTTTCTTTCTAAATGACTTCATTTTTCTTTTTCCCTTTTACTGACACATTCCATCTTTCTTTCTTTCTTTCTTTTATTTGTTTGTTCCGCTCATTTTGCGGCATAACCATCATTAATTTAGTCCAAATTTTATTTTGGACTCACCCTAAAGCCAAGCTCTCCTCAATTACTTTGTTGGCTCTATTACAAATACGAATTGTGCATCAGAAGGAATTACTGTTGGGGTAAGGAAGAAGAAAAGGAGAGAAAGAAATAAAGAAATTGTTAAGAGAAGAAAGAAATAGGGAAAGAAAGAAAAAAACCTTCTTTTTTGTTAATGAATAAAGGCGGAATAACGAAGTAAGGAGCTAAAAAGGTGGGTGGACGATCAGATGAAAAATAAAATAAATGCAACGAGAATCACGCAATGCAGAGGAATGAAAGAGGGGGGAAAAGAGAAACAATTGTTACGTTTAAAGAAGATAAAGTTATAGAGATTAGGTAAGAAGAAATGAGAAAGAAAGGAAGAAAGAAGCCTGGATGGAAAAAAGAAGTAAAGAAAGAAAAATATCAGAAAAGCTTAGAAAGAGCGAAAAAGAATCAAACGAAGCCTTGAAGAAAGGAAGAAAAATGAAAAAGAAAGGATGAAAGCATCTAAATAAAGTATCAAAAAGGAAGAAAGAATTATAATTAGGTGTTAGAATAACACCTTCAGAAAGAAAGAATAAAACAAGGCTTAAAGAAAGGAACAAGAAAAAAAGAAAAAGAATGGATAGATGTAATAAAATAAGACCGTACTAAAGAAAGAATAAAATAAAGCAAGGAGAAAGAAAAGTATAAAAATAACACACCAACAAAGAAAGAATAAAAAAGAAAACAAAAACTTAATAAATAAAGAAGAAATAATAAAAGTATTAAGAAAATAGAATAAAACAAAAAATCAAAGAAAGAAAGACAGAAAGAAAGAAATAACGAGAGTATTCAAATAATACCGTATAAAGAAAGAAAAAAGGAAAGAAAAAAAGAAAGAAAAGACTAAAACAAAATCTTAATAAATAACAAAGGATAAAACAAAATCATAAGAAAGAAAGAAAAAAGAATAAAATCAAACCTAAAGAAAGAAAAATAATCAAAGAAGAAAGAAACAAAAAAAGAAAACAAACAAAAAAGCGCAAAAATTAAGTTGATTCGAAAGAATAAATATAAAAAGAAGGTGAATTGCAAATATATTAAAAAGAAAAAAAATTAATGGTGGAAACGAAGAAAACATGATAAGAAAAGAATAAGAAAATATGTCGAGAGAAATAAAGAAATAAATTTAAAACAAAACTTGAAGAAAGAAAGAATAATAAAAGGAACTTTAGAATAGAAAGGAAGAAAGGAAGACTAAAAAAGAAAGAAAGAAAATGAGAATAAAAAGGATGTGTACAAAAGAGGCTTGCTATAATAGATATTAGAAAAAAAAATTCAGAGATTAAAAAATCGGAAAAATGGAAGAAAATTAAATACGTTGACATTGGAAAGAAAGACGGACGGAAGTTGATAAAAATTGCGCGAAAATAAGAAAAACAAAGAAAAAAAGAATGAAAAACAAAAAAGCAATACCCCCCCCCCCAAAAAAAAAACAATTTACCGGAACTAAAAATAAAAATAAAATGAAAGAAATACATTGTTTAGAATGTTTTCCTTCTATTTTTAAAATAATCTAAAACTGCACTAAAAACAATAAGGAACTAAAAAAATGAAAAACAATATGAAAAAAAAAAAAAAAAAAATTGAAGACGAAAATGAATAAATAAAAATGCCCCGAGTGTGATTTTCCAGCTGGCTAGTTCTGATAAGCGGGTTTCTGAAGAGCTTGGAATGATCCATTTTTATGAAGATGGACTAATTTCTCATTTCGCTGAAGAATAATCAGTTATCGGTTGAACTAAGTTCACCCCGGCGATCATCTTGTCTTGTTTATAGGGCGCGGTAAATCAGATGCCAATGACATCTATGAGACGTGATGATCAGTTTGCAAGTAAATGCACCACTAACTGTATCACCCTGTGTAGTCTTTCTTCAAACGCTTTTATGGAAGACATCGTTGCCCTTTTGTAAACTGCGCGTGAGTCCAGATGCATATCAAATACACGTCCGCCACAAACACCGCCGCCTTTTGTTTTTTTATTCTTTCTTTTTCTTTTTTATATTGAGTCTATGCAGATCTTTCTTTCTTCGGTTGTTTGGAAATCACTGAAGCAGTCTTGAGTGTACGTGAAAATATATGTATCCATACGCAACAATTCTATCTCTCACGCATAGACAAAAGCACACACACACACACACACACACACACACACACACACACACACACACACACACACACACACACAAGTGCAATACGTACACACTCACATACATGCATGTGCATATCTATCTATCTATCTATCTATCTATCTATCTATCTATCTATCTATCTATGTCTGTTCATTATCTCTCTCTCTATCTGTCGGTCTTTCTTTCTATCTTAGTCCATTCATATCTATCTATCTATCTATCTATCTATAAAGAGAGATAAATACTTATCTATTTGTCTATTTATCTATCTCGCTCTCTCTCTCACTCATTATATGTATATATGTATATATATATATATATATATATATATATATATATATATATATATACAGATAGATAATCTTTTTATCCATATGTCTATCTACTTATACAGGGTGTGATGGATAAATTGTCTAAATTACGCAAAATGAAAATAACACTGACATCTCATTTTAACAGATATATTTACCAAACTTTATTCAATAAGATCGCCATTGGCTTCAACCACAGCCTCCAGGCGACTTCAGAATCTCTTACATCTCTCCTGGACGGCCTCCTTGTATAAGTCGGTGAATGCTGACATTATCCTTGCCTTCAGTTCATCTTTGGTGTTACAAGAATTTTTGTTGGTCTCTCGTTCAAGTGCGCCTCACACATAATAATCAAGGGGTTTGCATTATGGGGAATTAGGTGCCCAAGGGGTGATGTGGTCGCAGAAATTGTCTAACAGTCATGACTGGGTTCTCCTGCTTGTGTGGCATGGTGCAGAGTCCTGTTGTCAGGTATAAGGTCTTCTAGCAGACACCCCCTTGACCCAAGGCAGCACTACCGCCTCAAGTCACTTTATGTAGACCTACGTGTTGAATATGAAGCCATGTGGGAAAATGAATGGATGTATAACGTCGCTATTGTTCACTCCAAACATCATGATGTTGGCTGATTGTATCATCGAACTCTTTCCCAATCCTCTGCATCGTCCACAGATTGACACCCAAACAGTCTGAAATGTTCGTATTGGAGATCCCGGTGTGAATGCCAAGCAGTACATCATACCAAATTTCTGGCAGATTGAATTGCGTCATGGTGCTCTTTTTCTCCCAGAGGGTGTACCCAGCTGACCCTACTCTCCGGTGCAGTCGACAAAATCAAAAACAAATTCATAATTGCGAAATGAAAATATAAAATGGCGACAATTTACCCATTGTATCCTGTACATATATATATATATATATATATATATATATATATATATATATATATATATATATATATATATATATATATATATAGTGAGTGAGTGAGAAAGAAAGAGAGAGAGAGAGAGAGAGAGAGAGATTTACAATTTATTCGCGTTTATGATGTAACAGTGTTTAATATCAGTGAAGAAGTGTTTATAGATATAAAAATTGTGGACATAGTAATCAACATTGCATAATGACTGTCAGTTTCACACTCCAGTACAATATTCAGACCAATTATATCTATCTATCTATCTATCTATCTATCTATCTATCTATCTATCTATCTATCTATAGACTCGCAGTAAAGCCCGGCGTTGCTCGGGGTTTTATGTAGTTAAATTGCTTTGGGGTTTGAATTATTGAACATACGCACGTATCCGCAGTTGTTGAGGACACTGATAGGCTGGAAACTCACTGGTAGCAAAATCAATGAGATCAAGGGCAACCGGTGGCAACAGGTGGCTGCTGTGTTGCTGCTCCGTGCTTACTCGAAGACTGCCACCCGTTCATAATCGGACAAGATTTTTAATTCCTGCAATGTAAAATAGTGGTTGCATTTTCAGTGTAGGACTCGCTTAAAATATCGGCGTCGGTGGTCGGCAAAGCTGCTCTACTCCAGTTTGCACACGTTCACTTACCCGACCCTACTTAAGTACGGCTTGCTTAGTCTTGTTGGAAAGCCCTTGACCCAGTGGTGAATTTTTGTCCATTCCTTTTTTTGGCATAAGTCTGGAGTGTCCATTTATTGAACCGAGAATGATTTGACTTCATTTCCTATGGTAAGATGAAACCATCCCCCACCCCCGGGAAACTGAGCGGACGAATGCACGTGACTCCCCCCTTTGCACACACTCGGTAATTGTCGCGGCGCACGAAAAGAGGTCATCACAGCTGCATGTAGGGGTCAATAGTTGTGTTAAGCCCAATGGTTTGTGAATTGGGAGTACTGGGAGTAGCTGTTGTCGGTTTTACTGCGGATGTTAGGGTTTGGGGAAAAACCCAGTAAAGGAATTGTAAAAATTGTAAAGTGTTGTACCGAAGAAGTTACTGGTAGACAGAGCTACAATGAAGCACCCACAGAAATCGCTCTTCATAATAGACGCTGGCTCAATAAGTAAGTGAAATACTCAGAACTTATTGCTCAGCATTCAGGTTTCAGTCTATTTAATCGACGCTTGAAGTAGCTGCAGAGAGTAGTGGGAGGCATTGTGCATCTCAACTGAAAGTGCCAACATCTACACGTCGCTGACCTCATCGAATACCGCTCTGAATGTCCTGAATTGCGTGGCTCCGCTCAACTATACCCCACCAACCATGTGAGCGCATGCGATTGTATGATTCGGTGTCGAGTCTAAAGCAGCGGGTAGTGCACACAGTAGCGCAAATACTTTTTGCCTTAGCGCATCACAGTATGAGTTGTTAATGCCGGAGTCGTAATTGAAAGCCAAGAAAGACCAAAAAGAGCTACTGGTACAGGTAAAACCACCGGCGGCCGCAAGGCGCTGAATGTCGCCGTTGAGGCGTATGCGGCGAGCTTGGGGAGTTTGAGATAAGCGCACAGCGGCCTTGTTTGTAGCAGCCCTTGAAAGGATGTTTGCCCTTGTCTGTGGGCCCTCGGAGTTTCTGGCAGCAGAAGTCGCTGCAGCTGTTGCAGCAGCGTCCCTGGATTGATGGGAGCGCCTGCGGGCAGGTGTCTCTACAACCCTCGACCTAGCAGTGGTGGCAGCATTCGTAGCATTTCGCACAGACCTACGGTCTCAGCAGCCCTAGCGCTCGCTGCTGCAGCAGCGTCTCTGGATTGACAGGCGCGCCTGCGGTCAAGTGTCTCTATTGCCCTTGATTTCGCAGTGGCAGCAGCGTTTCTTACGTTACGAAGAAGCCTTTGATGATGATTCTCGGAAGCCCGAGATGCAGAGGTGGTTGTTGCAGCCTGTGCATTCATTCTCGACCGTTGTGCATTCTTGAACCTTGATCGCAACGAAGCCCTGTAGGCAGCTTTCCCAGTCATGCAGGTGGCACGCTCCTCTTGTGACTGCGAGACCTGCGTGAGGGCGCTGCGTTGAGCAACCTATGATAGTCGCATTGTAGTCTGCTCCTGGGACTCGCGGGCCCTTCTTGCCCTCATAGCGGACGCTCTTGCAGACCGAAGGCTAAGTCGTACCCTCCTTTTTGGCGGAATGGGGAAAAGTGATGCTAGTAGTGGTTGATTAGGGTTGCTCAATTGCAGGAATACAAAGTCTTAGTATCGCAAAGCGTGAGCCAGAATCGGGAAGGCAGGTATTTAAGTAAAACAGCTGAATAAATTGTTTATGGTAGTTGGAAAAATGTAGTTAAACAGACAAACGGAAAACAAAAACGTAAGAAACAACTTGCGGTAGGAGAAATGATCAGTTGAAGGAGTCTATCGTATCAACCGGATGGCGGCGTAACAGGAGCAGAAGTGAGACCTTCGTCCCACAGATGTGCATAGCAGGTTCAAATGCGAAGTATTACTAGCCAATCGGTTGTGCCAATCAGCGAGCGTTCTAGGGTCTCGAACACCAATCAGCGACCGCGTACTGCACTCAGCCAATGAGATACCGCTATGTGAAGCATGGTCCCGCGTGTGTGAATAACAATCTGCCGTAGAGTCTGTAGTGTAGACGTCTCAGTTGAACATCCGTTTGATTGGTGTATTCGTAAATTCCGATGAAGACATGATTGTATCGCCTTCCCTCAGGTATTAGTTGGTCACAAAGGAGCTCACAGGGCAGAAGTTTTTAATTGTCATGACGAAAGCCGATAAAGTTAATCAAAATCCCAAGCAAGTTGTGAAAAACATCGCCAAATTCAGGTAAACTTAATTTGAATGGGAAGTCAAAAGGGGTATGATTTCATCGATTTTTATCCGATAATTGAAACCGATATTGAAAACGAAAGCCAGCACCTCAATATTGTCGGTAAATACTATGCTCAACGGGAATTTTGCTGAAAATTCTTCGCCATTTGCAAAAAATATAGCCAAACATCAGCTAAACTGGACTTGAATCGAATCTCCCAAAGTGATCTATTGTATCGATTTTTTCCAGTAATTGATATCGATATTGAAAATGAATGTCAGCACCTCATAACTGTTGATAAAAAAATGCTCAACGTAATTTTGGTGGAAATTCTTCGCCATTTGCGAAAAATATAGCCAAAAATCAACTTGACTGGATTTGAATTGGAAGTCAAAAGTGGCATGATATTATCTATTTTTTTTCGATAATTGATGCCGATATTGAAGAAAAAGGTCAGCAACTAATAACTGTTATAATAACTGAAAATTCCTTGCAGTTTGCGAAAAACAGAGCCAAATATCAGCTACATTGGATTTGAATCGGATGTCCCAAAGTGATCGATTTTATCGATTTTTTCCGATAACTGATATCAATTTTTTAAAACAAAAATAGCACCTCAAAACTATAAGTAAGGACATTTCTCAAAGTGAGTTTGGTGGATATCACTTGTAATTTGTGAAAATTATCACTGAAAAACTGATGATTTTTTTCGAATCAATATTCGACCCCCTATCGGTTTTATCGATTTTTTTTCCAAAATCGGAGGAACGATCGAAAAATCCGAAGACGTCAAGTACAAATGCCTTAAATTTCCGATCTGTGTATGAATTGTCATGTCAATCGGACGAACGGTTTGCTCAGGATAAGGTAACAAGGTGACAAACACACGAACACACTAACACACATATATATATATATATATATATATATATATATATATATATATATATATATATATATATATATATATATATATATATATATATATATATATATATATTCATAGCAAAGATACGCCGATATGTACATTTATCGCTATAATTATGAGAGAAAAGCAGTCAGTATTTGGGAGAAAACCTATACAGATAGAAACAATGACATTGAAATTAGCACTGCTTTGCAATTGTCAGTTTCGGACCATAAACGTTAATCAGCTGGTGAAAGATTCCAAGACGCCATGAAACTGGACACAGTATTGAACTATAGTAATTTTTTTGTGAAAATTTCTAAATTAGGCATAGTAAGTGATTACAATAACTAATAAGAACATAGAAAAAATTATAACGGTAATAATAAAATAGGGCAATTCTAACAATATACTGTCATAAAGGTTATATGACAGATAGAAGATTCGTTCTTACCGTAGATCTTATTAGGCACAAGAAGAGATTAACGACAATAACTAATAATAAAATAGGACAATTCTAAAAATATGCTGTAATAAAAGTTATGTGACGGATAGAAGATTCGTTCCTACCGTAAATCCTATTAGACACAAGAAGAGATTAACAAAAATAACTAATAATAAAATAGGGCAATTCTAACAATATACTGTAATAAAAGTTATGTGACGGATGGAAGATTCGTTCTTACCGTAGATTTTATTAGTCACAAGAAGAGATTAACAAAAATAACTAATAATAAAATGGAACAATTCTAACAATATACTGTCATAAAATTTATCCTTTGGATGGAAAATTTGTTCTTATCGTAGATCTTAGCAACTTTAGTTTAGAATATTTTTCTTACGCTATTGTCGAGAACTTTTATCTTATCACTTAAAGTAAGGACTTTACAGCTTGTTTTTGGCGTAACTGAATTGTATCTATTTACACTAATGAAAGTTATGAAACAGAATATTTTCATTATGTCAAGAACATTAACTTTTTTTTTTACAGATGAAGCACTTTGCGAAGCATCTTTGGCATATCTAAATTGCCTGTGACGTTGGGGTTGTTATTAAGCAACATATATGAATTATTTCTGAGATGGCACGTGGATAACGAAATCGTGGATTATATTTCCGTATGAATGTATACGTAGCCCTCTACCTCGAGTGGCCACCGGGCCTAGTAAAAGGTTGAACAGTAAAGGGTTCTGTCAAACAAAACAAAAAACAACTATTTAGCAATACAGACGACGAAAGAGAGAGAGAGAGAGAGAGAGAGAGAGAGAGAGAGAGTGTGTGTGTGTGTGTGTGTGTGTGTGTGTTACAGATCATGATTATCATCATCATCAGTTCCATGACCGATTGTGGTCGTAGGGTCCCTGCGTAGCTGATCACCTGACCAGTTCCCTTCACATATCATCAAGATTGAAAGGATCGCTTTGGTCACGGTCATGTGGCTCTATCGGGGGTAACTCCCCCACACTAGTCGTTGGAAGCCCTCCGATGCTGTGTCATCACGCCACCGGCTGTCTACATAGCTATGAAGCCAAGTCTTCCCCATTGTGCTAGATGGCCGTTGACCCTGTAAGAAAGTTCACACACACTTTGATTCAACTTTGGTCAAGGTGGAGTAATGGTTAGCGGCTCGGACTGAGGAATCGGAGAGCCGAGTTCGAATTCCAGTCGACATTCATTACATTCACTTACGTGCCAATACCCTTGGGAAAGGTATGAATCCTCTTCTTCCCCTAGCAGAACAGACTGGGTTGAAAGAAATGGCAAACTACTGCGGGAAAAATATGCCTCGTCAGTCTTATATCGAAAGATACATGATCGCCTAAGCGTGTATCACGCATGGCACATAACTGACTGACTGGTTGTTTAGTCACCATCCTCGGCAGAAAAAACTGGTGGGGGAACTATTTTAGTTGTCGATGACCCGATCATGCGACAGGTATTAATAGTCTACATGGTACCAGATCGTAGACTGAACTGACATAAGATTAAGTTCTTATGAAAAGAATATAATTAATTCGTATACAGATACCATGCAGTTCATTATAATTGGAGGCGCGGTAGAGTAATTGATAGCGGCTCGATTCGGATTGAGGAGCTGAGTTCGAATTCTACTCGGGTTCATTACATTCCCTTGCATGCTAATACCCTTGAGAAAGGTATGAAGCCACCTATTCTCTCCCTCAGCTATGGGTAAATAGCAGGATAGATTGGGTCCTGTACCTTTGGGTGTTAACCAGTGTAGTAGAAATTCAACACTGAATTAAAAACTTGAGGCACGGGCCAATTGCCACCCATATCATATTCCCTGGTTTTCGCTTGTCGGTTAAGAGCTTGCAGAGGAGATGGTCGCCACCGAAAATCTTACTGCTTCTTTTTTTCTGCCTTCCGGTGATTGAAGCAGTCGAGGGTTTTTAAAAAAGAAGTAGTTATTAAAGTTATATCGGCAGAGAGGCACATATCTCCGTAGTGTAATGATTAGAAAGCTTATCTTGCTAGATCAATTACGACTGAGTAATGAGTTCAATCCTCATTGCGTGCTCCATACTTTCGGCCTTGTGCCACATCTATGCCGCGCTTAGAAAATTACTAAATCAAAAACAGTAGAAACAGAAGTTTAAAGATTGGATCCAAGATATGTGAAAGACCGTAGAATGTTACGGCTGGAATGTTATTGTATTAAATGATTTGATGAAAGTAGTTTGAATATTGCTTTTTAAAAAAATTTATACTAAAATTTACTCGCAAGGCCTGAGAGCCACTAAATGTAAAGACTTACTGTGAAAGACCGTAGAAGGTTTAGGCTGAAATGTTATTGTATTAAAATGCAAAATGAATTGATGAAAGTATTTTGAATATTGCTTTATTAAAAAAAAAATTATACTAAAATTTGCTCACGATGCCTGAGAGCCACTTAATATAGAGAATTACTGTTAAAGTGGTTGCGATGAATGAGGTGCGAGATATTTTTTAATGATGTTCTACCTGTACAAGATCCAAGAGCCACTCGAGGTAGAGCGTTAGAGTGTAAGAGACACTATTTATGGAGATATGTGGGGACTTAAGAATATTGTAGTGATCGGGGAAGCATCCTCTTGGGTGTTGGTTCCACAAAACAGCGGTTCGTGGGAAGAAGCTACTCGCGCGGAACTTACATCTCACCTATGGAATACGAAGGGAATCAGGGTGATTCGCTACAGTGTGCGTGGCATGGTGGGTCTTAGAACTGGTGGAACTAAGGAATGTCTGAACACTTTCAATGGAAATAGAGATAGAGCAGCGAAAGTCTTGCGACCTTTCGTCTGTGATTAAGAGATTACAGCGTGGGTGGGGGGAATAATTCGTTGCCCAATGAAAATGGAGATGGTAAGATTATTATAAGGATAGATATTGATATACTCAAGTCAGGTGAATATAATGTGTGGCGTAGAACAGACCAACCGAGTTCCAAAATTTTTTTGTGTGTTGTTCTTCCGGCATGCGGCATTTTCTTATTGACGTGCAAGGGGCACTTCTCGACTTTTATGGAGACGTTGCAGCTGCTGGAGGTATAAATGTGCATTTATCGTTTCATTGCCTTTTAAAAACTCTAAAAGAATAATATCCCGACGATCCCACTACACGCACAACACTAATTTTCTAATATGTTAAGGGACATAATCGCCTACGCCCTGAAAGGGAGATGGCATTAAAAAAATAAATAAATAAATAAAACGACATGTCTCGTTATTTACATTGTTCCGACTGTTGTCCTCATCATTATTGGCATATTCACGATGTTTCGGCCGTTGTACGCTAAGGCTTTCTTCAGGTGATTGGAAGTAATGAAAGGTTGTGAATATGACAATAAAGATGAGAACAACAATCCGAACAATGTAAATAGTGTAAAGAGTTATAATATCTCATCTAAGAAATATAGACAGTTCCCGAAGAAGGCCGCGGCGTACAACGGCCAAAACGTCGTGAATATGGCAATAAAGATGAAGACAACAATCCCAACAGTGAAAATAGTGTAAAGAGTTACAATACCTCATCTCAGAAATATAGACAGATCCTGAAGAAGGCCGAAGCGTACAACGGTTGAAACGTCGTGAATATGACAATAAAGATGAAGACAACAATCCGAACAGTGAAAATAATGTAAATAATTACAATACCTCATCTCCGAAATATAGACAGACATATTACATTAGACGTCTATATTACTTTTTCCCCTCTTTCCCGAGAGAGATAAACTAATACATACACACATACATACATACACACACACACGCGTGCATACACACACACACACACGCGCAGATATGTGTGCATGTGTGTGTACCCCATTTTCCTGTGCATGATACGAGAAATTTTGAAACTAAAGCAAAAAGGTCGGGTCGTATTATACGCAAGTCCTACACGTTTCCAGAAATTTTTGCGCAGCTTAAAAAAACTCTTATTTGAAACAGCAAGATTGTTTTTATTTTGGTTCTTTTTTTTATATAAAGCTTTTTCTCCTCATTCTTGAAAGACAATAATTTTTTATTTTCATAATTTATTAATACATAGAAATATAATAAAGTCATATCAAACAGATAGATAGATTAATTAACACATTAAAATATATTTTCGAGTGTGTTTAGTTAGCGCCATTAGCCGAAAATATCGAACAATCTTTTGGAAAGGAAATCAAGAGAAGAAACACATGATGGCGGAACATCCGGTTCATTTCTCTTCTTTAATTTCGTGAAAAATTAAATATTTTATTGAAATATCTGTACGACATTGAGATTTGAATGGATAATATGATACAACTTTAAAAAAATATCATTTACGTGGGGATGGCTGCAATAGGAGGTCGTATTATACTCAATGATATAATTTATTACCCCGTTTTTAGCTTCAGAAACACGGGGTTCAAGTCGTATTATAATAGAGGAAGCCTGCATACACAAACGTAGAAGAGAAATCTCTGGAGAGCCGTGATCGTCTACGTAGTTAAGGTACATGGCATTAAAACATACCAACAGACTTCGTATATATTATGCATTCAGGTAGCAAATATTCTTTGAGGCGAATAATATTAAAAATGATAGGCATTTTATGACGATTAATTTTAAGTATTTGATGAAAGAGCGTGTAACGCGTTTTGGGATCTAAAGTCGTAGAACTAATGGATATTTATTGCATAAAAATACAATTATGGCACAAGGCCGAAAAGGGGGAGGGGTTGAGGCTGGTCTCCACTAACTATCTTATACCTAGCTAATCCGATTCACGACCCATTCATTCGTTATAATTTGCACATTCACCATAAAAACTCGTCCGTCACCAATCAATCCTCCATACCATGATACCACATCCTCCCAAGGGGAACCTACGAAACGCGCCCCATGCCATAAAAATTTAACGATAATAAACTATATATACAATGCTAAAGATGTAAAATGAGAGGGAAGGGAGATGGACCCAATAAAAAACTAAACATGAACACAAAGTGAACTAAACATAACTGATGTTAGTAGGGCCCGTCCAACCCTCAAGAAGGAGAGAGGCCGATGTATTCTGCCCATTGGACAAAATTAAGAAGCTCTTTTACTAAAGGAGTGGGAAATGGAGAAAATATATACGGACATGGGGAATAAAAAGCTGACCCAGTCGAGTTAAAAAAAGAGGGCCAAAAACAAACTGGGGAGGTTGGGAATCTCGACTTGGATCATAACTAAAGAGGCAGCCGGGAACAGGCCAGGAACAACATTTACTCACATTAACTAGGTACACAAAGGCTTGTCTAACCTAACCAGGGTGGGGGGGATGGCTCCACAGGAAACCAACGCGATGTGACGTAGGTTGACCTAAAAGAGAAAATCAAACAACCGTTCAAACAACCCAAACTCGCCTCAGTCGCCCATCTTTCGCTGGAGACTGTCGAATGCAAGCGTTTTCTATCAGTTCGAATCTTCATATTGAGCTGATGCTCAAAGAATCGGATTAGATCCTGATCAGAAAGACGGATGCCTCGCAAGACTTCCTCCATTCACATCATCCAAATCACCATTCGGGCCGTGGGAAGCAGCGTGAGAAACACCATCAGTTTCACCCTGGAAAACGGGGTCGGCACATTGCCACAAGCATATCCGCGATCAAATGAGCACGAGTTGTTTGGGAGCGAGACGAGCCGTCAACTCGCCGACATGGTCCCATAAGGGGCGGACCTGGGGACAATGGTAGAAGCCGTTTCCTCTAAACCAAGGTCACACCGTTCACAGTCAGGCAAATCCGCCAAGCCCCATATGAAAACCATTTCATTGATAGGCAGCCGATTCCGAGCCAATCGCCAGGTAAGCGAAAACTCAGGGTTACTGAGATAATCCGCAGCTGGCGCTCAAAACCAGAAAGAGCGAAATTCTTCCTCCGACAAGTCGAGCCGTTCAAGTAGAGGATCCTTCGCGACCCCCTCCACTAAATAACGATAGAAGACCTTCCTAGGCCGTGAAAGGTCACTGGACCAAGGAAAAGCCAACAAGGCAGACCGACACTCGCGAAAGAAATCCGATTGAACCCGGGGTTTACGATGGCGAGTTTGTGGGGATTGATAGTAAGGAAAGGGAACGCGTCCCTAACAATCCCGGCCATAATCGAATCTCCTGTCAATGCGCAGCGTAGGAAAGCCAACCTAGAGGCGATTTTTTGGCTCACCAAGTGTGGCATTCCCAGCCCCCATGACACGGACGTTGTGTAGAACTAATGAGTGTTGCGACGTAAACAAAGAGTGCTGTGACGTAAGCGAAGTGTGACGTCTTTTCTTTGATTTTAATATATACACTTACACCACTGTAACACCATTTCAAAGTTGATCTAAACACACCAATTGCCTCTACCTATACTGATGACAACGTAAGAGAGTCGAAGCTTGTACCATAATTCCGGTACTTTTTTCCGAAATGAACTTCAGACATTTCTGACGGAATTTGCTCCTTGTTTAAGAAAGATTACACGTAAATTGGAATATATATATATATATATATATATATATATATATATATATATTAAAAACAACAGAAAATCATTAAAATTAATCAACACAAGATTTGTTGTTTTTAATATATATATATATATATATATATATATATATATATATATATATATATATATATATATATATATTCTGAACAATAAAAAATATTAAAAATCTTCAGACACACTGGGTTGTATATTAATATTCCTTCTATTATTATTTCATTTAGATTCCACGACTAGTTTCGGCCAACATGGCCATCATCAGGAGAAAAAAAAATTCTGCTTGCTGGTAGCACTGTACTACAGAAATATATATATGTATATATATATATATATATATATATATATATATATATATATATATATATATATGTGTGTGTGTGTGTGTGTGTGTGTGTGTGTATTAAAAACAACAATATTGTGGCGATTAATTTTAATGATCGATATATATATATATATATATATATATATATATGTTATTAGTATGATTATTCAATATCCATATTATCACTCACCGATAGCTCGAGACAGTCTTCGGGTACTGAGTATAGACTGACCGTTGTGTAATGTAATTTTGATAAAAAAATGTTATTAAAATTTAAATTAAACTATAGTCAGCACCTGAAGATTGCGATGCGCATGAAACTCCGAGTCGTGCTATCGTTGAAGGATAATTATATATTTATTAATATATACTTAGTAGCACTGTTTTATTAACACCAGCACTATATGTATATATATATATATATATATATATATATATATATGTTATATATATATATATATATATATATGTTATATATATATATATATATATATATGTTATATATATATATATATATATATATATGTTATATATATATATATATATGTTATATATATATATATATATTATATATATATATATATATATGTGTGTGTGTGTGTGTGTGTAGAGAGAGAGAGAGAGAGAGAGAGGAACAGAGAGAGAGAGAATGAAAAAGTATAAATGAAGCTTGCCTACACAGACGTGATAGAAATGTACATCGACGTGCGTAGGACGATTACAACAGACCAAGGAAGACGTCACCTTTCCCCAAACCCAACGCACACCTTTTTGTTTATATTTAGACAGAGAATTCCCATTAGACGGAGCTGAAGAGCTGATAAATCAGAATAGATTTGATATATTGCTGATAATTTAGGAGATTTTAATATACTTCCTAGACACCCCGGGGGAAATTATTACCACACTTTGGCACATTGGGGGTTGTTCAAATGCCTCGTCAGACAATGACTGCCTCTAAACAACTGACATGAAACATAATGAAAATAACTATAGGTAATACAAAAATGTAATAAAAAAGAATAAAAAGTATACCTGTTAACATACACACGCACACACATACAATATATATATATGTATGTGTGTGAGCGCGTGTCTTAAAGGTATACATGATATGATTTTTCCCGCCATTTTCTTTTTCTTATTGCTAGGGTAAAGTCACATGGTCTTTTGCCAAATTATCCTTATCTTATTTCCTATTTAAATTATTTTTTAAAATTTGTATCATTTTATCCATTTATTCCATCTATCTCAATGTCGTACACATTTTAATATATATATATATATATATATATATATATATATATATATATATATATATATATATATATATATAAAATATTATATGAAAAGATTACTTTTAAATATCAATTTTAACCGGACTTCGAAGTTTCGTGGTAAAATTTACAGTTTTCAGGGGGTTTTGATGTTAAACGATATTTCTAATTTTTTTTTTTTCAATTTTTCCCAAATTGAAAATATTGTTTAAAACCTGAAGACTGGAAATTTTACCAAGGAACTTCAAAATCGCGATAAAATTGATGTTTAACAGTTAAGTAATCTTTTCATATAATATTAACGCTCTATTTTTTTTATATCATTTTAATATTTTTAATATTGGGCACTATATATAAAAAAATATCTGCTGTTTCTTAAATCTTAAATTATTTATTTTATGGAAAATAAAGTATAATATATAAAAAATAATGCACATTATAACTAAAAACGTTTGCGTCTTCTCTTTACTCTTTGAAATATATATGCGCTCTCCGACAGGAATCGAACTTGTAACCCTTATGTTCAATCGAGAAAAACCGTTGGTGTGTGTGTATTTACAAACAGTAATTCGGACTTTGCTAATCAGATACTTCTCCGTGACTGAATGGGAACAAAACATCAGGCTACATATCAGTTCCCCTAAGGGTTACCGGTTCGTTTTCCAATCGGAGAACACATATTTTCTATGAAATTTATCGAACATTCATTCGGTAAATGAAATTAATACTGTTTAACAGAGCATTTACTTAAAGTAATTATATCTATTAAAATAACTTTATAAACAGAAACAAAATTCTGTTTATATTATTTTTATAGATACAAATATTTAAGTAAATACTCTGTTTATAATAAACAGTATTAACTACATTTACCGGCTTTAACTGCTCAACCACGAAGAGCTTTATAATTACGCAAGGTTATATTTGCCTTTAAAGCACTCGTTCAGATTTTCTCGAAATAGCATATCTGCTCAGTTTCGTATACGAAACGTAAACTTAAAACAATTTCTAAAGAATTAATGGATTTTATTATTTAAACTGGCAGATTTTTATTACTTGTGAGTATGCAGGCCTATAGACGAAATAATTATTGTTTAAAATAAAAATGAAGCGTCTTCTCAAATACACTCATTCATTCAGATTTTCTCGAAAGATCTATTTGCTCAGTTTCATAAACCATAAGCGTAAACCAACAAATTTATAAAGAATGAATAGATTTTACTTTTTAAATCAACATATGGAGAAAAAAAAGATACACAAAATTTTTTATATATCAGGACAATTTTAGGTAAATCTATGGCAAAGTGCAAAAAATTTCCTGCGACGTTTTTCGTTATTTAGGACTTCATCGAACTAAAGTGATATTTACGATGATGCTACTACGCATGCGTCCGAAAGGGTGGAGAAAGAAATCTTAAAGTTTAAGTTTGATTTTTTTTTAAAATGTGTGTTTGGGTATATAGTCTAGCTGATTTAATTTAATATCTTTTTTTTTGTTTATGTTTCCATCACTTTTGTTATTAAATACCCCACTATCTTTTATCACAATATGGGCTACTTTATTTTTCAAAAATTACACAATAAATACGCTGTAGAGCTATATTAAGAAAGCTTATCTTAAAAAGATATAATTAATATAATAGTATCATGATAACCAAACCGGCCTGAAGATCCGAGAGGTGAAACTGTAGTAGTGTGGTACGATAATTATATGCTTTTAAGAGAAACATTCTCTATTACTTATTTCTCTTTTAGAGAGAGAAAGAGAGAGGGGGTCGAGAGAGAGGGGGGTGATATATATATATATATATATATATATAGAGAGAGAGAGAGAGAGAGAAGAGGGAGAGAGAGAGAAGGAGGGCATTTAAGGTAATGTAATTAGTAATTAATTATACATTATATTGTAGAATATGTGGGTGGTTAGGAGTTACTCGTGTTCTAATGGTTAATGCACCGTTTAATGGAATCGAGGAACTGATTTCAAATTCTGCCTCCGAAAATGTGTATTTACTCATACACTTGTCCATACGAAAGGCATGAATCCACCTTTCTTTTAACTATGGGTAAACAGCAGGGAATTTAGAGTTCTTACGTCTTGCAAGACAATCCTTCATGGGCGTCGTTCTTATTCTCCAGCGCCATTAACATCCAATTCAAATTGTAGTAGCAGCATTGGGTGTGGTTGCCGTCCACTCCCCCCAAAGGAGGAAACAAAAATAAATAAATAAATAATTATAACTTGCAGAATCTGTATTTTATGAGCTTTAAAATTACTATATAAAATGTTAACATCTATAATTTCTAAACATTTGCAAATTATTGGTTAATATTTTAATAGCAAATCTGTTGGTTTAGTTCAATCGACTGTTCGATAGAGGGCGCTGTGAACACGATGAAAGGCAGAACATATTACTTTTCTAAAAAATAGCTGCTCGTGTGAGGAAAACGTTAAAATTTTAATTATTTAAAAATAAAACTAAACTTAAAATTTCATTGTGAAAAACGTGTGTTGAGAGTTTCACCGGAAGCTGTTTATTGTAAATACAGATTAGCTTACTTAACTTTTATGGTGATGAGAAAGTAATTCCCAAACATCCTATTTAAAATGAATTAGAAATGATAAGTTCAAGTTACTAAATTTCGTATTTATTTTTCTTGAGTATATAGTGTTCTGTCTAAAAATGAAATTTGGAACAATAAATGCCACTTGTTCCAATTTTTATATCCGTCTCTTTATACTATCAGGCAGTTATAGTTATCAAAAAAAGACTCAAATCGATCTCAATAGCTGGCTTTCTCTACAAGGTGTGGTGGGTAAATAGCCACCATTTTATATTTTTAATATCGCGCATGCGCGTTGTTTGTTTTCGGTTTTATCGACAGCACAGTATAATAGGGGCAGTTGAGCACCATCTGTAAGGAAAAGAGCACCATGACGCAATTCAATCTGCCATAAATTTGGAAATGGTATGCTTTACTGTTTGGAATTCGCGCCAGAAGCTTTGGGGTGTTAATCTGAGGACTGTGCAGAGGATTCGGAAATAGTTGGATGATATATCCAGTCAACATCATGGTATTTACAGTGATCACAGGGCCTCAGACTCAACACGGAGGCCTACATCAAGTGTCTTGAGGAGATTGTGCTGCTCTGGATCAAGAGGTGGCTACTGGAAGACCCTATGTATGGCAACAGGACTCTCGCACAATACCACAAACAAGAGAACCCAGTCATGGCTGTCAGACAATCTCTGAGACCACGTCACCCCTTACATCTGGGTACCTAACTCCCCAGACTGCAGACACATTGATTATTATGTGTGGGGAGCGAGAGATCAACAACACTTCTTGTAATACCAAAGAAGGCAAGGATTATGGCAGCATTCATCAATTTAAACAAGGAGACCGTCCAGAAGAGATGCAAGAGATTCCGAAGTTCCGAAGTTGTCTGGAGGCTGTTGTTGAAGCCAATGGCGATTTTATAGAATAAATTTATTTCAAGATATTTTTGTATAATTTTGGTAAATATATCTGTTAAAATGAGATGTCATTTTTGCGTAATTTAGACGACACTTTATCCAACGCACGCTGTACATTATCTGAAGATAGATAATTTCTTTCTTTATTTCCTAAAATACATAACGGTTTCTATTTTACACAAAGTAAGAATTAAGATTATTCTTTCCACGTTAATAATGTATCTTCCTCATTTAAAAAAAATTAGTGGAGTAGTGGATAGGGGAGTAGGTGACTTCTCGGGGGGGATTTGAATCTTTCGACTGGTAAACAACCCAGAAGACTAGAAAAGTCAGTTGTGGGGAGAATACATGAATTCCCGCTTTTTCTTAAGAATTGAAGAAAACTACCCCAGCCGCAACTTGAGCAAGGGTCACCAGTTCTATTTTCTAGACTGCTAACCATGAGTTCAACCGCAATAAACGTGAGATATATGGAGCTGTTTACAGGACTACAAATAACATTTTGTATGTATAGAAAATGTGATGAAAATATCTATTTTTGTGAATACGAGAATTAAAACGCCTGTCCCTGTTGTATAAGTAATGCCAAAAACATCGAGTTGGAAAGTTGTTATTGCCACAAATAACAAGATAACCTTATGTATTGGGTGGAAACCCCAGTTTACGGATCATAGAAACATACACGCACACACACATATACTTAATCGTGATAGATTAGATAGTAAAATTTATCTGGGGAAAACAAAGTTAAAATTGTTGCTTTATAATAGATGGGTCAGGAGCAAAAAAGGAAAGAAGGAGGGAAGAAAGAAAGAAAAAAGAAAGAAAGAAAGGATGAAATGAATAAATAAATAAAGAAAGAAAATTAGTTTATAATAGATGGATCTAGAGCGAAAATGGAAAGAAAGAAAGAAAGAAAGAAAGAAATGAATGAATAAATAAATAAATAAAGAAAGAAAGAATTGTTTTAGTTTATAATAGATGGATCTGGTGCGAAAAGGGAAAGAAAGAAAGAACGAAATAAAGAATGAAAATGAAATATGAAACAAAGAACAAACGAAAACAAGAAAAGGAAAGTAAGAAAGAAAGAAATAAAGAATTAAATGAATAAATAAATAAAGAAAATGGTTAGTTTATAATAGATGGATCTGGAGCGAAAACGAAAAGAAAGAAACAAACAAAGAAGCAAAGAACGAACGAAATAAAGAATGAAAAAGAACAAATGAAAGAAGACAGAAGGAAAAACCAAGAAAGAAAAAAAAGTAAAAAAGTAATAATAAGAAAGGTAAAAAGAAATAAGAGCAAAACGAAACAAAAAAAAAAGAAAAGATAAAAGCTAACGTGAAGAAAAAATAAAGCCAATGAATGAGACAAGACGAGAAAGAAAAAAAAATTAATGAGAAAGAAAATAAGAGAAAAAATTGAGGAATCAATTAAACGGATAAGTAAATAAAAATAAAAAAAGTTGTTAAAAGAAAGAAAGAAAAAATTGAAAAAGAAGAAAATCTGTTAGAAAGAAAAACAAAAAAGATAAACGAATAAAATTAAAGAGGAATGAAAGGAAATATGAAAGGAATGAAATGCTTAATAACAGAGATGAAAGAGGAGGTATGAATAAAATAAAGCTAGAAAGAAAAGAAAAAATAGCAGAAGAAAGAGAAATAGAAAGAAAAAAAAAACGAAAGGACAAAAACCATAGTTGCTAAAAAAGAAAGAAAGAAAGAAAGAAAGACCAATTAGGATGAAGCGTTGTTTTATAGAGTAATCACGGAAAAATTCTGAAAAGAAGAAGACAAGGCAGCCCGATTAGAAATAAAGTTGAAAGGGATATAGATTCCGAAATTGGGGGGTGGGGTCGTGTTAAAAAAACAAAAAGGCCGGAATTTGTTGAAAAATGTTAGAACACCGACGCTCTGAAAGGATTTCGCACAAAGGGATAGATCGATAGCTAGACAGATGGAAAGCTAGAGATAGATAGATAGATAGATAGATAGAGAGAGAGAGAGAGAGAGAGAGAGAGGTATGAAAAATATTAGACGAAAGATATCGCCACGCACATTGTAGTGAACCACCATCATTCTCTTTGTAATCCATTGGTGATATGTAATTTTCACTCGAGTAGCTTCACCCCACCAGTCACTGCAGTGTGGAACCAACTCCCGAGTAGATGCTTCCCAGATCACTACTATCTTAACTTGTCCAGAGTCAACCGTTATCTTGTATACATATCCCCATAAACTGTGTCTCTTTGTAATCCTCTAACTGGAGTGGCTCTTGGGCCTTGTGCAGGGTTAATATCATTGAAAAAAATGATGCTGCAATAGTGAATGCAAAAATAAAGAGTAAAGGCTGTAATATAAGTAAAAAAAACAACAAATGAATGAACGAATATAAGTAAAAAATATGTGAATAAATAAAAAAAGATGCATCATTGGATAAAGAAACGAATATTGGGGATACAAATAAAAAAGTAAAGTAAAAATCTAAGAAAAAGAAAGGAGGAGGAAAATGAAATATCTTGCAAATTATCTAATAAGATAGATTAATAGATTAAAAGGAAACGAAACATTTTAATATCTATCTATCTATCTATCTATCTATCTATCTATCTATATATATATATATATATATATATATATATATATTACTCTGCTCACTATCTATCTATCTATCTATCTATCTATATATATATATATATATATATATTACTCTGCTCACTATCTATCTATCTATCTATCTATCTATCTATCTATATATATATATATATATATATTACTCTGCTCACTATCTATCTATCTATCTATCTATCTATCTATATATATATATATATATATATATATATATATATATATATATATATATATATATTACTCTGCTCACTATCTATCTATCTATATATATATATATATATATTACTCTGCTCACTATCTATCTATCTATCTATATATTACTCTGCTCACTATCTATCTATCTATCTATCTATCTATCTGTGTTCATATCTATGTTTCTATCTATCTATATATTACTCTGCTCACTATCTATCTATATATATATATATATATTACTCTGCTCACTATCTATCTATATATTACTCTGCTCACTATCTATCTATCTATCTATCTATCTATCTATCTATCTATCTATCTATCTATCTATCTATCACTCTGCTCACTATCTATCTATCTATCTATCTATCTATCTATCTATCTATCTATCTATCTATCTATCTCTAAAATAGACACGTTTTTATACAATACGTTTATGAAATCTCGAAAATACTTTAAAAACAGAAGTATATCAATGCAAAGGAACAAGGGAAAAAAAAACAAGAAAACAGGAACAAAGAAAAAACAGAAAGGAAAATAAAAAAAGAATGAATAAGATGAAGGAAGAAAAGGATGACAGAAAGAAAGATAAAGAAAAATAAAGAAAGATGAAAGAAAGAAAGAAACGGAGAAAGAAAAATATAAAGAAAGAAAGAAAGAAAGAAAGAAAGAACAGGGAGAAAGATAAAGGAAAATGAAAGGAACCAGAAATAAATAAAGAAAGGAAGAAATATGGAAAGAAAGAAAGAAAAAAGAAAGAACGAACGAACAAACTGGAAGAAAGATAAAGAAAACTGAAAGAAAGAAATGAAAAGGACGAAAGAATGAAAGAAGGAATAGAAAGGAAGATAAATGAATGAAAAGCTGAATGAAAGAAATGAATAGGAAGAAAGCAAGAAAGAAAGAAAGAAATATAGAAAGACAGAACAGGAAGAAAAACAGAACAGGAAAATATAAAGAAAAATGAAAGAAAGAATGAAAGTAAGAAAAGATAAAGAAAAAATATGAAAGAAAAACTCAAATAAGGAAAAAAATGGAAATAAATAAATAAATAAAGAAAGAAAGAAAGAAAAAAAAGAAAGAAAGAAAGAAAGAAAGGTAAAGTGTGTTACTTGGTGAAGGAATGTAAATAAACCTGTCAGGAAAAGAAAGTAAAAAAATTGCACTCGAGGCAACACAACAGATCGGCCGGCCGACGTGTATACAAACAGACTTCTAGACAGAGTGCTACAGATCACCTACACATGTTCGAGCTCGCAACATGCGTATTATGTATCAGTGATATGCGTTTTAAGAATGTACATTTTCGTTGTTGGGTTAAGTGGCAGGGCTTTTGTTCGGTTTAGGATTCATTTAGCTTCAGTTTTCTTGTAAATCTACGCTAGTTCGCCACAAAGCGCTTTCGGAGGCGACGGCTGAATCAGTTCAAGTAACCTTACCAAATACTGGCAGAAAAGCCTCAACGGAATTGGCAGCGATATTATCTGAAGAATCATCTCCAAATATATAAAAAAAATATATAAAAAGAAAATTAGAATTAATGGAGAAATAAAAGAAAAAATATATTGTTAGTAATTCAAATAAGCGTTTGATCTTAAAGAAGTAACTTTATATAATGATCACAAGATAGTCTGGGCTAGGGATTCAGACCCATATAGACCGGCGTTACATAACACCAAACAAAGAACTCTATCAAATAACAGAAAACACACCCTCTCAAGATTTCAAACCACAACAAAAATCGAGAAGCACATGTAACTAGAATGGAAAATAATAATATCAAAATATAGACTTTCCACACAACTTTAAGCAAAAGGTTAGAAAGGAAAGCACTACAAAGAGTAATGACTTAAGAAACCTATTTTCTAAAAAAAAAAAACTGTTTTAATATAACAGTTAGTCGATTTGAGAAGTTTCGATTTCTGAAATTTAAAAAAAAATTAAATCTCTATATATAAAATTGTAGCTTCTGTCTGTCTGTTTGTTATCGAACCCTTCCTAGGGTTAGAGAGATAGACCCCCATAGCCATATATATTCTGAAACTACATTACCCAGGCTACTTGGATAAGTATATTTCATTTTGATCAAAGGTTGTCCCCGGGTGTGGCGGCACAACCCCTCACTAATTTTCCCCCCTTTCATTTTAATTAAATTTAAATTTGAACAAGGGAATGACTCCTATTGTGCTTACATAAGTATATTTAATTTTGATCATCCCGGGGATGGATGCCTTCTCCTCCTGAAATTTTTGCCCCTCTGATTTAAATTAAATTTAAATTTGAACACGGGAATGATTCCTATTCAAATTATAGAAGGAGAAAGCCAGAAGATGGAGGTCACACCGGCATGATCATTGAGTAATATTGAAATGCATCATTTTTTACCACAAATTATAACAATGATTTAAAATCAATCATCATTTTCTTAAAAAGAAATGTGTGACACGCAGCAAGGCGCGGGTAATTCGGATAGCATTTTATAAATTTCAATCATCAGTAATGCCATTATCCTGTCAATAAATGCCGAATGCTTCTGTATAGCCACTATTAATATTGCCATTAGAAAGAAGTCAGAGTAAATAACATGGTTTTCTCTTTAATGCCAGTGACTTAAAAATTGCTACCAAGTATCACCACCCCCCCACAAAAAAAAACAAGAAATAAAAACAGTAATTTCATGTGTAACCCCAAATTTTCCAACCAAAAAAAAAAAAAATAAAACTCACAAAACTTTAATAACTCCTCAATACTCACTTTCCAAACTTGAAAGATTTTACAAACCGTTATGTATTCTTGCAGAAGATCTCGTCTCCACACGTGATGCAATGGTCCTCTCAGCTATGGGTTAATTAATATGCAATGGTTAGCAAGCTAGTCTCGCTAGATCAGTTACGACTGAATAGTAAGTTCGATCCTCACTGAGATCCCCATACTTTCGGCCTTGTGCCACATCTAAGCTACGCTTAGAAAATTACCACTCTGTAACCTCTTTACCACAGACACAACATTGCGAACCTGCAATTACTTTATTGCGATTTCCATGGCAAATGTTTGATGAAATGAGCTCTACTCTTTAGTCCCACCAGTTCAGACCTTTACAGCTAGGACCTGCCATGCCACGTATCCAGAGTCGAATCATCCTCATTTCCATCGTATTCCACTGATAAGAAGGAAGTCACACACACACTCTTTCCGAGAACAACTTCTAGGAACAAATTCCTAAGAGGGTGCTTCTCCGATCCCTTCAATCTTAACCTCTTCAAATCCTGGTTTAACCGTTATATATCCCACATATCCTCATAATATGTACTTAATTCTACCGCCATACAAAAACCTCATTCAGTAACCCTCTACCTTGAGTGGCTACCGAGCCTCGGATTGGGTGAACATTTAGTTAAACAAAGCCGACATTTAAAAAAAAAACTGACGCTTTACTTTCTATATATCTAAGCTATAGTTATCTTATTATAATCACGCTTGTCCCACCCTTAGTTCCTTTGTTAGCACAACCGTTACGTCCTGTCATTACCTCCATAAATATCAGACTATTCCTTTGCGATCGCGTGGAAAGATGGAAAAATCATATCAGAGACGCTACTTGATTTCAGTGAGAAAAAGTAAGAATTGATTCATTCGTTTTCTAAGGCTACGGATATTTAAAGCCAGTAACTATTTTTAGATTGTAAGTATTTGGGTAGGCGGATAAAAGTTATATTAATTAACCCATAACTGAGAGGAGAAAAGTGGATTCATACCTTTCCAAATGGTATTTGCACGTAAGTGAATATAACGAACCCAACGGGAATTGGAACTCAGCTCTCCGATTAACAATTTAACAATTCCGAGCCATTATCTATTGCGCCACACGCGCATCCAAACTTACAGCATCTGGTATTCCCAAGCGGTCACCCATCTAGGTACTGACTAGAGTCGACGTTGCTTAACTTCAGTAATCGCACGGGAACCGGTGTTTTAATGTTATGTGGCTGTAGAAAGAAAGAAGAAAACGCTTCATAAATAATAGACTTTTCCGTGTTGATCACGAGGAAAGACGGAAAAGACATATCAGAGACGCTACTTGATTTCAGAGAGAATAAGAAAGAAAACAAAATTTAAGTAGGAAAGCCTTGAAATGTTCACGGGTACTGCTCGTAAACTATAATTTGGGAAAAGTGAATATTGCATTGAAATATAAGTGGTTGTTTTATCGGTGGCTTTTATAATTGTTTAGTTATTCATATGAATCCATTTTCTGCCCTAAAAGTGCCAACCACTTGAGTACTGAGATCGGTGCTTGGGAGAAAAGGGATGTAATCAATGTAAGCCATATTGGCATCTTTAATTTTATTTTTTAATCAAAAAATAAAGTATAACATGACGTATATGAAATAAAAGACTATCAGAATTAATAACCCATATCCTACTGGTGTCAGTTTAAACTGACTTTTTTTCCACGTCACTAAACGATATGTTAGCGTGTGAGCAACGATGAGATCTTAAAGAGGTTGCAAACAATGAGGAGGCTTATACGTAATATCAGGAAGAGGCAGCTGAAGTTTCTGGGACACAGAATGAGGAAGGAGGGCCTGGAGAATCTGATACTCACAGGTCGAATAGAGGGAAAGAGAGACAAGGGAAAACAACGCGTGACATACCTGGCGGAGTTAAGCAAGTGGATGACAGAACGTGGTCTGGGGGAGATAGCAGAGGGAAGGAACTTGTTGAGAGCTGCAAGGGGTAGAGAGAGGTGGAGAGCCATGGTCACCTACGTCCTGAAAGGACATGGCACATAAAAAGAAAAAGAAAAGAATGGAAAATGGTAAGATAAGCCGTTTCATTACAAGGAAATATCCCACATTCATTGACCGTAGCGTTATTGTGAGTTTAAATTTATAATTTTATTTTCTTAAATTAATCTTTCAGGAAAAATTGGTTTTGTTTTGTTTTGTTTGTTTTATGACCTATTCGGACATTTAATGCCGAAATTTAATTTTAAAAAAAGTCTTGTATTTAAACAGTCAAAAATGTGTGCTCTTTGCCTTAATTTAATTTAAGCTGCATCAATCCACTGTGTCCATGGCACGTGGCACAGTGGATCAAGGCGTTGGTTAGATCCAATAACAGTGTGAGTTCAATACCTGGTTAAGGCAGCGGAGAACTTGGAGAGGTGAATTAACAGGAGATAACTGATATCCATTAGACATGGCACGTAAAACTACAACAGTCTACACCAGCGAGCGAAATAAAAGGTTCAGTTCGACATTCCGACCACCTGAAGAAGGCCGGAGCGTGCAACGGCCGAATGTTGTAATAAATATGGCAACAAAGATGAGGACAATAGTCCGAATAATGTAAATGGTGTACATAATATCACATCTCAGAAATATAGACAGTTTCCTCAAGTCCACTAAATGTTATTGATCTTTCTAGTAGTGATACGGTGTCCTTTCTAACCTTTTCTATTTGGAGTAGCATCTTGATTATGTCATTATTTTCTCTTCGAGATACATGTGCTATTCATTTTAGTTATTGCCGCTGTTGGAAGTCTTCAAGGGATGTGAATTTTTATTTTTGGTAAAGCTCTTTGATTATGATGGTGTAGCGCCAGTCTTTGAGAGCGTATGAAGAATAGACTTATAAATAAATATAAATGTTAGAAAATAAAATGTCACTGAAATATGTGACATTTTTTTGAAAAGCTGAAATCAAGAAAATACGAACTTTAAACAAAATGATCAAATCATATAGAAAAAAAAATGGCATCAAGTTAAATTGACGCTAGGAGTCCCTTCAGAACGTTGACGGTCATGGCTCTCCACAATTTCCTGTTTTTTGTAACTCTTAATAAATTTTGTCTTTTTGTCATCTCTCCTGAACCCTACTCCGCCAATCATTTACACGGGTTGGCTAGGTAGCTTATGTGTTATCTTGACTTCAATATGTCTTGTGAGCACCAAAAGCCCACTTTCCCCCTTATAAGTCCTAGACATTTCAACCGTCTCTTCCTGATGTTAAGTATAAGTGTCTTTCTTGTTTTCGTTTTCTCTAAAACTTCATTGTTGCTCACATATGGTATGGTATTCTCAACATCTTTCTGTAGAACAACATTTCTCTTGCCTCTTCTTCATCAATGAGGAGATTGTCCAGTATTCACTGCCATATAGAAGGACTGATATTATCTATTGTACAGTACTCTTTTCTTTGTTTCTAACGAAATTTTGCTATTTCTCAATACTTTGCTTAGCTTTTAGAAGGCATCTTTCGCCTTCCCTTCGGATTTCGGTGTCACACTTTCCGTTTTCTGTTAAAACATTTCCCAGATCTTTAAATTTTTGTACTTGTTTGATTTTGGTATCTCCAATTTGTAGTTTGCATGTTAGTCTGTCCCTTTTCCTAACAACCATGCATTCTCTCTTCTTTCAGTTGATGCTTAGTCATTTTTTCATACTTTCATTCGCTACCGTTTGTAGGACTGTTATGGGAACTTACCCATAATGTTAACAGACTGTTCCGTACCTCATAAATACTGCGCCTCAAGAGGGGGCAACAGTTACAGAGTGAGTGGAACAGTCGTTTAGACTGTTCTTTGCAGTCGAACTCTCCGCCTCGGCGGGGAGGAACTCGGACGGGGCTTTGCCGTGGGGCAAAGTGCCGTCCGGGGAGGTAGACCGTCCCTGAACCCGTGTATACGGGTTCTAATGGGTATATTTTTGCCCGAGCCTACGGGCTCGGTAAGCCCACACTAAACCGGCCTTGTGCCACATCCGACACACGTGGGAGTGTTGTTAAACATCGTCACAGAGTGAGTCACCCTGTGACGGGAATAGTCGTTTAGACTGTTCTTTGCTGTCGAACTCTCCGACTCGGCGGGGAGGAACTCGGACGGGGCTTTGCCGTGGGGCAAAGTGCCATCCGGGGAGGTAGACCGTCCCTGAACCCGTGTATACGGGTTCTAATGGGTATATTTTTGCCCGAGCCTACGGGCTCGGTAAGCCCACACTAAACCGGCCTTGTGCCACATCCGACACACGTGGGAGTGTTGTTAAACATCGTCACAGAGTGAGGGGAACAGTCGTTTAGACTGTTCTTTGCTGTCGAACTCTCCGACTCGGCGGGGAGGAACTCGGGGGGGCTTTGCCGCAGGGTAAAGTGCCGTCCGGGGAGGTAGACGGTCCCTGAACCCGTGTATACGGGTTCTAATGGGCATATTTTGGGACGAGCCTACGGGCTCGGTAAACCCACATTAAACCGGCTTTGTGCCACATTCGACCCGTGTGTGTGTGTGTGTGTGGGGGGGGTTGTTAAACATCGTCACTGAGTGAGTGAGTGACGCCAGTTCTCTGGTAGTTGCGGGATGACTTTCGTTTCGTGTGTTTTTTTCGTATTTGTTATTGTGTCTAAATGAGTGCGTGGTTGTGTGAGTGCTTTTTGGATGGATGATTGTTTTTTATATTTTTATAATCTCGCATTTTTTTTCGTCCAGTTAACTGATGTTTCTGCTACATTTAGGTATTGTGGAGGGGTTTATTACTAACCTTATTTTGTTTTGTTTTCATGTAATTAGTATTTAATTCATATTGTAAATATTCATTGTTTTTTTTAAAATTGACTTTGAAATGTACATATCGGGACTAGTTAGATTTTCATTGAGAATTTGATGTATTATGGTGGATGTAGTAAGAAAGGTAGGAGAGTATGTGTTGTTTTGGTGATAGGACTATTGTTAGTATGTTTGGGTCAGTGTTTGTGACTAGCTAAGTTTAAAATTAAGACAGAAGAAGACCGTCCTTCCCCAATCCCCTTTTTGGCCTTGTGCCACATTTTGTACTTATGTGCAAATAAATATCTTCACAGAGTGAGTGAGTCGGTCACAGACAGAGTCGCGTCAGACGATTACTGCAAGACATTGGAATAGTGATACTGGTCGAGACAACATAGTTCTCTATAACCTAACCTGATTGTTATTACTAACACTTCTATTTCTTTTGTACATATTCTGTTTGTAATATATCTGTGTTATTCCATACCTGTGTTCGAGTTATTCTTCATTGGTTCTACCTTGGACCATCACCGTGGTACAAGGAACCTGGACCGTAACAAGGACTATATGAAGCTTCATTTCTGTATTTGCTATCGACTCTATGCTATCTGCATATCTTATGTTGTTAAGATTGTGACCACCAATAATGAATGCTGATAGGACTTTTAATTTAATTTTGGTTTAGTTTAATGTTCAGTAATTATATATCATAAAAAAGAAAATCCAGAGTTACATAAATTTTTGCAGTTTTTATGAATAGAACGCAATTATAAAATTACTTAAATATGACGGCCATCAAACGAAGAAAACTTTTTAGATTAAAACTTTTTAGTGGCCATTGTTCCAAAAGTTTTACAAAAAATATATAATTATACTAGAGTAGCATTAATTTTATAATTTTATCGATAATATACACGAAAGGATTGATTTGTTGTTTTTTACGGCTTATCAACCCTTTGCATTTAAAGCCGAAACATATTTTAGATTTTAAAAATAATTCTATTTTTTGTGAGAGAATATTGCATGGACATTTATTTGAGATTAAGAACAATTTTACCAGATACAAATCTTATTTAACCCATAGCTAGAGGAGGAGATAGATCCATATTTTTCCTAAGAATATTTGCACGTAAGTGAATATAAGGAACCCGACTGGATTCAAACTTGGCTATCCAATTTCTGATTCAAATTGCAATAATTGCAAACAAAATAAAAATACCTTGTATACCTAAAATTAATGCTCATGAGAAAATTTATGGTCAATTTTAGTTTTTCTAATCTAATTTTATTTTATATTTTTTGTAACCTTCTACTAAATTACCACAAACATAGATATTTTACCAAACCTACTAGATGTGCATAATCTTATTTTTACCAGATGTGCATAATCTTCAAGATGTCGCAGATTAATAGGCTTCTTGGACATAAACGTCTTTTTTCAATTACCCTGCCTTAATTTAGAAGTGTATTTTGGACTCTTGTTATGGAGATAGCTCGGAACACGCTTCATTTTCAGATTTTTAACAGACACTTTCAAGTTTACATCATATATAATCTTCTTTCATCATTACACCATCAAATCTTACCAAGTTTCCCGTCCCATTTGCAGAGAAACGTCCGCAAATCTTGATACTTCATCCTCTCTGTTTTATTGGGGGGGCGGTATTCCTTAGATGTAGAAGCCTCCGTTGACGTCTCCAAATAAATTTCTTTACCTTATACCCACAAAATTCTGATTATAGTATATTCTATTAGGGCCTCATAAAGTTATCAATATGTTCACTTACGAACTGCATTAGAAGATTTATTAAACAAATACGTCAAAACTTTCATTCGTACGAATGATTACATATAGAGTGACCCAAAAAGTATTAAACTATCTACCGAAATTAATTGTAATTTTTTACTATTGAAATGCATTGAACATAATTTTACTGTGAATTACAGCAAAATTATTTACTAAAGTAATATACAGGGTGTCCATAAAGTTCGTGTGCACTTTAAAGAATTTATAACTTTATTTGTATTTGCGATAGAAATAATTTATAAAAAGGATTAGAAAGAAGTAAATCTATATTTTTAAGGTTTTATTGAAATTTTATTTAAGTTTCCACATGTCCTCCATTATTAGCAATACAAAAGGTAATACGATTTTGCAGTTCACGGAAAACATTTGCCAAATGATTTACAGTAATGCCTGAAATCACATTAGTTATTTTAGCTATACTTAAAACTAGCTACATTAAACTTTTAAATTTTTTACAGATTATTTCTATCGCAAATACAAATAAGGTTATAAATTTTTGAAAGTGCTCACGAACTTTATGGACAACCTGTATAAAAGCTTTTCTTCGTTTTAGCGATTACATATAAATTGACGCAACAAATACTCAAGATATCTATGGAAGATCACTGGAAAATATTTAATATCTAAATGTACAGAAAATTAATTGACCATTTTATCAAACACTAGTTTACCCCCCCCCCCAAATAATCTTAAGGGATTTCTAGAACGGAATAGAAAACATCAATGATAATGTTGAAGAAAAAATTCCTCAATTCACTCCATGGAACTTCAAAACCTCACTTGAATTTTGATTTGTGCTATAAGTCAGATTGGGGTTGAAAGTCAGATTTGGGTCGAAAGTCAAATTTGGGTCGAAAGTCAGATTGGGGTCGAAAGTCAGATTGGGGTCGAAAGTCAGATTGGGGTTGAAAGTCAGATTTGGGTCGAAAGTCAAATTTGGGTCGAAAGTCAGATTGGGATTGAAAGTTAGATTGGGGTCGAAAGTCAGATTTGGATTGAAAGTCAGATTGGGGTCGAAAGTCAGATTGGGGTCGAAAATCAGATTTGGGTCGAAAGTCAAATTTGGGTCGAAAGTCAGATTGGGGTTGAAAGTCAGATTTGGGTTGAAAGTCAAATTTGGGTCGAAAATCAGATTGGGATTGAAAGTCAGATTGGGGTCGAAAGTCAGATTGGGGTCGAAACTCCGACTGGGGTTGAAATTCCAATTCAGGCCGAAAATTGAATTCTTCATATCACAAACTCTGCGGAACTTCAAAACTATCTCTCTAACTCTGATTCCTTGGCATTTTGAAGAAATAAAATTGATTTCCTCAATCCACAAAGTTTGGGAGATATTTTACTGAATTTAAAACAAATCTTTTTAAACCCACAAAGTTTTTGACTCAATATAAATTAAACACTCTTTTAAAATCACTAATCTTTTACAGTTATTTGAAAATTTGTTTTTTTAACTGTTCCGCACACAAATCTCAATGCAGATGAAAGGCTGATTTTCAATCCCGGGGTCATCCTGATTCCAAAAAGTTATAATATGTCGATGTAGTGCTCGAGTTAGTGTGGTTTCAGACATATAGACGTTTATTTATTTCGATATACGCCCAAAACGCCGTTCGCTCTAATGGTTACATATCGAGCGACACTGTAAATACTATATACATATCTAGAAATTCATTGGAAGTTTTTTACTATCGAAATACATGGGAAATGATTTTACTATAGAATGACATTAATTTTTTAATTATTTCACCCCAAGTAAGGTGATAATGGCACTAAGACGCAAAGGGTTATTGGGAGTGTAAGAGAATTAGAAAAATTTAGTGAGGACACTTTCAAGTTTGCATCATATATAATCTTCTTTCATGATTATACCATTAAATCTTATCAAGTTTCCCGTCCCATTTGCAGAGAAATATCCACGAAGCGTGATACTTCATGGGTTCAGGAAGACAGAAGATGGAGACTGACGTTGCATTTAAGTTTGTGAAGTTGGTACGGAAGTTAAAAAAAAACAAACCGTAAGAAAATTTCACAGGCGAGTAGTACGAGAAATGAAACTATCAGAATAAAACTTACGGTTACATCTGGCTATTTCAACTTAAAACGATGAGACCTATTAGCCAATCTAGTAATACGCTTCAATGAGAAGAGATCATTAGACCTAACTACAATTAAAATATTCATAGAAAAAACAGAAAGAAGCCACATCACGGCGGCTGGAAAGTGACTGGAATCGAAATGGCATTATATAACTTTCTTTGATCGATCTTTATTATCTTTCGATCGATAACATTACAGATCTTTCTTAGGATTTTGTCGAGAATCTCGAGATATGTAGGCTGAGAAGCAGACCAGATATGGTAGCAATATTCAATTCACAGACGAATGGCAGATTTATGAAAGTGTCAAAGGGATTCTGACGTGAAAAAAAAATGGCTGACACGGCACACTGAACCAAACGTTTCAGCAGTAAACCTTGCAAATGATTCACTATAATCGAACCATTTCATGTCAGTAGAAAACGTGAGACCAAGAAGGCGCAAAGATTTGCTCTCCTGGAGGTTAGCATCAGCCATGCTGATGGAGAGCAAAAAATCGTTCTCTATGATGATTAAAGGATATCAGTTTCGTTTTGGAGTAATTAAAATCTACAAGCCATTTCTTGCCCCAGTTAACAAGTAATTAGCGGGTGTTTTTCTAGAGCAGCTACCAGTTTTACTTTGTCAGACCTTATTATTAAGGGAGGAGTAAATAGTCGAGTCATCAGCATATATACCTAATTGGGACGTCGTTTATAATTATTTATTAAACAAATATATCAAAGCATTTATTTGCTGTAATGATTATATGTAGAGGGACACAGAAAATACTAAAGTTATCTATAGAAATTCAGTGGTAATTATTTGGCGTCTGAACGTACTGAAAATGATTTCATTATAGAATTAAATTATTTAGCGTCTAAATCCACTGAAAATGATTTTATTGTCGAATTATTTATTAGACAAATATACCAAAGCTTTCATTCACTCATTACATTATACAGTGACGAATACTAAAAGTGCTTATAAATATTCATTGCAAATTATTTTACTATGAAAATGCTTTAAAATTATTTATTCGACAAAGACATCAACACTTACATTCACACTAAGGGTTATATGATGAAGATGTGGAAAAGACAAAGCAAAATCCGAATATGTGAGTTTACTGTTTTTATTTTGTTTTTGTTATTCTGTCGACGTCAGACGTTACGGTCAAATAGACCTTCTTCAGGACATGGTTAATGGAGACATATTTATATTAGATCTAAGTTAGATGAAGAGACGATATATACAGGACTGGTCAGAAACAGAAAAACTGAAATTCTAAAGTCAGAGTATTCTTTCTTGGAGTCGGATACGCTGGCGTCGCGTGGGCGGCGCTACGAAAACCTGCTCACAGGGAAAAGATTGTATCCTAAGTGGAAGGTGGGGGGACTTATTTAAAACTATAGCTTATCGGTACGTTTGTCAAGCATTAATCTTGCTAGAAAACTTGATATATGAAAGAAACCTTGTCGGGTGTTTATTGTGCGTGAGGTGGCTATCATGCCAGCCTCGTAAATCTGCCTAAGGTTTTTATTGTGGATATATTTTAAAATCCTCACAGAGTCGAAATCAAAATTGTGATCAGATTTGGCTATGTGTACAACCAAAGCACTGCTTAGATTACCGAGGCGAATATCTCGTTTATGTTCGGAAATGCGGGATTTCAATGACCTACCTGTCTCGCCTACATAACTCAAGTTGCAGTCTCTACAAGGCACCTGATAGACGCAAGCATTGGATGTAATATGCTGTCTGCTGGTATTGTTTAAAGAGAGGCAGAAAATTCTGACGGTTGGCCAGGAACAAATGAAGCTACGAAATTGTCTTGTAACGCCGATAGCATTTGGATCTTTTATACGTTTTCTTATTGATACCTTTTCTCTTTACAATTAATTCACCACTACCTGACTATACGGCTGCCTTAATTTATAATTAAAAGCCATCAAAAGGTTAATTTATAATAGATATTTAACTTTTATACGACTGCCCGTCTAATACAAGGATAACCAAGGTAGGGACTTGGAATTAGACTTGAAATTTACTTTTTGTGAATTTTGAAAGAGACTTGAAATTTACTTGTTACAAGGCGTAAAAAGAGGGAACAAAACGTGCATATCATAAGTATAGGTAGGATAGATAATGGTTGACTCTAAACCTATAGATGTTAAGAGCGTAGCGATTGGAGAAAAATTAAATCGGTAATCCCTTCCACAATTTACACTATTTACATTGTTTTAACTGTTCGCCTCATCTTTATTGTCATATTCACGACGTTTCAGCTGTTGTACGCTCCGGTTTTCTTCGGGTAATATACGTTAAGATTTTTAAATGAAATTAAAATTATTAAATTAAATTTGGCTTTAACTTTAGCTTTATGGTAATTATATTTTAACTAAGTTCAACTTAGTAAATAGAGAAATAACGAATAAATAAGTAGAAATTAGAAAAAAATAGAACGTTTATTTTAAACATTAGTATTAAGTGCTATTAACGCAATATACATATAATAATAATAATAATGATAATAATAATAATGATAATAATAATAATAATAAATAAGTAGAAATTAGAAAAATAGAACGTTTATTTTAAACATTGCTATTAAATGCTATTAACGCAATATACATATATATAATAATAATAATAATAATAACTGGACACTCGTATTCGAGGATACCTGTCTATTAGGGCGGCTAGCCAATCCGTATTGCAGACATTCGCTCAGGCACATTTGTGTTTGTTCAACACTCACAGAGCTAACCTGTGGTTTATACTGCAACTATGCTGAGCAGACCTTAGTTTACAGTTTCTGGGGGAGAGAGTGTTATCTAGCATGTTCAAAAATCTGAAAAACGCCAGCAAATTCAAACCCTCGTGCTAGCACAGCTATCGACGGCTACCAAGTGTTCCGTCTACCTAATTTCGCTCACAAGGCTTGGGTCAACCGGTAGTACGGTTTCAAGCGCTTTCCATCCTGACTAAACAACCGTGGTGTGAATCGAACGCTGATCTCATGGTCAGATAGCGAACATTCTAACCACTTGGCCGAATGTATATTATATAGATACGACTTGTCCTTATAACTAATATAAACCTTAAGCGCTACAACAAAGTATTTCACGAAATTTCATAAAATTAAATAAGTGTGCGTTAACTGGTGTAAAAAAAAAAATTACCAAGATTTCCTAAAAAAAGAAACATTTCTCTAAAAATTTCAGTCATTTGTGAATGAAAGTATCATTAAAATCCGACAACTGTGTGACTTTTTCAAGAATTTCCCATACTAATTTATGACGCAAGAAAAACGATATTTTGAGCCAAAATATCGAAGGTTCTTAAAGAAGATACCCCCCCCCCCAACAAAAACCCCCAAACGTTCCTCTTAATAATAACATACAAATTTTGACAATAAAACTTTGTTTTATTGAGTTTGGGGTACTTTTCTATCAGTTCTTTTCATTTTTTTCGAGAAACTTTAGCGGAACTGATATTTTATATATATATATATATATATATATATATATATATATATATATATATATATATATATATATACAAGGGTCATTCAATAAATAAGGTGAATTTTTCGGTATAAGAACTTCTAATACAGTAAGAAGCTTACTTTTTTTATTTTTCAATAATCTGCAAAAGAAATTAAATCCATGTGAAAAAGAAGTAAAACAAAAAAAATAAAAAAAGAGTAAGTTTCTATCTGTATTAGAAGTCCTTATACCTAAAAATTCAACTTATTTATTGAATGACCCTCATATATATATATATACATATATATATATATATATATATATATATATATATATATATATATATATATATATATATATATATATATATATATATATATATATATATATATATATATATATATATATATATATATCAACACTCACGCATATCATATATATACATATATATGTGTGTGTGTGTGTGCATGCGCGCGCCCCGGGGTGTTGATTTTTTTCATTGGTCGAAACTTTTGCAAAATTGACAGCCACTTGCTGTGGAGGGGTCACAGCGTACGCAAACCCCATTCAGTCTCAGTGCATATTAAAAAGCTCTCTAACTCCATGTTCTTTCAAAACACCACTTATCACATGACAGCAGTTCGTTATTCTTCGATCATGGTGACTTTCCCCTTCCCTTCAAGGTAAGCACTGGTGCATAGTTAAACTGGTTGGGACACATCTAGTTAACAAGGTACGCGCGTTTTATTGATGAATACGCATTTTGCTCACTGATTTCGTGTTCTTTCAACGAGAGTTTGCAGTCAGCACTACTCATTCACGCATTTATTTTTGCTTCGGTCAAGAATGCCTTCGATGAGTTCTCTCTTACTATTTCAAATCTCTCTCTCTCTCTCTCTCTCTCTCTCTTATATATATATATATATATATATATATATATATATATACACTAGAATATAAAGTAAGATCAGCACTGGACGAGATAAACAGTTCAAAATGAAGTTGTAACAACGATGTTCACAGTGTTTGACGTTTTCGGTATCGAAATGGTAAACGAAATATGGCAGCACTGGCACCATATCGGAGGACCGCAGCAGATCCGTCTTTGTAGCATTACCTAAGTAAACCAGGTGCAAATTAATGCGACCTCCATTGGACAATCAGCTTAATGAGCCATATAACCAAGATATGATCTGAATCCCGTTGAACAGAGCGCGGAGCAGAATTAGGCCAGAAATAGGACAAGAACAGTGCAGCTTTGTTAAGGATACTGGAAGAAAAAATGCGATATTTATTATTAGAATAGTAACAGAGGAAGCAATACAAACCTAAAAGGATATACACTTATGTTGTATAGATTACGCAAAAGCATCTGACAAGGTACGACACAAAGATCTATTTGAACTGTTAGGGAAACTCAATCCATTCGAAAAAAGTGTTAAAATAATGCAGAAAATATACTGGGAGAAAAACCGCTTGCATACGAATAGAAAACGCATTGAGTAGGTACAGAAAAAAATATAAAGGGTGTGTAAGGCAAGGATGTGTCGTCTCTCCAGATCTGTTCAACCGATTCAGCGAGGCTATCCTAAGGTAGCTGGAGACCCTAACAGGACTTATTATCATAATAATGATCTTAACAATATAAGATATGCAGATGACACTGTTCTCGTGGCACACATGCAAGAAAGAAAACTACAGAGTAGTAAAGGAAAGTTAGAAAAAAAATTGACCATCACCTGTACGAAGACAAAAAATATTGTTGTCAGCGAGAGAGAAAAATCCCAAGATGCGAACTGAAAATGCCCAAATCAAACTAATAGAGAAGTTTAAATATCTGGGAAGTGTTTTAACTGAGGATGAAAGATGCTTTCCAAAAGCTCAGCAAAGTAATAAGAAACAAGGAAAATTTCGCTGGAAGCAAAGAAAAAACTGCTGAATAGCTATGTGATATCAATCCTCTTATTTACATTATTCGGACTGCTGTCCTCATCTTTATTGTCATATTCACGACGTTTCGGCCGTTGTACGCTCCGGCCTTTTTCAGGTGATTGGAATTTCGAAATTAACCCTTTATTTTCGTCCATCGGGTGGGGGGGGTAGATTGTTCTAGTTCCACGTGCCATGCCCCTTCCGGATGTTTCAGTTATCTTCCTTTAACTCAACTCTCCAAGATTTCGTTCACCACTGCAGTAGCCAGGTATTCTCAACTATTCTCCCTTTAACACAATTCTCCAAGGTTTTGATCACCATTTTGCAGTAGTCAAGTATTGAACTCACAACTCTTTGGGTCAAGTCACTGGATCCGACCAACGCTTTTATCGATTGCTCCATCTGGGGGACAACAGATCGAACAATATAAATAGTGCATATAATTAAAAATAGATATAGATATCCATCATCTAGTACTGACACGTTTCCGACGACTAACATTGGAATATAAAATCAGATTTTCTCGACCTTCCTTTCACACATGGTTTCTTCAAGCGGATGACAGGATAATGTCACCTCTCTGCGTACTTTACACAACCATTTCCCTCACTGAGGCGGGAGTTTTAAAAGGGTAGCAAAAAATCCTGTGTAAGTGATGGAAATGATTGTGAAAATTACGCAGAGAGGCGTCATTCCCCTGTCCTCTGTTTGAAGAAAGTATGTGTGAAGAGGAGGTTATGAAAATTTAACTTCATATTACAATATTAGTCGTCGGCAAAACGAAAGATTGAAAAAGCCGTTCTGCTATTGTTGAAATATAATAAATCTTTTCTTTTCATCTTTTAAATATGAAATCTTGGAACATTCAAAAAATAATCGCATAACCACATGTTAATTTCAAAGAGACCTGTAGCAAAGTAACAAAAACTCTCCAGAGTTCAAAAGCGTTTCCGAGCACTTGTGGGTGACGAATTTTTCTCCACCCTTCAACTTATCTCCCACAGGCGGGGTGTGGCAAGCCTCTCGCTGCTCTACCGTTACTTTCACGGAAAGTGCTCGGACGAACTACATTCCCAGGCCCCGCCGAGGCAAACTTTCATAGCAAAAACACGCTTCATCACTTACACAGTAGCAAACCATCCACATTCCCTTCGTATCCCGTCGGTGAGAAATTCCACTCGAACAGCTTCTTTCCGCGAACCACTGCCCTGTGTGATCGACTCCGAACATAATGTTTCTCCGATTACTAAAACCATAACCTATTCAGGCCTAGGGTTAACTGTTATCTTCCACTCCTAAACGTACAACTCCAAACGCAACCCTCTACGTCGAATGGCCCCCGGGCTTTATAAAGGGTGAACCTTACTATAAAAATAAAGAGTCTCGTCACAGGAAACAGCAACCCGACCCCGTTTTACACAGGGTCTACGGGGAATAGTAGGCTCGGATTGACCCACATTAAACTCGGCCTTGTGCCACGTTCTACTCCGTGGGGAGGTTGTTGAATATTATCATCAACAAAATAAGATGCACAACTCATGATTTTGATGAAAACATGCCTTCTTTGTGAAGCATTACTCTATTTGCTACATTCCTTTTCTGCGATCAGTGTGTCCTTTCATATATTTTAATGGTGCTGGTCCAGTATAGATAATTTCTTCTTCTTTTGCCCTTAACCCCGGAAGGAGTCGTTGGGCCGTCGACGTGCTGAGCTGTCACCCATTCTCCTCCATCTGTTGCGGTCGTGTGCCAGGGCCTGGGTCTCCGCAAATGGTTCCTTGGTTTGCTCATCAAGTGGCGTGTCTTGGGCGTTTTAACCTGGCGGAACCCAACCCACTCTATAAACTATTACGAAATGCTAAATATTTCCTTCAAAGACAGCCAAACGTGTTATCGTCAGGGATCAAACATTCCCCTGAACATGAATATTTTTTTTAATCATTTCACTCTAAGCAAGGTGATAAGGCAACAAAGATAAAAAAGAAACATTATGGAGGAGAAAGGACAATAAAATAATTGGATTCAGAATTAAAAGAAATGGCGATTGATATTGTATTTGCATTTTTGAAGGTTGTGCCGAACGACAACGTTTTAAAGAAAATGGCAACAAAACGGAAACTTATACTTAACATCAGGAAAAAAAAACCTTTGAGGTTCCTAGGGCACATAATGAGGAAATAGGGTTTGGAAAAGCTGATACTCACAGGACAGATTGAAGGCAAGAGGGACAGAGAAAAACAACGCATAACTCACTTCCTCCTCCTCCTCATCTTCCAACCTCCCTATGGTTGGATGGAACTCCATTGATAATCCCTTTCCACACTGTTCGGCCCCGCATTACTGTCCCCAGATCCCCAATGCCCAACTCTGAGTCCCGAGATATGGTGTCTGGGAAAGTAAATTTTCGTGAAAAATTTTCATTCGTAAGCTTGAGTAAATGGATGGCGGAACAGGCTTTAGGAGAAATAAGAGAACGACAAAATTTATCAAGAGCTACAAGGGGCAGGAAGTTGTGGAGAGCCATTATCGCCTACGCCCTGTGCAAATGGATGACAGCACGGGAACTGGGAAGGAGGGTGAAAAGATAAAACTTACTAAGAGCAACAAATATAGGAAACTGTAGAGAGCCAAGATCGCCCACGTCATGATAGGACACGTCACATAGAAGAAGAAGCATACATGCGACAGTGTCGATTTTTTTCTTTTAACACGTTATCTTCAGTAATGGTATGAGATCCATTTTTTTTGCGTAATTCGCAAGATTTGGGGAACTGACAGTATTTATTTAAATTCTGATGAGAAAATAAATTCACGGGGAAAATATTTGGAAGCAGACACGATCTTGTGTTTGTCGTCTGAGCCCGGGTCTTTTACCGCGCTTATAAAAGTTGACCTCACGGTTTATGTGTTGAAGGAGAAAAATCCAAATTCAGAGATGAACGTCTAGACTGCAGGTTGAAACAAACAAATATTTTTCTTCTTTTTAATCAATTCACCCCAAGCAAGGCGATAATCCCACTAAGACGCAACAAGGCTACTGGGAGTGAAAGAGAATGAAAAGACTTTAGAAAGAAACCGGGAACCCTACCCCTGTTCAAAAGATCAGGGAGGAGTGTGAACCGGACGATACGCGTGCCTATCTACTCCTATTGGGAAGAAAAAAAATAAAAATTAGAAAAAATAATTAGTAAATAAAATTTCTGAGTTCAGACGCTTGGCCATGAGAGGTCACAGCGTGCGCAAACCCCTTCAGGCTCAGTGCATATTAAAAAACGAAAAAAGAGGGGAAAAAGAAAGCATGGAAAAAGAAAGACTTTAGACGAAACCAGAAACCAAATCCTAAACAGGAAACAAGGGATAGACATATGCTTCTGTTCAAAAGACTGGGGAGGAGTGTGAACCGGGATAGTTAAGGAGTTTGCTTTAGAATGAAGGGAAAGACCTGAAGCTGAAACATTTGGTCATATTTGTGTTTGAAAGTAGAAATACCCGTGTAAATTTCGCAGTTTTCATATTTTAAATTTCTGATGAGTCTTAATTTTAAGCAAATGATGGAATAAGCTCATGGTGAGTTTTACGACAATAAAATATCCGTAGAATTTCCCCTATCGCATCGTTAAACATTTGAGCTTAACAACTTTAATAAAATATAACAATAAAAATCATAAATATGAATGTTGGTCGTAATTTTAAGAAGTAAAGGCATAGAAATGAAAAGATTTGAAATTGAGAACTTTTTCCATTTCACTGAAACAGACGTGAAGCACTTCTTTCTTTCTTTCTTTCTTTCTTTCACTGAAACCAAATAACGGCTCTGATATGTTTTTTTTATCAAAACGGAATAGTTAATTATTTATTAGGTATTGGCAGGAGACGTTAAACACATCTATCTTCCTATATTTCTTTCTTTCTTTCTTTTTCTCAAGGAAAACAAGACGCGTCACTGATATGTCTTTTGCTCTTTTTTCATACAATCAAAACGGATTTTATGAGGTCTTGGCAGGGCGTAACGGTCGTGCTAACTAAGGGAGAGACAAGTAGAATTATCTGAAGTATTTGAGAAAGAGAGAGGTCACGTCGATGTGGTGAAATTGTTAACAAGCTTCTCGTGCTAGATCAATTACTACTGAGTAGTGACTTCGTTCCTCACTGGGGGCTCCATATTTGCGGCTTTCTGCCACATCTAAACAGCGATTAGTAAATCACTATCTTAGAGAGGGGGAGTGAAAAGAGAGAGAGAGAAGAAGAAGAGAGCGAGAAGGAAAAACAGAGAAATAGGGAAAGAGAAAACAAGGAAAAACATGTGTTAAAATTACAAGGTGTCCTCGACTTACGTCGGAGATCCGTTCCTACGGCGCGACGTAACCTGATTTTGTCGGAATTCAGCTACATAACTCCCCACGTGTCTTGCTTTACGCTTGGGAGCCATAATGAAGTTCCCCACAAAATAACACAAACGAGAGATAGAAAATATAGCACAATTCAATATACCGTACATCCGGTGAAGAAATAACGCCGTCTTCCTCATATAGCGTCACGTGACGACGTTTTGTATTATGGGAAATACCAAAATTTGAAAATGCATTTTAAAATGAGTAAATCTTTCTTGGTGCTTTTATTTTACTCTAATACCAAGCTAATAGTTTAAATAAGCTAAAATGCTTTGCTATATCAATTGAAGTGATTTTTTGAAATCGGTAAAAAATCGGCCATATTGACAAATGTATCAACGCGAGAGAATTCTTTTTGTTAAATATAATTTCAAAAATAAAATATACTTTTCTGGAAATTTATAGAGATTAAACGATTTAAGTTTAGTTAATCTAAATTAAACAAAATATTTATTACTTTCAATTTAAAACATTGCAGAAAAGCATTTTTAACACTAAAGTGAGTGTTCTTATGAGGTGTAGATACATTTCGCATTAACCTGACAATTGAGTGATTTACGTAAGGGAGAAATAATTTTTTAACTTCCCTGTAATCTTAAAAAGTTAAAATATTTTAAACATTCTAATACTTTAATGAAGTTTCGGGACTTCATAGTCTTACGAAGACGCTTGTAGTGGAAATGTTAGTAAATGAACAATAAATTTTAAATTTAATATAGTAACCACACTTATTTTCCAATAATGATATGTATGGACAAAAATTAGTAATAAATCAATACGCGTAAATTCACGCAAATAATTTTAAATTCTTTTGAAAATAATGGGGATCGCTTTTCCATTTATATAAATATATTAACTAAGTAAATATATAAATATATTATTAAGCAAATATAGATTTTACTTAATAACAATATCACCTAACCGCTACGAATTGATACAGAATTTTAAGAGATTCAAAATTTTATAAATTATTATATTAATTTAGAATATATATATATATATATATATATATATATATATATATATATATATATATATAATTAAAAAATTAAAACTTCTTTTAGAAATTCATTATTCATCGAAGAAAAATCTTCGTAAGTCTATAGTATCCATAATATATCATATTTATAAAAGCAAAAGCTTTTTCATGAAATAATGTATCACTTTTATTGCTTTTTCATTTTAGGACTCAGAGAAGATTTTCTATAAGTGTGGGTCCTGTTTTACAAAAACAATTTCATTCATTTGTGAATAAGTTCTGAAATTTTAATTAAAATCCGACAATTATATGATTATTGAAAGAATTTCCATATAAATATGTTTTAAACGCAAGAATGACGGAAAATGTTTCCATACTAATTTATGGTCAACCGTTGACGCAAGAAAAATAAAATCCTAGAAAAGATTAAAAAATATAACTTAATAAAAGAATACTTTGGTCTTTCCTAAGAGGAAAGACCAAAGTATTCGTTTTTTATTTATATTTCTTAATTTTATTTTTATTTAATTTATATTTATTAATTTTATATTTTATTAATTATATTTATAATAACATAAACATTTTATTGGTGACGATTTGTTTTTATTAAGATTTGGGCATTTTTTCAACATGTATGTTTACTTTTTAGCCAATCGTTGAAGGTATCTATACACCCCCCATATATATATATATATATATATATATATATATATATATATATACTTCTGTATTTAGGAAGCAATCCTTCTTTCATGCACATTTCATTAAAAACGACTGACAAGGTGCTTTTATTTAGTTTTTTATGCAACTTCTCATGCGATCTAATAATGTTTTTTCTTTTCGGATGATAAACTATATAAAAACTGTCCGAATGTTCTTTTTATCCGAGCGCTTTCGGCTATACATTTAGCCATTTTCAAGGATTATATTTTAACTGTTAGAATTAGAAATAGTTTGTTATATGTATGTTTTATAAAATGTTTCATTTTTTTGTTTCAAAACACGGTCAAGATATTATGTCCATCTTCAAAGTTAATATTATTAAGTGTTGGTTTGTTTGTTTTTATTAATAAGGCTTCAGATTTTTATTGGAACAAAAAATGAAACATTTTACAAAACATAGATATAACAAACTATTTCTAATTCTAACAGTTAAAATATAATCCTTGAAAATGGCTAAATGTATAGCCGAAAGCGCTCGGATAATAAGAACATTCGGACAGTTTTTATTTTTTTATTTTTCATTTATTTTATGATATATATATATATATATATATATATATATATATATATATATGTATCGGCGGTGGGGTGGAGTGGTATTGTGTGTGTGTGTGTGTATGTGAATAAAAGCAAAAGGAAAGTATCTCCTAGCTGACGCGTTTCGTCTTCTGAGGGTCTTTATCAAGGCAAATGTAAGGATTTTATTTTGTGGCAAATATGTATATATTATATTCGCCTTGATAAAGTCCCTTAGAGGGAGAAACGCGTCGGTTAAGATAAGTTTATCTTATGTCTTTATTCATATTGTCCATTTTACATATATACTCTATCTAAAGTTTTTACACACACACACACACACACACACACACACACACACACACACACATATATATATATATATATATATATATAATGACCAAGCATATATGGGTGTTATGAATTTAACAACGTTAAAAACATGTTTGAATGAACAATTACTGCTTAGTTACATTAAATTTACTATTATCTGTATATGTGAAAGAAAGAAAAATATCAGTCCGTATATATATATATATATATATATATATATATATATATATGTATGTATGTATGTATATGTGTGTGTGAGTGTGCGTGTACTCTGTCAATTGTATGGTGTTGCAAAAATTCCCGTGTATATATATATATATATATATATATATATATATATATATATATATATATATATATTTATATATAGGTGTGTGTATGTGTATGTATGGGTGTGTGTGTGTGTGCATGTATATATGACAGAATGAAGAAAAGAAAGTAAGAATGGAAGAAAATAAATGATAGTAAACGGCTTATATGTCGACATGCACTATGACATTAATAGGTGAAAGAAAGAAAGGAAAAAGAAAGAAAGAAGCAAATAGCAAAGAGAAATAGAAGAAACAAATAAAAGAAAAAATACTAACGAAAAAGGAAAATAGAAAAAGAAAAAAAGGAAAGATAATCAAAAAGAAATAGAAAAAGACAAATGAAGAAAAGGAGAAATGAAGAAAACAGAAATGAAAAAGAAAAGAGAATTAAGAAAAAAGAAGAAATTAAGAAAAAAAAGGAGAAATAAAGAAAAAAGCAGAAATGAAAAAAAAAAGAGAAATAAAGAAAAAAAGCAAAAATGCAGAAAAAAAGAAAGAAATAATAAAAAAGTATGTCTCCTAAAAGAAACGAAAAAAAAAAGAGGAAAAAGCGAAACAAAGAAAAAATAAAATAAAATGGAATTTAAATAAAACCAAAAAAAATAACATAAAAGAAATCAGAAAAGGCGAAATAAGATCTTTGAGGAGCACCAGCTGGGCAAATGTTACATCTTGTTTCGATAGCTCAAAAATACCAACACACGATCCTATGGCCTCATATTACCGCCCATTTGGTCAGTGTATCATTTACAAACGTTTTTTTTTTTACTACTTCACACACTTAGAAAATTTCATGAACCTCAACGCATTAAAATATCTACATTATTTTCTTTTTTTAAAGGACATTCTAACTGAAATTTATAATACAGTGATCATACAGTCGTATGCGTAGATTTCTGTTACAGATGACTTCTCTGGGGTTGCCCATGCATGAAAACTGACTTGGACTAGGGTCTAGTGTAACAGACATTTGTTATGTATGCCGTTCGATAAAGTTAAATCTATAGATTGCAGAGATGTTTGTACATTTTATAAGTAAATACTAGCCAGGTTAGGCCGATTTTACGAAATGTCAGTTATTGTTAGTCTATTTAATGTCGAAGTGTTTGTAAGGAGTATCTAGTGAGGATCGAACTGGTAGTGATAATTTTATAATACTAAAATCAAACAAGTACAACGATTTAAATAACCGGGAAGTGTTTTAAAAGAGGAGTGAAATCCGTATTGATATAGCGAAAGATGCCTTTCAAAAGCTAAGCAAAGCAGAAAAAATTCGTTAGAAACAAAGAAAAGTATACGAAACTGCTACGTAATATCAGTCCACCTTATATGGCAGTGAATGCTGGATATTCTCATAACAGTTGAAGAGGAGACTTGAGACAGACGAAATGTGTTTCTACAGAGAATACCTTGGGCCGAACGACGAAGTTTTAGAGAAAATGAAAACAATAAGGATACTTATAATCAACCCTGCGTTAGTCACTTCATCTTACCCCCCACGACTACTGAGCTACAACTGCACCACACAGCGTGCTACACACACTTTCTCCGCCAGGAGAATAGTGGGAGGCAGTGAAATAAAAATCAAGTTGCCAAATGGAATATTGCATTAATTACTTTTTAAGAATAACAATGATTTTTTCAGATACAAGCCCTACTATTTAACCCACAGCTGGGGGATTTTCTTACGGAAAATGGAAAGAAAAATGACACTTAGAATCAAAAAAAGACAGATGATATTTCTTGGGCCCAATGAGGAAGGTGGGCCTGGAGAATTTGATACTCACAGGAGATATGGAATACAAAAGGGGCAGACATTGGGTCTTTTGTGAATGGATGACGGAACGGGATTTTTGTTGAGGGGACAAACGTTGCTAATTACTACAACGGATAAATGGTTCTGGAGAGACATAATTGCCTACTTACTGAAAAGAAACGGCAGATAGAAAAAGAAAAAGAAGATCCTAATCTTTGTTGTCTTGATCAGCATATTCCGACCAATTAGCTAAGCATCTTCCTCAGTATTTTTCAAATTTCGGGAAGCAATGTAACACGTTACATGAATTATTCGGACTAATATATTAGATTTTTTTCTGTTTTAATTTGCAAAGTTCGTTTGCGCTTTCAACCAGAAGCCAACCTTACAAAGACATCCATTTAAATCAAGATTCGGGAGTTAGCAGCAGAAAAACGCGAGACCAGTGAGAATTAAACATTAATTGACGTTTACATATTGGAATTTTAAGTCATGGCGTGTTTTTTTTCAATAGCGACCCTGTGTGTGTGTGTGTGTGTGTGTGTGTGTGTGTGTGTGTGTGTGTGTGTGTGTGTGTGTGTGTGTGTGTGTGTGTGTGTGAGGTGTGAGGTGTATGTAGGAGCGAATAGTGACGGATAGATTCTTATGATGAATGAGTAAATTGTAGCGAATGAATGGGTCGTGAATCTGATTAGCTAGGTATAGATAGCGACCAGCCTTGACCCATTGCATCACATTTCCAGCCTTGTGCCACAATTACTGTATTTAGTCAGTATTAAATCGTAAACATTAATTGACGCAATTTTTCATAACAAAAATATCTGAACAAAACCTTGATCAAAGCGTTTGTGAATGTTATTTGATGATATAACTTTTAAGCTTCTTTTAGAAAATGACGTCATTGTTATTTTTTTCGATAATTTAGGTATTCACTTACCGTATATGCTCGCGTATCATGCGACTTTTGAAGACCTAATTTTGAAGCTAATTTTAAGTGGATAGCATCATACACGAGATATCAAAATAGCGTATGTACTGCTGGCCTGGATTCACACTTGACCAAATTATATATTCATTTACTGTAGTCAAATTAGCTTCAAAATTAGGTTTTCAAGTGTCGCATTATACGTGGGTATATACGGTTTCTAGAATATTGAATAACCTGAACCATTTGTTTTCAACCCCTTCCCCCACAAACTAAACATTACTAGCCTCTTGCAAGTCTATCGCTATTTTCATGGCAGATGTTCGGGAGAACTACATTCCTTGAATCCACTAGTTCAGACCTTCCCAGCTAGGACTCGCCATGCACTGTGTTGGCTCATATTCATTTAATTCATATTACATTGGTAAGGTGTAAATTTCACTCAGACGGTTTCATCAGCAGAACTGTCATATTGCGGAGAGTACTCCTGAGGGGATGCTTCCCTGATCAGTACAATCTTAATCTCTTCATTCGAGAGTCAAACCATATCTATCCTACATATCCTCATAATATAAAACCCTTTCTTCCTCCCAATACGCCCTTACAACATCCGCATTCAGTTACCTGGTTTGGTACTTAGGCTTTGTATTGACTGAAAAATAGTATATATATATATATATATATATATATATATATATATATGTATATATATTTTTAAGCATTTCACCTCAAGCAAGGCGGGGAGCCACTAGCACGCAAGGGGTTACAGAGAATTTGGAGCGAGAGTAGATAGGAGTGATAGAGGAAAAGATGAGGAGAAGGATAGTGGATAGATCAAGGCAACTGGAGATGTCGATTGACATTACATTTGAATAGTTGGAGATTATAGCTATTGGGGAAACGGGAATAGGGAATGGAGTTCCACAGGTGGGAGGTGCGAGATATGAAGCTATTGGAGTAGAAGAGACGACTACATTTAACAGTTTCAACAGTGAAAGGGTGAGAGCGGGATGTCAGCCTCGTAGGATGCTTGAATTCATGAAGTCTGGGAACCAGCGCAAGCAGCTAATCGAAGCAATTACCATGAAAGTATTTGTAAAAAAAGACAGAGAGAGGCGACGGCACGTCTGTGAGAGAGCGACTGCAGACGAGATGCCAGATCAGGGCTAATTACATTGCATATCCATCTCTGGATCTTATCAAGAACCCCGAGGCAAACAGAAGTGGCTCCAGACCATATATGGCAGCATTACTCCATGAAAGGGCGAATGGTTGATTTGTAGATTTGGAGGATCGATTCCGGGGAGAAAAATTTCCTGGCGCGACACAGGGAGCCAACTTTCTTTGCGGTGGACGAAGCAATTGACTCAATGTATTTGTTCCATCTCAGGTCAGCAGTCAACGTGAGACCGAGCAGCCGTAGAGAGGTGCTCGCGAGAAGTTGAGCGTCAGACATTCTAATGGGGGGCAGGGAAGGATCTCTATGGAGATTAATAGAGAGCAGTTTTGTTTTTGAGGCGTTAAAGTTAACCAGCCAATTCCTGCCCCAGTTCACAACCGATTGGAGGTCCTTTTCGAGATGAACGGCCAGGTTAGTTTTGTCAGCGACACTAGTTTTTTTTTTGAGGCAGGAGTAAATTCTAGTGTCGTCCGCGTAGATGCCAACTTGGGAATCTATGGTGTCAGGAAGGTCGTTGATGAAGATAAGGAACAGAGTAGGACCTATGATGCAGCCTTGGGGAACACCTGCGTTCGTGGGATAGGAGCTGGAGGAGAATCCGTTGAGAACGACCCTCAATTCACGGTTTGACAGGAATGATTGTATTAAGTCAAACAATCGACCTGTAATACCATAACCCTGGAGCTTGCGAAGAAGGCCGGAATGCCAAACCCTATCAAACGCTTTGGAGATGTCTAGGGCCACGGCACGAGCTCCTCCGTTATTTTGAAGAGCCTGGTAGACAAATTCAGTGATGGCCGTAATCCATATTGCTTGTTTGAGAGCAGATCGTGAGATGTAAGGTGGTTAACAACTTCGGCGTTGATTAAGGCTTCGAAGACTTTGCCGAAGAGGGGTAGGAGACTGATAGGACGATAATTAGAAGTGTCAGAGGGTTCGCCAGAGTTCTTAAAGACAGGAACAATCGATGAGGACTTCTAGCAGTCTGAAAAGCAAGATTCCTTGAGGCAGTAGTTATATAATTTGAAGATGGCGGGCGCCAGTTCAGGCGCACATTTCTTCAAGACAGTGGCTGGTATCCCATCTCCACCACTAGCCTCGTGGGGGTCTAAATTAGAGATAATGCCCAATACCAATGACGGGGTTATGTGCAACCCGCTCAATAGGGTCTCAGTTCTAAGAGAGAAATCGGGTATGTGTACACCGGAAGAGTCGAGCGTTGAATTGAATGAAAATTTCCGAGCAAAGCATTCAGCCTTGTCGGCAGAGGAGGTTAGGACCTCAAACTGGTCGAACAAAGGAGGTATAGAGGGTTTGCTATTATTAAGTACGCTCTTGCAGAGACGCCAATAATCCTTGGAGCCGAATTTGCGAGAAGCAATACGTCCCTTCATTCGAGCAGCAAATATTGACTTAGCTTCGTTGAGGACACGCTTACACTCGTTACGGGCGGAGGCAAAGAGACATCTATTGCAGTCGGACATGTCGCTACGATATAGGTGGAAGAAGTGATTCCTATGGGCAATGGCGGCTGAGCAAGCAGTGGAGAACCAAGGGGAGGAGCGCGATTTGGCCTTAAATTTTCTTGAGGGGATGAAAGCGTCGATTCCAGTTTTAACCCAGGAGGAAACCTCAGAAGCATATTCTTGAACGGGGAGTGTAAAGACAACATCCCAGGGGACATCGCGAAGGAAATCACGGAACGAGTCCCAGTTAGCTCGTTGATAGCAGGTTCTTTGCAGCGGGTGGAGTTGAAGGAGATGTTGACAGACTCTAAACCAGGATCGTAGTTACCAAGAGCGCAGAGCTGCGTGGCGCTACAAGACTCGGGGATGGAGGTAAAACACAGATCGAGAAGAGAGTTGTAGACAAAACGTGTGGGTAAGTCAACTATCTGTGTGACGGATTGAGGTCAGTAGTAGCATTCTTAAGCCACTTGGTATGATGGGCGTTAAAATCGCCAAACACTAATATGTGGGCAAACGGATGGAGAGAGAGAGAGAGAGAGAGAGAGAGAGAGAGAGAGAGAGAGAGAGAGAGAGAGAGAGAGAGAGAGAGAGAGAGAGAGAGAGAGCCTTGTCTATGCTGTCAGAAATGCTACCGACTATTCCACAGTCTTGAGAGGATGGAGAGCGATAAAGGAACAAGAGATAGCTTACAGCATTGAGAAGAGATAGCCGGAGACATATGTAAGAATAGTCTGGCGATTCGAGAGACAACTCTCTAGCCAGTGGGAGATGGTCCTTGACGTAAACACCAAGGCCATGCATGTGAGTTTGAGAGTCTTTTCTAAGGAGAGGAAGGTAGCCGGGGATCGAGAGATCAGAGGAGGGGATAGACGAGTCAAGGTTGGTCTCACACAGAGTCAGTATATCTGGGCAGTTTGCAGTGAGAAAGGATTCCACGCTGCAGATATTGGTTCTAATACCTCGGATGTTGGAGAATAAGATGTTGAAGGGTTTAGGTGATTTTTGAAGGGCTGGTTTAGATTTACTTTTTCGATCTTTGTTAGTCATCATGAGGAATTATGTTTGGAAGATGAGAAGGCCTGAAGTAAAAGAAGCAGACGGTTATCGATCGTGACGTGGGCAGAGAGAAGTTGGCACAGCCTGCGTCATAATGTGGCCTCAGGGTTGCCCACCGGAGGTGACTGCAGGGACACCTTTCCATGCGCGACATGGCACTACAGATACCCCGGTATTATACAACTGTTGATCAGAGCGGCCGCTCAAGACGCTACGCAAGAGTTAGGGCTCCTAACTACCAGTCGGAAACAGCAACTAGGAAACTGTCAACCGTGTACCCTCAGAATGAAGAGGTAATGCCACAGACTGCACACATCACGGGAGAAAAACGGCAGCACAAGTACAGGGGAAAGAGAGAGAGTTCCGGGAACACCTCCCTAAACAAGAAACAAAGTGTGAGCCTCTACTCTTGTCAAAGAGAAGGGGGAGGAGTACTAATTATCCCACAACGATAGAACGACTCGAAGTTTCAAGGTTGCTTTGTGCATGAAACTCATGCTATCGGCAAAGTATAATATGTATATTTATTAATATATACCTAATAGCTCTGTTATATTACATCGAGCACTCTTTTATTAACACCAGCACTTCATGTGCAATTCCTATTATATATATATATATATGTATATATATATATATATATATATATATATATATATATATATATATATATCTGTGTGTGTGTGTGTATTTTTAAACAAACTTGGGCATTTATATGTTGTATATATATATTAATAGTTCTTTTTTTTCATACGTGGACGTAGATTCTTGGCTATATATGGCGAGAAATGTTGTCGTCCTTGCATGTCGACACGTGTTCTTTATAAATGTATCCATTTCTTATTACATTATTATATGTATCTTTACGTGAAGATTATAGCCACAATCAAAAATGGATTATGATTAATTGCGGATAGTATGTGATAGGTTTCGTCTATTATCGGCTCTTAGAAAACTACTATTCCTGCAAAATCAATTATTATAGGAAACGACTACTCTTGTAAAATAAATCAATATAAAAAATACTACTGATGCAAAATAAATTATTATAATAAAATAATACTCTTACAAAATAAGTTATTATAGTAAACTACTACACTTGCAACTTAAATTATTATAGAAAAATACTATGACGGCAAAATAAATTATTATAGAAATTATGATTCTTGCAAAATATATTCATTTATAAAACTACAATTCCTACAAAATAGAATATTATAGTAAAAATAATACTCTTGCAAAATAAATTAATTTAAAAAACTACAATCCCTGTAAAATAAATTATTATATAAAATATACTTCCACAATAATTAATATAAAATCTACAATTCCTGCAAATAAATTGTTATAGGAAAATTATTACTCTTGCAAAATTTATTATTATAAAAAAATCTTCTATTGCAAAATAAATGAATGAAAAAAATTACAATCCTACAAAGTAAATTTATTATAGGAAAATACTTTTGCAAAATAAATAACGCGTTCGGCGTAGGAGGGGCGAATTCAACATTTGATAATTTTGCCGCAAGACGCGCTTAAAGGTTGTATGCAGTTTTGATCAACATTTCTTTTCATGGTTAGCCGTAAGGAATTGTAAATGTAGGACTACCTTACACGTATGTAAAATAATAACAATAATAATATTTATTAAGAATTTATTACAAGAAATATCAAGTTTTACGGAAACGTTGTTGACAATTATGTATTTAGTTACATGACAAATAAATAAAAATAATATAAATTATGATGCTATATTCGTTATGTTGTTAGGTATTTTTCATTTTCTCCTTTGTTATTGGCAGCATTTTAGAATAGTTTGGCTGTAATGTTAGGTTTCCTAAGTTTAACAAAATGGAGCTACTTCGTTTACGCATTGCTACATCTCTTTTCCATTGTTTTTAGATCGCATTCTACCAGTCATTTTAATGGGCAATAGCGAAATTCTGAAATTTAGAATGATCTTATTCCATTTAAAAAATAAAGCCTGTAAAAAGGAATATTTTAAATTAATATACGACCAAAAATAAAATGATTTTGACAAAAAACCTTAATGATTTCACTATAATTATGTAACAATAATGTAATGATATTCCGCAGACAAATCTACAATTTATGTTATCTCATTTCATTGCATTGATACAAACTATAAACTTAAATTGAGCTTGAAATATTGTGTAATCGGCTCTAACGTCTTGTAAAATATTTGGTTATAATATAATGAATATTTTGCAGTGAAAAAAGCCATTTTCGATTTTTTGTTGAATACGCACCTCCACCGAACGCACAAATTATTATGAATAAACGTCTACAGTTGCAAAATAAATTATTATCTTAAACGACTACTCTTGCAAATTAAATTAATATAAAAAAAACTACTACTCTTGCGAAATAAAATATTGCATGAAGAGCCCTATCTGCACAGCGTCCGAACCTCATGCAATGGCGTCTTGTAAGAGACGACTTAGTTGTAAGGAAATTGAACATTGAATAGACTGTTTTAGTTTCGCAAAACACCACAAGTAAAAACATGTTCATAAATAGTCTGGAAAGATCGAGATTTTCATATGGATGTCATGCATGGCGCCATACTCGTTTGGAAATATTTAAAGTGTCATCTGTATACAACCGCTTCCTCAGACCAATAGTGAGAAATGGGTCCCAGCCTGTATGTCTTAGCGAGGACCACCCCTCTTCGAATCACAAAGAAATGTATCAAATGAGAGAAAACACATCAGTAGAGGACTTTCAACAGCGGAAACAACCAACATGGATAGCACATATAACTCTAAGAGACAATAATGTCATAATGATGTTGACATTCCACAGTACTTCAAACTAAAAGTTTGGAAGGAAACCCCCATCAGAACTGGAGAGAGAGAGATAACAGTCAATAGATCTGAGAAATCTATTTTCATGAAAAAATGTTTTGTACGGAAAGATTTTATAACTTCTAACAGGAACTTGCACTATCTGCTCGGTGAATTAATACCGAATGTTTCCTTATAAGGAAACGGCTTATATTACCACTACCATTCCCAAAGGGTGATTATTATCAGCAGCGCCACCAACATGATCTAAAGGTTAGCTCTTGGAATAAAAACGAGCAAATATAGCAGCTTTTACCAAGAAGAGTTTTGCAGACCCCAGCCCACACAAACACAGGGCGGAGGAACACCCTGCTTTGGTCAACAGAGATGCTGTTTTTTTTCCTTTGAAATGATACTGTAAAGGGACACTTAGAAAAATAAACTGAGGAAATCAATCAGTTATTTAAGTTGGAATATATTACCTCCTAAATCAACCGACGTACATTTTCACCCCGCAAACTCCAATTTAATTAGACCACCGTAAAACTTTCTTTAGAAGAGAGTTCAGGTTAGAATTCTTTTCTTCATTAAAATCAGAACAAGTTAACAATTTAGATCCTCAATGCCTGCTGTCCTCGTGTATCCTTGATGGAATTTGACAAATTCCAATGGTTGTCAGCGTCATGTACTTCTATGTGCAATATATATATATATATATATATATATATATATATATATATATATATATATATATGTATGTATATATATATATACTACTTTGAATATACGGTCTTTAGCGCAAGAGGATATCGTCAGTGATTTTCTGATTTGGATCATTGGACAGTTTCGGGTCTTTGAAACATCATACTACCCTCACCAAGTCGATCCCATCAGAGCTGATCAGTCTCTGATGCGCCCCCTAGTAAATTAACAGCCTGCAGACACTGACAAACTATAACCCGCTATCACGCATTTGATTGGAAGTTGACCAACAGCCAATCACAATTTAATTTAAGTTCTTTAGAGGGGATTTTTTCTATTTTTTATGTGGATACCCTATCACCGGATACTTGGAAGGTAATTTAATATATATATATATATATATATATATATATATATATATATATATATATATATATATATATATATATATATATATATAATGAATAAAAAGATACAAGAGGAAAAACTATACTTAGCCGCACCGTTTCGTCCTCTGAGTGACTTAATCAAGGCAGTGTGTCCCCCCGAGGACGAAATGCGTCGGCTAAGTATAGTTTTTCCTCTTGTGTATTTTTATCAATTTTGCCTCACCTACAGATACACTCCACCTGAGAATATGTAAGGATTTTATTCAGCAACAAGTGTTTAGAATCAATAGTAAAAATATTAGTATTTAAAAAAATTTAATTTAAGAGACACTCATCATGTTAACTGAAAAGTCTTGGTAAATTATGGAAGATGCTAAGTGACGTAATTTAATTTCTAATAAACGAAAGTGAGTAAATGATGTTGAATGCTCTTTATGCAATTAATATTTAAATAATTTTAGCATAGGATAAAACGATTGCGTTTAGCATGAAACAAATTGTCGCCTGTGTGTGTTGACTTCAATGTGCACCCTTATATTTATAAACGCTCTATCCATAAATATAGCATACCTTAAAACTAAATATTTATCACGAACACACACATACATTCATATATATATATATATATATATATACGTGTGTGTGTGTGTCTGTGTGTGTTTGTGCATTTGTGTGTGTATCGTGTGTAATCGACTGCAATCGAGTGTACAGAGTTTAAATAAGAATTAACGATACTCTGATGAAGAGTAAGAGGTTATATGATAGTGAAGGTGTTGTCTGAATCATTTTACGAAAATACCCCCCCCCCCCCAAAAAAAGAAAGAAAACAAAACAAAAAAGTTTAAAGATTAAATTAAAAAAAGCAACGTAGATAACGGTAAGGCTATCACGCGATAACCGCTCTGTCAATAATCGACTTACATAACAATACCCAATTCACCCCAAGCAAGGCGATAATGTCATTCAGACACAATGGGCTACTAGGAGTGAAAGAGAATGATAAAACCTATCCTAAACTTGAAAAAGGGATAAACCTATACTTCTATTCAGTATGTGTGTATATATATATATATATATATATATATATATATATATATATATATATATATATATATATATATATATATATATGAAATTACACTAAACGTAATTTTTAGTAGGTAAACGTATTTGAGTTGCTATCCTGGTTTTTAAAGATAAACAGCGACATTAATAATAACCGGCCTAGATTGAAAAGTCCTACTAAAGAAAGATTTTGTCTCCGGCAAGAATCGAACCTGTGTCCTCTTTTTCCATCGGGGAAACGGCTTCTATAGCTGGCACGTGAATTTATTAAATCTTGGAGGTCACCTTGATAGAGCAAGGTTTGAAGGAATGAATATTTCTCGTTAGTGCATCCATGAACCTGTTTCTGCGAGCAGATCTATCTATCTATCTTTCTACCTAGATATCTGTCGAAATATCTATCTATCTACCCTATTCCCTTCATGTCGGTCTCATTGTTTGTTTGTTTGTTTGTTTGTTTATCTATCTATCTATCTATCTATCTATCTATCTATCTATCTGTCATGCTCTGTTTATGTTTGTTTCCGACTTTTCCTATCTATCTATCTATCTATCTATCTATCTATCTATCTATCTATCTATCTATCTATCTATCTATCTAAGCCTGCACTCTGATAGTCTGTTAATAGTCACTTGCCAATGGAAGTCGTTATTTCTCACTTTCTAAGAAGTAAGAAGTTCATGTTTCCTCATGGCTAATTATTTCCTACAAAATTTAATGAAAACTTCTCCGCAAACAATGCTGCCTTTTAAATATATACATGTATTCACATATTTATATAGCTCACTCATATATGTGCACATGTGATATTTAAATATATCTGTACATGTCTCGTATAAATAAATGTATGTAAAAGAATGACGCGGTGAAATGCAGAAGTTATGAGACTTTTTTTTAGTAGACATTTATTAATTTCAAAGAAGTAAAAAAAAAGTAGGATCCTCTGATTTCAATGCACTTTTTATGGCGATCCATCCACTTCGTGAAGGCCCCATAGAAATCATACAAATTGAAGGTCCCCATGACCCTTGCCACAGCCTCTTTCAACTTCTCAATGTCTTCAAAACGACTCCCATTAAAGTTTTCCTTGAGGGAACAAAGTCACAGGGAACAAGTTCTGGACTATAGGGAAGGGAGTAAAAATTCTGATGCCCATCTACGCCAACACAAAACTTTATCAAATAGAGAACTTCAAAATTGTCTTCACGTCCCGACTGCATTCTGAAAACTAGTCAGCTGTGACAAGTAGGGTGTATTCAAAGAGCTGTTACAGAACGCTCTTTCAATCTGGAATAAGAAAACTTGGGAACTTATTTGAGTTATAGTAATGGTATAATAAAATTACAATAACCTCGAACAGTTATAACTGCCCCCTAAAAAAGTCACAAAACTTCCGAAATCCACCTCGTATATCTATTGAAACCAGGGGAAGGTTTTAACATGAAATGAATCTTTAGATTTTCATAGAAACGTTCATTAACACTTTTCTAGTAACAATTACCGCTTGTAACCTTTCGGTGTAAGACTATAATTTCTCATATTATTATTAATGGCTAGACAGGAAGGGGTAATTTTCTCCCCAAAACTATATTTCAACTTGTTTTAATATCGCTTCCTATTTTCACTTACCTAGAATAAAAAGATATTTATTTTGATTTTTTTACGCTACTAAATGTTCTTATGCATTTACGGTAGATAATTGGTGTGGATGAAAATGAATTTTGATACACTTGAAGAAAAAGATGTAAGGAAGTCTACCATTCATCCATACCTTGAATATTACTGTCATATCTGCATATAGCCGTCCCCTTCAATCAGGAATAAGAAAACATGAGGACTTGTATGAGTTATAGTAATGACATACTAAAATTACTATAATCTAGGAAGTTATAACTGCCACTCTCCTCCCCCCCCCAAAAAAAAGTCTGAAAACTTCCGGAATTCATCTCATATATTTATTGAACACAGGAGAAACATTTATTAATTTCACAGAAGTACAAAACTCTAATTTCCTCCCAAGAAAGGATCATCTGACTTCAATACACTTGTTATAGCGGTCCATTCACTTCGGGAAGGCTTCAGGGAAGTGAATGTGTCCAGGACACTTGTTGCAGCCTCCTTTATCTTTCTTTTCTTTTATGTACAATGTCCTTTGATGACGTAGGCAATCATGGCTTTCTACCTCCATCTATCTCTTGTAGCTTTCAGCAAGGTCCTTCCCCCTGCTCCCTCCCCCATACCACGTTCTGTCATCCACGTTGTGTCACGCGCTGCTTTCCCTTGTCTCTATTTCCCTCTATTTGACCCGTGAGTATCAGATTCTCCAGGCCCTCCTTCCTCTTTATGTTTCCCAGAAACTTCAGCTGCCTCTTTCTGATGTTAAGTGTAAGTTTTCTCCTTGTTTGTAACCTCTCTAAGACCTCATTTGGGGAACAACCAAAAGTCACAAGGAAGCAAGGTCTTTACGGTAGAGAGGGTGAGGAACAGTTTTGATGCTCATCAACTATCCCCCTGTTCTCACCAACACGTCTATCCTTCGTCACTGACCACCCTGGTAACTATTTCCTTGCTCTCATTAACGCGTCTGTTCTTCTATTCGTCACGGAATATCCTGATAACTATCTCCCTGATCCAATTAACGCTTCTATCGTTCTATTCGTCACGGAACACCCTGGTAACTATCTCCCTGTTCTCATTACTGCGTCTATCCTTCTGCTCGTCACGGAACACCCTGGTAACTATCTCCCTGCTCTTATTAACTCGTCTACCCTTCTGTTCGTCACGGACTACCCTGGTAACTATCTCTCTGATCTCATTAACGCGTCTATTCTTCTATTCGTCACGGACAAACCCTGGTAACAAATCTTGAACAAATTTTGCGCATGTTCAGATCTTAATGAATAATTCTGTGTACAGTTACCACACCAAATGTACACAGTTGTTTTTTTTTTTAAAATTAAAACCCGACAATATTCATCCAAAAAAGTGCGAATTTTTTCAACCAGCTCTGATGTTCGGCCGTCATTCTCCCTCCCAAATATCGTCTCTCACTTTCTCTCTGCCATTCTTCAACCACTTGTGGCAGCGAAAAACAGATGCTCAGCTCATACACGTTAACCCATAAGCAGTATGAAGCATTTCATAAGTTTCTATAGCGTTTTTGCCCAGTTTAACCCAACACTTTATTGCAAAAGGATTTCTATGGTGACAAAGAAAAGAGTACTGAGCTGCTACGTGACATCTGTCATCCTATCTGCCGCAGCGATTGTTGGACGATATCCCCAAGGATGAAGAAGAGACTCGAGGCAACGAAGACGTGGTTCTACAGAAGGATGCTGAGGATATCATGGACCGAGCATGGGAGCAGCGATGAGGTCTTGGAGAGGATGCAAACAAGGAGGAGGCTTATACTTAATATAAGACACGTAATGAGAAAGGAAGGTTTGGAGAATCTGATACTCACGGAACGAATACAGGGGAAAAGAGACAGGGGAAAGTAGTGCATGACATACGTGGCGGGCTTGGGCAGGTGGGTGGCGGATCGTGTCCTGGGGGAGTTGGCAGAAACACAAAACTGTTGAGAGCCACAAGCGATAGGGGGAAGTGGAGGGCCATGGTCGCCTACGTCCTGAAATGACACGGCACATAAAAAGAAAGAATAATTTTCAAATTTTCTTCATGTCCCAACTGCATTCTGCAAATTAGTCAACTGTAGCATTGTTTAGTTGGGTATATTTAAAGAGCAGTTACAGCCGTCTCCTTCAATCTGGAATAATAAAAAAAATTGTCAGGTCAGATTATTAGATGTATTGTAATGATATACAATAATCGAGAACAGTTATAATTGCCTCTGTTAGGAGCACTTCGTGGCGGTGTAATAGTTAGCAAGCTTGTCTCGCTAGAACAATTACGACTGAGTAGTGAGTTCGATCCTCACTGGGCGCCCCCTACTTTCGGCCTTGTGCCACATCTAAGCTAAGCTTGGAAAATCACTACAGCTGCCTCTGCTAAAAATGTCTCAACTCTTCCGGAATGCATTTCGTACCTAGTTAGTAGTACAAAGCAATCTAACAATATCTAAATCATGATATTAGTACAAGAGATGAACGCTACTAAGTGTAATGTGATTGATGCCAAGAACTACCAGTGGTCTTAATCGAATTTTATCTCAATCAATAACTTTTGATCTAAGAGGAGTTGATATGTGGTGACCCCAATAATGATAGGGTAAAAGTATACCAAAGTTTTATACTCGGTGTCACATTAGACTATCAAATTATCGTTCTTTGGCCTCTTTTGCCAGCGAAAAACAGATGCTCGGCTCATAGAAGTTAATCTCTAAGTAGTCGGGATCATTTCATAAGTTTCTATAGTGTTTTTACTCAGTTTAACACAAAACTTTATTGCACAGATAGCTTCCAAACCGTCTTCACGCCCCAACTGCATTCTGAAAACTAGTCAGCTGTGACAAGCAGTGTTTAGTTGGTTGCATTTAAAGAGCACTTACAGCCGTTTCCTTCAATCTGGAATAAAAAAAAATATTAGGTCAGCTTATTAGATATATAGTAATGGTAAACTAAAATTAAAATAATCTAAAATAATAAATGGGTAGCGTTTGAAAACGTGATTTCTTTTCACAGGCGACTGAAATTTATAACATATATCCATATTTGGAAAGGCGATATTTTAAACTTGTCTTAATTGTGAATTTTAAAAGTTTTTTTTATGCTAGAAGTGAATATAGAGGAAAATAAGCATTTTCGTCACTTGATGCTATTTCATTTCCGGAAAGGAAAAATAAAGATATACAAACAGCAAGCAAAATACGTGCCGTTTAGGGAGATGGTGCCGTAGCTGAAAAATTGATTAGATGTGCAGAAATCTTGATCTAGAAGACCTAGAATGTTAGAACACTTAGACCAAGGAGTTCATCATGTAGATAGATGCGACCTTCTGAGGGGATGGAATCATGACGCTGCTTCCATTATAGCAAAAAATAGTGGAACAAAATAACACATTTGTCGTTGAATAAGTGCATTTACAAATATCCAAATATTGTACTTGAAATTCACTTAAAAACACTACGAACTTTTATTGCGACCCAATTATGGCGATACATATATCAGGCCTGGCAGCCATGCGACTGGAGTGTATAACTTGGGGTGAGCATGCAGAAACCTAAATTAAATAATTATTACAGAGATACTTTTAGCAAGGCACTTTATATTAATATCCAATAATTAGTTAATGAGCAACTATACATAGTAGGAAGCACCTTCCGACTACAGGGGCTTCACAACTTACGATGCGTCGTAAAGCGATTTTCCGTGTAAGTCGGAACCTACTTACGATTTTCGGTGAATAAGCACTCACTCACCAACAATTCAATATGGCATACAACCAGGAACTGAACCACGACGCCTTTCTCAGTCTAGTGCCGTATGACGACGTATTTTTCCGGCACGCAAGGTATTCTTCTGCCGCGCCGTTTGTGTCGTACGTTGGAGGCAAACAGTATAAGAAACAAGATTAATGAAGATTGCGTCGTAACCACGAATCGTCGTTGGTCCGGACTGTCGTGACCCGGAAACTTAATGCATAACAATTATTGACTTATTTCCATAAAGACAAATGTACAAAGAACAAAACTAAGTTCATTTACTACTAAATGCACCAAAGAATCAAATTAGGAATATTTTATGATATTGCAGAAATAATGCGTCATTTTGTTTATACAAATTGATTAGATGTACAGAAAATAGAATTTTATAATAAAATCAGAAAGCATATTCAACATTTTACAGAGTCTAAAAATATAAAAAAAAATAATGTCCCTCAGTCAAGCAATAATTTTGATAATGTTTGTAAATTTTATTCTGCAATTTTTGTCACTTATACACATGATCAAGAAAATACTTAATTTCTCTATGATAATTTCTATATAAAACGAAACAAACTGAAAACTGAAAATTAAAATTCAAGGAAGTTTTAATTCAAATTTTAATGTCAAATTGAGACAATATATATATATATATATATATATATATATATATATTGTTATTTTTTTTCATATAGACAAAACAATTTACTCACTACAAAGATGCAACCTTGTTTCGGTGGATTTAGTTGCACCTCCACTGGTGAGTATATTTAATAAATATACGGTATATTAAATAATAAACTTAAGTTAATCGAGAGTAAAAAATATAAAGATCTAAATTGTAATTTAGGCCACTATATGTCCGCTTGCAGGCATGAACCCCAATCGCTTAGCTGATACTTTTATAGGTATCACTCCGGAGCCAAGAGAACAAGAAAAGAAAGAAATGTAACAGAAAAATATTTCAAATTAAAAGAAAAATATCAAGAAATGAGGAGAGAAAAAAAATGTAAAATAGAAAAAAAGAGAGAGAAAGAAAGAAAAAGAAAATAGAGAAAGAAAAACAAAAAATGAGAAATAAGAACGAAAATATGTCAAAAGGAATAACGAAGGAAGAAAAGAAAGATAGAGAAAATTAAAAGAGAGAAAAAGAATGAACAAAAATAAGAAAAAGAGAAAGAAAAGACGCGAAGATATATGTCAAAAGAAATAGTAAAGAAAGCAAAGAGAAAGCGAGAGAGAGAGAGAGAGAGAGAAAGAAAAGAAGGGAAAAAGTAAAAAGAAAAATAGATAAAAAAGAAGTGAAGATATATGTTAAAAGAAATAATGAAGGAAAGAGAGAGAGAGAGAGAGGGAGAGAGAATATAAAGGAAGGAATAAGAAAAGAGGAAAAAGAAAGAAAAGAAAAGGCAAAAACTCAGAAAAAATAAAAAATAAAAGTAAAGAAACAAAGTAAAAAGAAAGAAAAACAAGAGAGAAAATATACACGTACTTGTATCGAACAGGTCAGCACGTGTTCCAAAGTTCCTTACTCCTACGGGAATTCTCCTGTTGTTTTCATAAACGTCGCCTGTTATTCTTGCAGTCTGATGCTTAAGGATAATCTTAGCATGTGGTCCGTTCAACCTGCACCGCTGGAGCCACCTGGTGAGACAGGCAAACATTACAAACGATGACAACAATTCTTAGACGAAAATGGTTATCGGCATTAAGTATATATATATATATATATATATGTATATATATATATATATATATATATATATATATATATATATATATATATGTGTGTGTGTGTGTGTGTGTGTGTGTGTGTGTGTGTGTGTGTGTGTGTGTGAAGAAAGAATCACCTTTCAGGTATGTACCTATGTAGATTTTGGCAGCATATCTTCATTCAAACATGTTTCATTCAATAATATAGACATATTGTGTCTACTTATTTTTATACTGATCCTTTCCAGTTGTCTGATCAGGTCCTTGATGCTTAACCCTAGAACACTAACCATGGGTATATAGTACCCAGTGCAAATTTTCCTGTTTTTTAATTACAATTTTCAGTACCTGATTTTCTTACCTAAATAATATGTTTTTCAGTTCCTATTAATGTTAACTCAAAGTACAAATTTTGAAGTGCCTGCATGTAAAATATTTTAAATAAAGATTTATATTTAATATATATATTTTTTTTGATATTTTCAAAATCGGGTATGATATACCCATGGTTGGTAGTGTTGTAACTTTAATTGATGGTTAGTGTTCTAGGGTTAAATGAAATTCATCAAGGAAGGCGCCGTAGATTTTGCTAACCCAAGTACATTCGATCTTTACCAAGATTATCTTCAGCGGGAAATTACAAAGACGAACTTATTGTAATTGCGATCAAATCTGCATTCCGTTGTCATGGTGATTTTTAAAAACACGCGCGTTCGCGCTCTGTTATAGTTGTCTTAGAATTGAAAGTGTATCCGTTGTCATGATGGAAATTTTGCAAATCCGCGCGTGTCTTTATGAATCACTATCACAATAGAATGCCGATTTTATCACAGTTCCAACATCTGGCCTCATTAATGGCTTATAAGATCAGGTTGTTAATACATTGCATTTTGCTTCTTTTGTTTCATCTTAATATTTTCTTTAATTTTAATGATTTAAAATGCAAAATCCTTTCTGAACAGGAAGTAGTAGTCAAGGGAGATAAATTTGAATTTCTTATTAACTTGCCTGGTATTAAATGGAAACTATCAAAGTAATATAAGTTTAAAAAATACCATGAAAAATAGAAAGAAAATAAAACAAAAAGGACGAGAAAAAATACAGCATTAGAGAATGTAATTGAGAAATGATTTCAAAGAAAGAAAGAAAGAAAGAAAATAAGAAAGAAAGGAAGGAAGAAAGAAAGAAAAAGAAAGAAAGAAAGAAAGGGGGACAGGAAGGAAAAATAAGTGAGTGTGATGAAGAAAGAAAAAAGAAAATCAAAAGAAAAAAATAAGTGAGAAAGAAAATAAAGAAAAACTGAATGAAATGAAAGAATGAATAAAAAGAAAGAAAGTAGAAATAATGACATGAAAAATAAGAACAAAAAATACGATGATAAATGAATGAATAAAAGAATGAATAAAAAGAAAAATTAATGAAAAATTAATGACTGAATGAGGTGAAAAAATAAAAAAAAGGACAAAAGAGGAAATAAAAAATAAAGTAGAAAGAATCGTAAGAATAAATAATAATAATAATAATAATAATAATAATAATAATAATAATGATAATTAAAAAAGAAGAAGAAGAAGAAGAAAAAAGAAGAGGAACAAGAAAAAAACAATAGTAAGAAAAATAAGTTGAGTAAGCAAAATAGTTGATTTAGCAGTTAAAATAACCAGGATTACCATATGAACGTAAAATATAATTATATATATATATATATATATATATATATATATATATATGTATATATATTGTTGAGGGGTCTCCCCTTTTTACACAAATGGTCTCACCCAGAGTATACATATACTACCGCCAGTGAATACCCGGGGAGTACGTTAAGTCAAGTCAGACAGTAGTAGTAGTGGGAACGTTGAGTCGGTCGGTAGAATAACGTAGCGACAAGAGTCTCATGAACAAGCCCGTAGACTCAGTAAGAAGTCATACAGCGATAGGTCGATATCAAAGACTGTATATATATTTTGCTACTAACCCGCATTCCTGGAACTACTAACCTGTATTACCAGTTTGTATTATTACGTAAATACATTTATTTCCTATATTCATTCTTGGCGTTTGTTATTATTTGATACCGGATTTCATCCTGGAATCCACAACAAATTGGTGACGAGGAATTCGAACTCACACGGGAAGGAAAAAAAGAAACAAAATTCTCCCTCGTTGTCCACAACTTGGCGACGAGGTATTCGAACTCACACGGAAGGTAAACGAAAAAAAATTCTTCCTCGTTGTCCATAACGACTTGGTGACGAGAAATTGGGATCTACACGGAAAGAAAAAATTTCTCTCTTCTCACCACAACAGCTTGGGCGACAAGAATTTGCTCTTCTCGGAGACGCAAATGAAAAAATTGCCGTTTTTTGCTAGTATCTACAACAACTTGGCGACAAAGATTTATGAGGATTAAAATACGGAAAATCGAGTTTTTCGTAAGACATTTATCATTGAGGATTTTAAAAGTATTTTAGTAGAACTTGTAAAATACCAAAATGAACAGCAATTACAACTCCAAGAAAGAATGGAAGAGAAGTGGCAAAAGCAATTACTACAAACGCAGAAGCAAAAAGAAGAAAGATAAATGCAACTCCAGGAACTAATATTAAAGGTAGCTGGTAACAAACAACAAAATATCGAAAAAGAGGCGACTTTTTCCCAAGACGCAGTGTGGAATACGATAGAAACATTCAATTACTCACTAGAAGAGGATAAAAATTTCGGGGACTACTTCCGACGTTATGAAGACATCTACAACATCGATTGCCAAAACTGGACAGAAGCAAAGAAGCCATGTCTGTTACTCAGAGAATTAAGAACTGAGGAATACACAAAATTTGTGGGTTACATCTTGCCAAAAAAGACAAATGAGTTAACATTTGACGAAGCAGTTACATGCCTTACAGAGCTTTTCAGTCCAAAGACGTCACTATTTCACAAAAGGTGGAAATGTCTTAACCTCGTAAAGGACGAAAATCAGGACTATTCCACGTTAGCCGCAATCGTGAACAAACATTGTGACGACTTCAAGTTGGCAGAATTAACTCCGGACAATTTCAAGTGTCTTATTTTTGTACAAGGGTTAGTCTCAGCTAAAGATAGTGAAATGCGCAAAAGAATGCTTTCAAAACTGCAAAATGAGCCTGGATAAACACTACAAAAATTATCAGAAGACTGCCAAAATTGTCTAAGTATAAAGAAAGAGTCGAAGGATATCGAGGAACCAGGAGTAGCACATATACGTAAGTTAAACAAAAGTTTACGTTTTTCACCCTCCCCGTAAAGAAAACAAAAATTTTATGATAATGAAAAAAGATTTTCACCCTCCCCGGAGAGAAAACAAAAATTCTACAATAATGGAAAAAAGTATAACGTATAGGACAAATTATGAAAAAAATCAAAGCAAATAAAAGCTCCCCAATCTGCATGTTATCGATGTGGAGGACTACACTGGAATAAGAATTGTCGTTTTAAATATAAAAAATGTCTAGCGTGTGGAAAAATGGGTTACAAGGCATCCCAATGTAGGAACAGATAATTTACTAGTAAGATAAGAGCTACTAGAATGTACGACGAAGACAATATTAACATAAGAAAATACGTGGAACTTGAAATTTTAAATAAAAAGATACAATTACAACTAGACACAGGTTCGGATTTAACGATAATTAACCTACAGACATGGAGAAAGCTTAACAGACCGACCATGATACATACGCAGAAAATTGCTAAGTCAGTGATAGGGAAGCGTATAAAATTCGAAGGAGAAGTGATCTTAAATGTGAAATTCCACGAAAAAATAAAAAAAATCAAGATATTCGTAATGAAAGATGCAGAAAATCTGGTGGGCACAGACTGGATAAAAAAGTTCAACGTATGGGATTTACCTATCAGTTCTTTTTGTAAAAAGATAAAGTGCAAACCATCAGAAGCTATAAAGTTAAAGGAAAAATTACATAATCAATTCCCAGAAGTATTTTCGAGCGATTTGGGACGAGGTAACAAGTTTGCCGCTAGAATTGAATTAAAAGAAAAGGTTCAACCAGCAGTAAAAAAGAAGCAAAACGTGACGTTTGCCCGCAGAATACGGTCTGTGTGTGATAAGTTATTGCCGAATAAGAACAAAAGCCAGTATACACCTATAGTACTCATGAGATCATTCGAACCTGGTACAATAATTAACAGACTAGGAAATGTGATGTACACAGTACAAGGCGAAAAGTCTACCCACAGAAGACATATTGACCAAATACAAAATGAGATTCAAAGACCCCAGGAAGACACAGAAATTAGAAGGTCAAACAGGAAGAGAAAATTTACCGAACCTCTGATTATCGACCATGAGAAAAAAATATTAACTCCCCACAAAAGGGATTTAAGGAGGGGGTGTTTAGGGGTCTCCCCTTTTGACACAAATGGACTCATACAGGGTATACATATACTACCGCCAGTGAATACTCGGGGAGTACGTTAAGTCAAGTCAGACAGTAGCAGTAGTGGGAACGTTGCGTCGGTCGGTAGAATAACGTAACGGCAAGAGTCACAGTAACAAGCCCGTAGACTCAGTAAGAAGTCATACAGCGATACGTCGATACCAAAGACTGTATATATATTTTCTACTAACCCGCATTCCTGGAACTACTAACCTGTATTACCAGTTTGTATTATTACGTTAATACATTTATTTCCTATACTCATTCATGGCATTTGTTATTATTTGATACCGAAATCCGAAACAAATTGGCGACGAGGAATTCGAACTCACACGGGAAGGAAAAAAAAGAAACAAAATTCTCCCTCGTTGTTCACAACATATATATATATATATATATATATATATATATATATCTGTGTGTGTGTGTGTGTGTATGTATGTATGCCATTGCATAGTGCAACTAGACATCCGAATATATATATATATATATATATATATATATATATATATATATATATATATATATATATATATATAATGAGGTAACGAAATGTTTGGTAATCCGTATTAATCAACTTAAAACTACCCCTCAAAAACTTGTATAATAATGTGTACATTTTTAAACCATTCTCTTTTAGGCTTGTAAATGTGACCTGTGAAACCAGAAAAAATCCCTTTCTTGGGGAAATAAAATATAATCAATGGATTCTTAAAGTTGTCTATTTTTAAATTAAACTTATATATATATATATATATATATATATATATATATATATATATATATATATATAAAGAAAGAATGGATAAAGAATTCATATGATTACTTTGACATCACAATGGGATCACTAGACTCAGCTGAGTCTTCTGATCTCATAGGTCTTTTTATATTATACAACCTTACAGCGCACCGTGATATTAATATAACTGACATTGGTTTATACAGAGACGATGGTCTTATGGTTACTAGAAACTCTACTAACTTCAAAATAGATCAAATTTGAAAGGTATTATATAAAGAATTTAAAAGCATGGGCTTAAAAATTACGTTTAGAACTTGATTAAAAAAAGTTAACATCCTTGATATAACATTAGATTTAAAGAAAAATACATACACACCTTATAAAAAACCTAATGCACATCCTTTATATATACACCCTAAATCAAATCACCCCATCTATAATTAAGCATATACCGTTATCTATCCGAAAAAGAATAAGTACAAATTCCGCAAATGACAAGATTTTCGATGAACATATTAATTTCTATAAAAAAGATCTAAAAGATAGTGGCTACAAAACTAACTTATATTAAAAATGAAAATGGAAAGCATAGAAAAAACTGGAGATAAATAATTTTGTATACGCCCCCATACAACCAAATGGTAAAGAAAAAATTAGGACAAAACTTATTCGCATTAATAGTCAAGCATTTTCCCAGTGAAAGTAAACAAAGTACTATTTTCAATAAAAATACACTAAAATTAAATTACAGCTGTACTGAAAACTTAGAAAAATTATTAATATTAATAAAACTAATATCTTAAATAAACACTTATGCCAGAACCAAAACATTTTAGGATAACTAAATATAAAAAGCAAACATCTCTCTCAAAGTACTTCTGGCACCTAAAGGAATCCAATAAAATACATGCAGTAAAATGGAAGTTAATAAGAAAAGCTAGAATATGTAGGTCATTATATGACCCATTTCCTTTGTGCATACATGAGAAACTATATATTACTAAGTTTATAAAAAATAAAAATTTACTGAATCAGAGAAATGAAATAGCTATTTTGTGCCGTCATTGACAAAAATTTTCCTTAAATAGTATTTAAAAATTAAATTTAAAAATGCGACCTGGTAATATACATGCTTGTATTGGATGTGAAAAAATAATTTTATATACTGTAAGTAATTCTATTACATTTACTTGTTTTATAAAAAAAAATAACGATTAAAATTAACAGTGAAAATATTTTTAAATTGTTTTTAAAATTGTAGTTAAATGAAACGGATTCTAATCTAAAAATCTTTTAAAATTGTAGTTAAATAAAACGTATTCTAACCTTAACACCTCTCTCAAAGTACTTCATACACTTAAAAGAATCCAATAAAACATCTACAGTAAAATGAAATTAATATGAAAATCTAGAATAGGTAGGCCATTAAATGACCCATGTCCTTTGTACATACATGAGAAATTATATATTACTAAGTTTATAAAAAATAAAAGTTTACTGAATCAGAAAAATAATTTAGCTATTTTTGCCGTCATTGTCATACATTTTACTTAAATAATATTTATATATAAAATTTAAAAAAATGTGACCTGGTAATATACATACTTATACTTGATATGAAAAAATAATTTTACATACTGTAAGTAATCCTAATACATTTACTTGGTTTTTAAAAAAATATAGTCTATTAAAAAGTAAAAAAATTTTAAAATTGTATGTAAATAAAACATATTCTAACCTAAACATCCCCAATATTTAAGTATACAAATAGAAAAAACGCCGTAAGAATTTTTTACCGTTAACAATAAAAGTTAAAAAAAAACCCAGACGACATGCATTTAGCGAATGTCAGAATTCGTTGAAAAATACATCCCTACCCATCCCTAAACATAACCCCTTTTTCGAACGTAAATAATAACTGATGCAACAAAAGTCATTGAAAATGAACACTCTACCACCCCTTGTCTGGATGAGTGGATATTTCTGTATCCTTGGAAACACTGAATTATGAATTTTGTCGTGCCTTTAAAACTCAGTAAATTTAAAAATAAGTTACTCCAAAATTCGCTTTAGGATGAAATGGAACTAATGTTTTTTAATTTAATTACAAAATTAAATTCGAAGATTTAGCTTAAATTTTTGAAACATGATTATTACTGTGTAGCGAAAAAAAACCATATATTAAATAAGTTAATATATATATATATATATATATATATATATATATATATATATATACCCAAGTATAGTATTGGTGTATGCGGAATAAATTCCAATAACCAACAATTACTATTCTTAAAAGAGTGCTCAATACAGAGTAGAGCAAATATAATTATTTATTTGAAAATTATAATATAAATATGTTATAAAATCACTACAAAAATAGCCATTTTATTTCACCATCATCACTTGATAAGACACCAGAGGTGTTGAAACAAAATGGGTATTTTTGTAGTGAATTTATAAAATATTTATGCTATAATTTTCAAATAAATAATTATATATATATATATATATATATATATATATATATATATATATATATATAATCTTAATCATACATTTTTCCTAATCATACATTGACTGACGACTACTGTTACTTTCATTTGCTTACTTTGTACATTTACTTAAATTTGATATATATATATATATATATATATATATATATATATATATATATATATATATATATATATATATATACCAGCAAGCAGAATTTTTTTTCTCTTGTTGATGCCCATGTTGGCCGAAACTAGTCGAGGAATATAACTGAAATAATAATAAATCGAAAGAATATTAATATACAACCCAGTGTGTCTGAAGATTTTAATTTTTTTAATATATATATATATATATATATATATATATATATAAAAGGGAGATACTGTTTTTTTATTTTTCTCTCGGCTAGCCCCACTTTCACAAATCTGACTCTGTAAAGGCTTCGTGGCGGGAACAATAAATTTTCAGCATCCTGTGGTATATATGTGCCCCGCCCCCGTAAGGTTTGCTTTGATAAATCGCAATTATCATCATCATCATTATCATCATCTGTCGCATGACTGGAGTGTGGACGTTTGGTCATTGTTTAGCTGACAAACGTGCCTGTTCCCTTCATATATCTAGGTTGAAAACTGGAGAGGTATTCAGTGGTGAGTAGCGTATCTTGGGCAAGTCGGCTTCGCGGCCCACAACACTTTCCAGTTCAAATCGCAACCGATGTCCTCTAACTCGAAGGCTTCTCTCGGTCACAGACACACGACCGTTTTTTTTTTATCATCGGCGGTAGCCTTCGTCCTGGTCATTGACTTCACTTTAGGAAACTGTCCATCCAACGATGCCGCACTGGTTCTATCCATAGCTATGGAGCCAAGTCTACTCTATTGTGGCAGGTAGCTGTTGACCCTACGAGAAGGTTCATCTCATTTGTCTGAGGTCTTGTTTTTAATCCCACATATGTGTCAGTGGTCTTGTTTTAATCCCACATGTGTGTCTAACCACCTTCCTCACCAGAAGAATGTTGGGGTAACCGGTTTAGTCGTCGACGACTCGGCCGTTGGGCATGTAGCACTCACTGAGTTACATGATTCCATTTACACTCGTAAAGTGACCTGGCATAAATCAATCACAGTATACTTCTAAAATCATAAAACCTAAAAATGATATATATATATATATATATATATATATATATATATATGAACATCTGTCAACATTAAAAAAAAGAAAATGAAGTATGCGTCCAACCACACCCACAAATCCCACCCAAGATAGTGACCAGCAACATCAAACAGGGTGTTAATGTTTTCAAACAAAGCGTGACGGATAGAAAGAAAGAGAGAGAGAGAGAGAGAGAGAGAGAGAGAGAGAGAGAGAGAGAGAGAGAGAGAGAGAGAGTGTGTGTGTGTGTTTGTGTGTGTGTGTGCGCGTGAGAGAGAGATAGAGATAGAGACAGTGAATGAGTGTGTGTGTGTGCGTGCGCGTGCGTACGAACGTGTGTATTTCAGTGTGTGTCTACTACGTTTTACTTTTTATCTATGACACAATCTAAGGCTATACAATTTCACACTGAGCCCAAACACCAGTACCGCTGAAAAGAAGTAATAAAAATAAGGAGATCTTGGGGGTCACTTCCCCTACGATATTTTTTTATATGAGCACCGACTTATCAGCTTTAACCATCTGCTAGACACATGCCTAACCCTGACCTGCCGAAAAATATAGACCATACCCCCAAAAAACTAGTAAATTTTTTTTTTAATAATTTCATCCCAATCAAGGGGATAAAGACGTAAGACGTAAAGGGTTTACTTAGAGTGACCCCCCCCAACCCCCCCCCCAAAAAAAACAAACAAACAAAAAAAACAGAAAAATATTAGTGAGGAGAAAGGACAATAAAAGAATGGGTTCAAAACATATATGGTGGCAGTTGGTGTTGCATTTAAATTTTTGAAGATTGTAGATGTCAGGGAAGCAATAAATCAATAGAGATCTTCCACAGGTGAGATGCCCGAGAAAAAAAACTATTAGAATACAACATATGGTTGCATCTAGCTAGTTTAAGAGTAAAAAAGTGAGACCTGGTTGCCATTCTAGTAGCAAGCTTAGATTCCAGCAGTCGAGACACCAAGGAGGAAAACTCAGCAGAATAAATCCCATGCTAATATAATAGTAAAAATTCCCACTGACGTAACTATTTTAGACGTTACTTGTCATACCATAATATTACTATAATGAGTTCAATATTGAAAGAGTGCCCCGTTACCTTGTGATAAACGAAATTCAACTTGCATATAAGGCACGTTCATGCTGTTACTTCCCCAAATATTAATAGTAAGCGCTTCTGGTAAAACGTGTTTCACTTAGTTAAGTGCCATACATGATACACAATTGCCAACCAAGGCTATAGGTTGTCCATTCTGTCCTGCTATTCAACCTATAGCTGGGAGCAGATAGATCCATATTTTTCCCGAGGGTATTTGCGCATAAGTGAATGTAACGAACCCAAATGGGATTCGAACACGGCTCTCCGATTTCCCATTCCGAGCCATTACGCCACAACACTGCGCATCCCAAAGCATAACTGGAAAATGAGAATCGAATTTACATTTTCGAAAACATAATTATAAAATGTAAATTCGATTCACACTTACGTTTGTCAGGCGGCACGACGTCTGATAATGCTTAGCGAATCAAGTTTGTTTGACGAGCGGTACAATGCGGTGAGCTTGGTTCTTACCGGGTGATTCATACGTAATAGTCCATCAAAAGTCGACATCTACAATCATCCAACTAATTAAACAATATTTTCTGACCTTATGTCATGTGATATTGCTGCATATTCGCTGAAAACCATATTCTTAGAACAAAGTCATTGATCATTTTGCTTATAAACCAATAATTCAATTAAACTATGTCTAAAATGATATGAGAATACGGGAGAGTCGTTGCAATCATCAAGTCCTTCATATCAAGCCGGTCCTTGGAGGACGTTGTCAAGGATCAAGCTTTTGAAGCCTATGAGATCAGCACAGACGTGTCCACTGCCAAAGGCTCCCTCTTAGGCCCGACCTTCTTTCTGCTTTATATTAACGCTCTGCCTAAAAACATTCTCAGGCCGATGAAAAATATCGATGCAGATGATAGCACAGTTTATGGGTGCATCTATCTACGCGATCAGATCCTGGAATCTGATCTCTCATCTGACCGAGCTCTAGCAGCTCAATAACATTTAATGCCTCAAAAGATCAGCTAGTAACTTTTCATCATCACCATTTGGATGGTTGAACACTCAAAGAGGCCCCTCACTACTGGGACATATATTCACTCCAGATCTCAAGTGAAATTTATGAAGCCAGGACAAAAAATCCAGCGGACAAAGTCGCAGCCTCTTATCCCCAAAGTGGACAAAAGTTAAGTCTTATAAATAAATTGAAAATTCAAGAAGGTTTTAATTCAAATTTTAATGTCAAATTCAGATATCCAATATATACACTTATATGTTAAAGAAAGAACTATTTATTTATGTTGGGTACTTCACGACTTTACGGGTCCCCTCTGTTTTTTTAACAGAAATACATAGTAAATCGATTCAACATCTAAAAAACGTTTTATAACGATGCTACTATCACATATTCGAAATATTTCATAGTCAAGGAGTCGTAGTATCTCATAAGCCCGACTTTATATGATGAAAGCCTTTAGAAGAGTGATTTTTAATGTTTGCGCCAAAATGGAAAACAAACAACTGTGATAGTATATGAATTAATATTATGCTTAATTAAGGGTTTCAATAAAGTTTTTATTCGCAAAATAACTTTCTAGTACATGTAACTGTATATACATACTGGATATTAATATTAATTTCTCAGTTTGACAATCAAATTTGAATTAAAAGTTTGCTCGAATTTTCAATGGTAAATTTGTTTCTTTTTATTTACACGATTTACATTGTTCGGACTGTTGTTCCCATATTCGTCGCCATATTTCGGCTGTTATACCGATCCAGCCTTCTTCGGGTGTCCTCAAGGACACATGGCCCAGTGGATAAAAGTGTTGGTTGAATCCAGTGACCCTGGCCCAAAGAGTCGTGAGTTCAATATCTGGCTCAACTGAGGTAAACAAAAACTTGCAGAGTTGAGTTAAAGGGAGATAACTGATACTGCTACAACCAAAGGAGGCATGTCACGTAGAACTAGAACAATCTACCCGGGCGTAAGAAATAAAGGTTTCCGTTCGAAATTCCAATCACCTGAAGAAGGCTGGAGCGTACAACGACCGAAACTTTGTAAATATGGCAACGAAGATGACACAACAGTAAACAGTGTAAATAATTATAATACCTCATCTCAGAAATATCGATAGATATTGTTTATTTTTATATGAGAATTGTATTTAGGAGGCTGGCATTTTATTCACTTTAGGGATAAGAGGCTGGGATTTTGTCCATTGGCTTTTGTCCGCTGGGATTTTGTCTGATTAGCGGAATTCATATATTCCACCCATCTCTAAAGTGGCTGGAAAAATGGTCGGCTTCTTATATCGCTCCAGAAAGAACCTGACTCCACACATGCCATGTTCTAGCATTACAAGAGTCAGAGCAGACCAAAAATGGAATATCGTTTCTATATCTGAACTGAAGATGGCCAAACCTAGCGTTTATGTGGCGATGGATTATTTTTTACCCCACACTTTTTCTCACAGACGCAACGTCGCAAGTCTGTCTCTATATTATCGTTATTTCCATGGAAAAAAAATGACGAGTGACAATCCCTAAGTTGACCAGTTCAAACCTTCACAACCAAGACCCACCATTCCGTAAACATGGAAGCAAACCATCTTTTCTGATTCGATTGTTAAGAGGAAGCTTCAATTCGCACAGCTTCTTCGCAAGAACCGTTGCTTTGAGGAGCAGGCTCATGACAGGGTGCTTCCATGCTCATTACAATTTTAACCTCTTCGGTTAAGGCCAACCGTTATCTATCATACATATCCTCATAATCTACATTTTTTGACATCCATAAAACAGCCCAATTCAGTAATCCTTTAGCATGAGTAACTCTTGGGCCTTATATTGACTGAGAAAAAGCGTACAAATATTTTATATGAATTTTCCTGGGTATGACGATAAACTGCATTCGACAGGGAGCTTTTGAGGAACATTGATCCAACTGTTAATTGCTGTTTTCTCAGGTGTATCCTGACCCGGGGTGGTAGCATCTGTTAGGGTACCAACTATGGGCTACTAGCTAACCTCCAAAATGCAGTCAAAACACTATAAAAGTATGAAAATACATTTTTATAGTAAAGTACTAACAGCAATACATTTAAAAAAAAAGAAAAAAAATATTACCAGCAATGCATTTTTGAAAAGAAAAAAATTAAACTACCAGCAATACATTTTTGGAAAATTACTTATGCTTACAAGAAAATTAAATTTCGGCAGTAAGTCGCCCATAATGAGTTGATATGCCGCAAAACAAACGGACAAGATAACAATTATTTACATTATTCAGAGTATTGTCCTCATCTTTGTCGACATATTTATTACAACGTTTCGAACGCTCCTCTTCAGGAGGTTGAAACGTCGAACTGAACCCTTTATTTCGCTCGCCGGGGTAGACTGTTCTAGTTCCATGTTTAATGGATATCAGTTATCTTTATTTTTTCCCGCTGAAAGTTCTCCACTGCCTTAACCGGGTATTGAACTCACACTCTTTGGGTCCTGTCACTGTCACTGTGCCATGTGTCCTTGAGGACATCTGTGTATGAATTTCTGGCTATTATAAACCTAATGTCTTCAGCAACCATTTTTACCAGTGCTCATATTGCAATTTTTGCTGTTATCAATTCATGTTTTTACCAGAGCTCATATTGCAACTTTGTAATAAATATGGCGACAAAGATGAGGACAATAGTCCAAATAATGTACATAATACCTCATCTCAGAAATATAGACAGATATTGAAGATAACAATTATTCATTTTCGAGTAAGATCATAGCAGTGCCATCAGCTTAACTCTTAATTTTTCAGAACACACTGCCGCTAAACGGTCTAAAAGTACAGAGGGTTTAACGTCGGTTCGAATTATGCCAGAAGGGATGTTTTCTTTATTTAGATTCTCAAAAGCAGAGGCCACCAGAAAAGGTTTAAACTGTTTAAAAACTGGGATCTCGACTCAAACACATGTAATCATTAAATACAATATAACATTTCAAGTAGGCACCAAGAAAGATTCGCTATAAAATGAACATACAGTATCTAAAAAATGTAAACATTTTTGTTTTATTATTAATAGTAAAGATCAAAGGATTTTTTGATGTGAAAATATTTTTAAAATTCTTTTTAGAACCTTCAAATTTTTGGTTAAATTTTCTGGGGTTAACGTGAGGCGACAAATTAATATGAGAAATATGAGCGGTGAAAAACACATTGATTTGGAAATTCTGGCAAAAATCAGATAATTGTCAGATTTTAATGAATTTCCAGGACTTATTCACAAATGTATTGAAATGTTCCTTTTTTTTTTTTTTAGAAAAGTTTGGTAATTTTTTTTACAGCTATAAATCCCACACACTTATTAATTTTATGAGAATTTCGAGCGCTTAATGTTTATATAATGGCAATTACCCTCGAGAATTTAAATCATGAATTTTTATGGTTAAACGGGACTCTCATTTAGAGAAAATCTGCTCTGAATCGTAAAATAAAAAATGCAATAAAACTAATACATTATTTAATTAGAAATTCTTTTAATTGTTTTTATGTATAAAATATATAATAGACACTATTGTCTAAAAAAAATCGATAGATAATGAATTTTTACAAGAATTGTGCTCACTTTAAAAAAATTTAATTTATAAATTTTTAAATCTTTTAAAACTCTGTATTAATTTGTAGAGGTGAAGTGATCTTGTTATTAAATAAAAAATATCTTTACTAATCGTAAATGGAATAGCTTACTACAATTTAGCAACACCCAGTATTTTAAAAAGAATTTTGAATTTGTGTGTGTGTGTGTGTGTATAAACATGCCGATTTTTTGTAAATATGGACGTCCATAGACGACATTATCAGAAAATAAAAGCGGTTAGGTTAAATCTATTTGTATTTTTGGACATAGCCTCGCATAGCAAACTTCTATTTAAACATAACAGGATATCATCTTTGGTGGTGAATAACTTTGTTGAAATGTCCGTATAACCACTCTGATGATGGCACATATGAACCGAAAGCTTAGATCGAGAAACTGCATAATAGAATTATACAAATGTTGGACTGGTTTTGTCTTTATTTTCTCCCGAAATTAAAGCAACTATACGAAGCCTGGAACAGCTCATGATCAAACATAATAGACATTCGTTGTCTGTTATATTTAACAATATATGTTTGAATAATGATCTGCTGCCCCAACACATTATATATATATATATATATATATATATATATATATATATATATATATATATATATTTGTAAATAAATGACAATAAGAAAACAGTAATTGCTGACGCGTTTCGTCCAATGCGGACTTTTTCAAAGCAAGAAACGAAATGAATTTAATCAAACAAAGAAAATTAATAAAAACAAAAAACAGAGTGTTCTTAGCAACGGGAATGTAGGAAACGCTATTTTCATATTGTTAACTGAAAATGACCTTCAGTTAATGTCACGTGTAGAGAATATTTCATTAATCTTTGTTGATGGATTCAACCATTTTCTTTTGAATAATAATAATATGTTTTTGTGTACATTTGTTTGTGAGAGCAGTAATTTTGTTAGAAATTTGTTAGAAAAGGTGAAATATTACTGTTTTCTTATTGTCATTTATTTACAAATATTGTCTTCTCTAAAAGTTAAATTTGAGAAATTTTCACAAAATATATATATATATATATGATATATATAAAATATATATATATATATATGATAATAATAATGATCTGCTGCCCCAACACATTATATATATATATATATATATATATATATATATATATATATATATATATATAATGATCTGCTGCCCCAACACATTATATATATATATATATATATATATATATATATATATATATATATATATATATATATATATATATATACATATATATATATATAATGTGTTGGGGCAGCAGATCATTATTCAAACATATATTGTTAAATATAACAGACAACGAATGTCTATTATGTTTGATATATATATATATATATATATATATATATATATATATATATGTGTGTGTGTGTGTGTGTGCATGTATGTGTGTGCGTGTAAAATTTCAGATAAAATATATCTGTAAAAGAACAACACGAATAAAGGCGAAAGGAAGACTTATCTCAGCCAACGTGTTTCTGTTCTCTGACGGACTTTATCAAGGCGAATGTAAGAATTTCAGTGTGTATATATTTTGTATATAAATTTTTAGATATAAGTAAAAAATATATCTGTAAAAGGTCAACACGAATAAACACAAAAGGGTAACTTATCTAAGACGACGCATTTCTTCCTCTGAAATCTGATGAATATATTTGAGCGTCTCTAAAATTTCAAAATTTTGAAAAACTAACATTTTTCTTTTTGTTTATAAATACCAGTTGCAAAATAAATTCCTTACATTTGCCTTGATTTGCGTCAGCTAAGATAAGTTTCCCTTTTCTCTTTATTCATATATATACACCTGCGCATGTATATATCTATATATATACATCTGCGCATGTATCTATCTATCTATATATATTATTATATATATGTATATATATATATATTATTTTAATACCTATATCCGATTGGTGTGAAAAATAAGGGATAGAACAATTTGCAAATAAAAATATATTTAAACAAACTGATATCAGCGAAAAAAATTCTATAAAAAAAAGAAAAAGACTAAAAACATTCGTGTTGGTTAAAAAAAAATCATTCAACACAGCAATGCCTAGCCAAAAGGAAAAAAAGCAAGTAAATTAAGAAAAACGTAAAAGTGCTGAATGCACTAAGTAGAACAAAGTATAAAAATCTTTCAGGGTATTAAGTGGCCAGTTATTACCCTGAAGATCCGTTAGGCGAAACCTTGGTAGGTAGATCTCGACTCATTAGGTTATATATATATATATATATATATATATATATATATATATATATGTATATATATATATATATATATATATATATATATATATATATATATATATATACAGTTACGATGAGACAATATTTGATTGGATCATCAGAGTAAAACCCTCATACCTTATAACCCCCACTTTTTTTCGAAAAAAATAAGTTGTATTTTGCTTTAAAATCTAAATAAATTGTTCACTCGCCATTAATTTATAATCGCCTGATGAGATGCATTGATACTCATTGAAACACGACTGCAATTGTGTGGCGATTTTTACATGTATTCGGCGTAATATCCTAAAAGATATATATATATATATATATTTGAATGAATATTTTTCATATATATATATATATATATATATATATATATATATGTGTGTGTGTGTGTATGTGCGTGCGTGCGAGTGCGCGCACCGTCTATTGTGTGCGTATGTCCGTCTGTATCTGAAGTTTAAAAAAATACTGATGAACGTGATACAGTTGTTGACAAAAACTGTGCATTTTTTATTGAATCTTGGTACATATTTCTGACTACCACTACAAGTTTTTTTTGTTCACCACTGCAGTAGCCAGGTATTGAACTCACAACTCTTTGGTGCATGCCATTGAATCCAACCAACGCTTTTAACCACTGGGCCATGATGGGGAGTTGAGTCAAAGAGAGATAACATACCAAAAATGCATGGCACGTGTAAGTAAAAAAAAACAAACTACCCCCTGGACGAAATAAAGGGTTCGGTTCGAAATTACAATCACCTGAAGAAGGCCGGAGAGTACAACGGCCGAAACGTCGTGAATATGCCAATAAAGATGAGGACAGATAAATATTTATATTATGAAAAGGACCCGCTGTTTTAAATTACAAAAATCAATATTTCTTTTACTCTGACAAACGTTTTGTCTTCAGGAAGCTCTAATGAATGCTAATCTACAAAAAATATTTTAGTATTTACGAACTGATTGCTTAATGTAATGCCTTTGGGGAAACATGAAGCATTTGTCTTTCATCTATGAGCTAAATAGCAGGATAGACTCTCTAGTCATGGGTAGCCACTAGTTTAGTAGAAGGTTCACTCCGAAATCAAAACCACGTGGAACCAGATAACTATCTTTTACATGAAGCCAATGCAATACTCAGATAATAAATATGAAATATGACGTAAATGTGACATAAATATGACGTTTCTTGTTGCAGTGTTTTTAACAAAACCTCCCTATTCTTCTCCTATTTCGGGTCTAATTCTGCTGTTCGCTCAATTCAGTATTTACCTAAGTCCTCTCCACAAGGCCGGTATTTTTACGTGGGGGTGTTCCGAGCCCGTAGGATCGGGCAAATAGCAGGATAGACTCTCTAGTTATGGGTAGACGCTAGTCTAGTAGAAGGTTCACTCCGAAATCAAACTCATGGGGAACCAGATAATTATCTTTTACATGAAGCCAATGAAATACTCAGATAATAAAGTAATTAATGGATGTAGTTACTGAATTAATTTCCTATCAGGATGCAGGCAGGTTTCTCTCTCTATGAGTTATAAATTATTCTAATATCCTTCCGAAATAACTCAAGCTTACCTAGCAGTTCAAACAGTTCCTTGTTGCGTACCTTATGAAAAGCATTTGCATAATCTAGTACATCCTTTTCAGTTTGTATGGCTTTTTTCTGATATCATTCAGAGTATAAATATGACGTCTCTTGTTGCAGTGTTTTTAACAAAACCCCGCCCTAGTCTTATCCTATTGTGGGTCTAATTCTGCTGTGGGCTCAATTCGGTATTGTTCTCTCCACAATGCCGGTATTTTTACGTTGAGGTGTTCCGAACCCGTAGGCTCGGGCAAATATTCCCCGTAGACCTCTTAGTATTACCAAACCTAGGCAATGTGCGCTCAATTCACCAGAATTCGGTTCATAAGTTTTGTTATATAGCTCAGTAGGCTGATTGTCCGATGGAGTTCACATTCGTTTGCATGTGACTTCTTAGGCAGGGCTACGGAAATGGATTCGCTTGTGCCTTCCTATATATCACCGCTGTTGTATATTGCAGCGTATAACCTGCGTAACGAGCTTGTGTAAATGGTTGGCAGAAAGATGGCAAAAAGAAAAAAATGCTATGAGCTAAAAATGATATAATTGCAATGTAGTAAAAATGACATGAAACTGTGAAGCGTTATGTTCGCTCACGCTCTGAAAGGACACGGCACATAGTAAGAAGAAATCAGTGGATGGCCATGAGCACCAGCCTTATGGCATTATATATATATATATATATATATATATATATATATATATATATATATATATATATATATATATATATATGAAGTGGACACTGAAGTCAACACCCAGAGACGACAGTCTGTTTCATGCCAAGGGTGATCGTCATGGCCTGACGACTGCGTTTAGCATAAAACAGACTGCCGCCTCTAGGTGTTGACTTAAATATCCACTTTTTAAAATGCAATTAAAAATAGAAATCTTTAGAAATCTTTATTGAACGTTTTATTTTACTTTTAATTTCATAGATTAAATTTAATAAGCGAAATATTTAGTATTTAAAATAAGCTAAATATTTTGCTATATTTAAAACCGAATTTAAATTGATTGAAATCATTTTTATGATTATATATACAATCTATAAAATCGCCAATATTGTCAAATCTGTCAACACAACATAATTCTTTTTATTAAAATTATTTCGCAAATAAAATTTACTTTTCTGATACTTTATTTGAGATAATTAGCTTATTTAAATTTTATTTAATCTGAATCGAAATAAATATTACTTAATTTAAAATATGCAGAAAATATTTTTTTTAATATGGGGGTAGGTGTTTTACATTTATCGAGAGTATAATGTTTGGGAGGTGTATGTAAGGAGGATATACTGGAAATAAAGTTACATGGCGAATAAAACATAAATACCGTTTTTAATAGAATGTTTTTAAACTAACCAGTAATCTTAAATGTTTAAAAAATATTTTAAGTACTCTAATATTTTATTAAATCTTAGGTATTTTGGCTTTATATTCTTATTTACGAAGACGCTGGTGAGAAAATGTTAGAAAATTACTAATAAATTTTAATTTTACTATAATGACAGCGCCTGTTTTCTGATAATTATGTGTATAGACGCCCGCATCTGTAAAAATCAGCCTGTTTATACAAACAAAAACAATTCAACATACTTTTTAAAATAATAGGTGCGGTTGAGTTGTAGTAAGCTTTTCCATTTATGATTAGTAAATATAGTTTCTACTTAATATTAATATCACTTGTCCTCTACAAATTAATGCATAATTTTAAAGGATGTCAAAGTTTATAAATTATTCGAATTAAATTTTTTTAAATATGAGCGCAATTCTCACAAAAATTCATTATTCATCAAAAGATTATTTTTTCTTAAGGCAGTAGCGTCGATAATATAATTTATTCATAAAAGCAATTAAAAAATTTATAATGAAATGTCTTAATTTTATTGAATTTTTTTAATTTTAGGATTCAGTGTAAATTTTCTGTAAGTGGGAGTCCTGTTTGACCAAAAAATTCGATGATTTAAATTTACCAACGACTTGTTCTTATAACTAATAAAAGCATTAAGTGTAACAAAAAAAATTACACCAAATTTCATCAAATTAAATGAGTGAAGTATAACAAACGTGAAAAAATATTTTTACCAAGATTTTCTAAAAAAGAAAGATTTCGAAAATAATTGCATTCATTTGTGAATAAGTCCTGAAAGAGTCATTGAAATCCGACAATTATCTGATTTTTGCAAGAATTTTCAAATCAATGTGTTTTTCACTGCAAATAGACGCTGAAATTTCCCGTACAAATTTATGATCGCACTTTGATGCCAGAAAAACAAGATTTGTAAACAAAATTTCAAATATTCTAATAAGTATGAAAATTTTTTTTTCCATAAAAAATCGTTTGTTTTTTCCTTTTAATAATAGTGCAAAGATTTTGAAAATAAAACTTTGTTTTTATTAAGTTTTAGTCATTTTTCTCTTCATATATGCTCAATTTTTATGGAATCTCTGGAGGTACCTATACATACATATATATATATATATATATATATATATATATATATATATATATATATATATATATATATATATATATATAGACAGGCGTTAACAAGCGGGACTTACCTTCATTATAGTGTACCCAGTAAGGACCGAACTCCTTTTAGCAATTATGCTGTGTGACGTTATCTTGTTAATAATGACTCAACGGTGACTGGAGTGATTATTATGCAATTATAAACATTTACTGATGTTGACTTTTGTATAAACCCACAATAAGAGCAGTACACTAAGGACTGACTTACTACAGTAGTGAGGTTCTACCAGGATCTAGCTTGTTAACCACTAAAAAGGAACCTCTGTTCTCGAACGTCTCACATGTCGAGCAAATCGGTTTTCGAACAGAAAATTCGAGATGAAAATGTCTCGGTTATCGAACAAACTTTCGGTTCTCGAACTATATAGCCGAACCGATTTAACACGAACGGAATAATTTCTGAGTTGACCGTCGTGTTTTATACATTCGTGTGTTGTGCCGTGCTTTTCTTTTTCAAATTTTATTGTACTGAGACCTTTTTCTCGACATTGATTCCTGTTGGAAAAATAGTTTCGGTTTACGAACATTTCGGGTTACGAACGGCCTTCAGGAACGAATTAAATTCGTGAACCGTGGTTCCACTGTATTCTAAGGCGACAGGAACCCACTGAAGAAATATATATATATATATATATATATATATATATATATATATATATATATATATATAACGTTAATTTAGTCAGGTACAAGGTTATAATCCGAAGAATACAGTGATGTTCGAACTCGCTACAGAATTAATGGTATACGAGACAAACTTACTAAACGCTACCACAAGGTGGGTGAGGAGATTCTCTGTTATAAATGCCTCGTTTACAACTGCATCGGAAATAAATCAAGGTTTGCGGGGAAACCAATTATGAAAAGTATTCGGCGGGAAATGACCATATTTTATTCAGCTTCACGAGGCAAATTGAGGAGGACTTGCTTATAAGCCTCTCATTAAGGTTGTTAAATGGCCCGGAAACGATTAAACACTATTTGGCATGAATGATTTATTTTATTTTTATTTTATTTATTTATTTTTTTTTTACGGTGTTGGGGGAGCAAGTGGATATTTGAGTACTGATGGCCAACCCCTACCCGTTCCTCTCGGCCGAGGTCGAACAGAGAAGGGTGTTAATCATGGGCGATTTATTCTCCTGACTTTAATTGTACAATAAGAAGGATATAAGACATTTTCTCTGCAGTTGTAATTTCGGGAATTTTTATTATAGTGTTTAGGGGTAGGGGCATAATGGTGGTCTTTTACCTGATTTAGTTTTGTTCGCGTATATGTCCAAACGATCGTATGGTTGCATTTTGCGGCTTGCTGCTTCGAGATAAAATTTTCGGCAAATTATTAAGAAATAATAAAAAAAGTTTTTTACCGCATCATCATCGTCGTCGTCGTCGTCAGAACGACGACCAAGTGTGGTCGTAGGTTTTTTTTTTTACTGCTGACCACCTCACTCCCTGCATATCGTGGTTGAAAGCCGGATTCATGCTCAGTGTGTCTTGGAGAAGTAAACCTGACGAAGCACATCCCTCTTCATGTCAAACCACAGCCGACGTCCTTCAAATTGAAGGCACGCCTTGATGACGCGCACACGGAGAAACCTTCTGCCACGGCCGATGATTTCGCGTGGCAGTTGTGTGTCATCACCGAGTTTAGCTGTATGCATAGTAATGGGGCTACCGGCTACTCAATTGCATTAGATAGCCGTTGCGTCTTTGGCAGGTCTTTATTCTAATCCTGCCACCATCCTCACCAGTTTAAGTAAATGAAATATATATATATATATATATATATATATATATATATATATATATATATATATATGTTGTCATTCACTGACAGACATTCTGTATCACAGCTCATCAATGTGGCTAGATGCCAGAATCAGCTTCTGGCAGAGAGGAATGTGAATTTTTACGTATTTATTTTTGAATAAACACGCCAGTGACTCAGAGTGCTCTGTTCATGGAAGAGTTTGGCATTATCAGTCACTGTTTACAAATCCGCGCTTACCTCTAAAGTGCTCGACCGAATTTTAATTTTCGAGGGTATATATATATATATATGTGTGTGTGTGTGTGTGTGTGTGTGTGTGTGCGCGCGCGCGCGCGCGTGTGTGTGTACCTTCACCGGTAACACGAATCAGAGATTTATGCACAATGAAATCTTCAGATGCTGAGGTAAGACTGAACGTTACATAATTTAGATTTAGTTAAATATATTTTGTTATCGCAATGATGTGGCAGTCCATATTTTATATAGGGATTGTTGTTGTCTTTTTAACATTTTGTATTTAAAATAAACGTAACTAAAAATAATTAGGAATTTTATATGTAAAATCAACAGAAAAATCAAGGCGCACATCCACACAAACTATTTACTTCTAGTTATAAAGGTGGAGATAATATATAAATATAAATATTCACATTTAAATATTTATTTTAAAAAAAAGCTAATATGGATACACACGTGTCCATATGTACTGTTGTGGGGTACTCCCTCTAATGAGTTTATTATGGACTCTTCCACCTACTATAAAATTAGGAAAGTAAGTCTCAGGGGAACAGTGATAAAGACAGAACGCTGGTCAACCGACAAACATTCCCAAGTCGTGTAACACTCTTCTGTTGTATTTACTGTTCAATACATGATTTATCTGCAACCTCTTGTTTTTTTATTTCTTAAACATTTACTTGGTCACAACATGTATACACACATACATATTATTTTGTATGTGCAGTACTTAGTGGAAAGCGCTCAATATCAGTGATAGAGCTAACATATTCAGTTGTATGGATATGAGTTTGTGACTTTGGGTTTCATGCTTTATCGGTCTGTGTTAATTATTATAGTTGGGGTTGTGTTTATGGGTGTGGTAGTAGTGTTGGTAATAGTGCAGGTAGTGTTAATGATAGATGTTGGCGGTTAAGTTTTGGTGGTTTTGTTGTTCTTGCGTTTTAGCGTTCTAAAACCATCAGCACCGTTACCTATACTGCCATCACTCCTGCGGACACGCCCACCACCATGACAATTGGTTCAGCCATCAGAGAGGATAAAACCATTAACACTCCCCCAAATTATTATTATCATAAGAACTACTACAACTTTCACTATTAATATTGTTGTTACCACTTTATATACCTGTCGAAAATAACTACTACTATTATTTTCACAACCAGTACTGCAATCACTTCATAACCATCTCCACTACCATTAGTACTGTTTTTAACATTGTCTTTATTATTGTTTATTATTATGATTATGATTATCAATATTATTATCATCTTCGTTATCATGGTTACCACAACTTCAATCATAATTAAGATTGTCATTACTACCCCTACTTTTTTTATAATTTCGTTCCCCTCATCATTAAGGCTAAATTTACCGTTAACGCATCAATAACTATTATTAACATATAAATAATAATTAATATCTGAGTTATTATCACAATCAGCATAATCACAATCATTAATAATACACAAGCGGTCAGCGTTGAAAATACAAACATCATCATCACCATGCCCACAAACAGAACCCAAGGACCCAGACCAATAGGAGGGTATGTGCACATCTACATGTGTGTATGTGTGTGTGAAACCGAAACTGAATTAAAATTGCGTATGTATGTCTGTCTGAGCGCATGGTTGTGTATCTGCGCCCGGTGTCGGATTGTTTATTTGGGTGCGTTTGTGCGTAAACCTATATGTATGTGTGTCTATGTGTATGAGAGTGTCATCCCAAACAAGGACAGAAGGAAATTATCCCTCTCACCACCAAACAGTAAAAAAAGCATAAATAGAGCCAATTTTAAAAGATCCAGTTTGTCTGATGTTCGCAAAAGCGTGAAACCCTGGGTCAGAAACTCATATCCATACAACTGAATATATATATATATATATATATATATATATATATATGTATATATATATATATATATATATATATATATATATATATATATATATATATATATATATATATAAAAAAGTGAACATAGAAGTCAACACTTAGAGGCGACAGTGTGCTTCATGCTAGATACAATCGTCAGGCCTGACGATTGCATCTAACATGAAACAGACTGTCGCCTCTAAGTGTTGACTTTAATGTTCACTTTTATATTTACACACGCTCTATCTCTGATATTGAGCACATTATCCCATAAATATAGCACACTTTAAGAGTATATTTCTTCATATATATATATATATATATATTAGGATAAATCCTAAGCCGCCAGTCAAACCTACGTAGGTTTCACCTAAACGGATCTTCAGGGTAAACTGGCTGTTTTAGTTTACCCAGTTTACCAGTTTAACCTTTATTTTAGTTTATCGCTCTACTTAGCGTATGAGCTCTCTACGTTTTAGTCTTTCTACTCGCTTGTTTTTTTTTTCTTTGGACTAAGGACTTAAAGCACTTGGTGATTTGTTTCGTCTTGTTCTGGTGTTTTTCTTTCTTTTTTATTTCCAACTTTTATCACGGGTACCGATTTGTCCTGACATATCTGCAAGTTGAGCTATCCAAAGCTTTCCAAACGAGTACTCCTATTATAATATATATATATATATATATATATATATATATATATATATATATATATATATAACTCTAACATGTTTCACTTTAGTTATATAAATGTGAAACTTTTTATATTTATAAATGTTCCTATTTGTTCTTTATCCTATCATTCTGTCAGCTTTAGATTCATATTTGATCTGTATTTTATCCTAATTCATATGAGGAATCAGAGAGCCGAGTTCAATTTCCAGTCGAATCCATTACATTCACTTACGTGCTAATACCCTTGGGAAAGGTATGGATCCTGTTCTTCTCCCCCCAGCTATGGGTAAATAGCAAGACAGACCGGGTTCTATAACCTTGGATGGCAACTGGTCTACCGCAGAAAGAAATGGCAACCTACTGTTGGAAAAAAACTGCCTCGTCAGTCATGTATCGAAAGATACATGATCGCCTAAGCGTGTATCACGCATGGCATATAACTGACTGATATATATATATATATATATATATATATATATATATATATATATATGTGTGTGTGTGTGTGTGTGTGTATGTGGGGGGTCTATCTGTGTGTGTGTGTGTGTGTAATTATGTGTGTATATATATATATATATGATTAAAAAAAAGTATGGTTATTTATTTGGAAGAGGGGTAGGTGTCAGCTGTTCAACAAAGTATAAGCAAGCAAGAAAAAAACGGTATAACTTTAATCTTAAAATTATGTCTGTTCCTTTTTTGAATTTCTAGAAAAAGTGTGATCATTATTCACATTATGTACACTAAGACTAACGTCCTCATCTTTGTTTTTACTATCACAACTTTTCAGCTGATGTAATACCCAGCCTTCTCCAGGCATCTGTCGATGCGATACACATGAGCGTTTTTTTAGGTGAAAAACACATTGATTTGGAAATTCTTGCAAAAAAAAATATTTGTCGGATTTTAATAAAACTTATTCACAAATGAATGAAATTATTTATGAAATTTTCTTTTAGAAAATCTTGATAGAATTTTTTTTATTTTACATATGTTACCCCCACTTACTTAATTTTATGAAATTTCGAGAAATTATTATTATTTAGAAGCAGGACTCCTTGGAGAATGTAAATCATTACTTTTTATTAACTACTAATTTCCCGAAAATCTGCTCCGAATCTAAAAAGAAAGAATGCAATAAAACTATGACATTATTTAATTAGAAAAGATTTTAATTGATTTTATAAATAAGATTGAGGACGTTATTGTCTTAAGAAAAAAAATCGTTGAAAAATGAATATGTACAGGAATTGTTTTCATTTTTTTAAAATTTAATTATAATAACTTATAATAAATAAATCTTTTAAAATTCTGCCTCACTTTCATCCGGCTGGGTGATATTGCTATCATGTAAAACCTATACTTACTAATTGGAAAGCCTAATACAGATCATTTTGCACCAAGATTCTTAAAAAAAATTCTTAATTTTTTTAATATACATATAATATTACGTAACGTGTCCATTTTCGAAAGTATGGTTGACCATACACGACATTATCAGAAAATATGATCGACGACTATAGTAAATTTAAAATCAGCTTTCCTAAAATTAGATTACAGAGAATATTTTTAACATTTTTAAGATTACTGAGTACTTAAAAATTATATAAATCGGTACTCCCTTCATTTTCTTAAATCATGTTTTACAGAGGAATTCTATGTAGAACAACAATCATTATGTCAACGCCTCGTCAATTACGTAAAAATGGCGATGTCAGTTAAAGAACAGCTACTGTTATGTTTTAAAAATACATTTCTTTCTTTGTCATTTTAAACTTAAAGCAAATAATATTTTTTTTCAAATCAGATTAATTATATTTTAAATCAGCTAATATTCCAAAATAAAGTTTCAAAAAAGCATATTTTATTTTTGGAAGATTTTTAATACAGATAATTACATTGCGATGAAAGACGACTAAAAAAGGGCGTTGAACATCTATTTTAGAAATAATCAAAAAATAAATTCCAATCAATATAATTTCTGCTTGAAATACACTAGACTATTTTGCTGACTCGAAATAATAAATTTAATCATTTAGCTTTCAATTAAAACTAAAATGAAAGCTTCGAGAACGCTTTTTTTATTTATAAAAACTCATTTTAAACCATAGGTATCGAAAATTAGTGGAGGTACCTACCGTAGTGTCTATTGTTCTAAACGCTTTCGGTCACATCTTTATTGTTAATTGTTGTTAATTTCATTTTGCTGATGCCTTTTAAGATGCCTATTGTATGACGGCAACATTTATTCTGAGCCCAGCGAAAGGGACGTGGCTGGAATTCAAGATGGCGTCCTTCCATAAAAATGGCTAAAGAAGTGACTACAATAGTGGAACGAAATACATTACGGACAAATTTTACACTCCCTTACCTAGACCAAATTGAAAAATTTAAGAATAATGAAATAAAAACTCAATAAAAAATTCATCAAATATATATATATATATATAGTCATCCACAGACTGTTTCGCAGTTCATCAGTGTGGCTAGACGTCCGGTTGCCTCTAGCTGGGATCGAAACCTTACTAAATTGGCGTTAGTCGGGGGGATTCCGCCACTAAGCCATTGACGCACAGCAGGGATAAAAGTGAATTTAAGCGTATTTATTTTTAGATAAGCACACAGTGACTGAGAGAACTAGGTTCGATTTACCGTATATCTATGTTCAAATTTATTATAATTACACTTGTTCTGTGATTTTAATGAATTCAGAATTTGAATGTTAATATTAAAATTTAATTGGTATAAATATATGATATCCACACTAGCTCGTTTCTTTTTCGTATCACTGAAAAAAATGTGTTGCTTGGTATATGTGTTTATGTTAATGTGTTTGCGTATGTGCATCTATGTGTGTCTGTTTGGTATTTGCTTAATAATTTTAAAGTTCATCTAGTAAGACCATATATATTCTGAAGTAGCAGTATCCGGAGAACGTTTCCATGAGATTTATTTATACCTATCTCAATATGAAATTAAACCACTCCTCGATAACAGGCTCTTAGAGGTAATTTGTCAGGCAGAGTTTAATTGTAAGGCCAAGCGCTTACTATTTTTTTAAATCATTTATTTCACCCCAAGCAAGGCGATAAACGCCACTAACATGCTAAGATTTACTGAGAGGGAAAGCAACAGAGAGGAGAATAAAAAGATCAGGAAATTTTAGTTACATCTAACAATTTTAATAGTAAAATTATGAGACGTAACTACCAATCTAGTACTGCGTTTAAATTTGTGATGTTTCGGTGTAAAAGAGGAAAGCTGATTAGAACAATGGCCGTGAAAGTATTTCTAGAAATGGCAGAGGGAACCTACGTTTCGACGGTTAACCTAAAGAACTGCACATTCAGATATTCTTTCGGTTTTGATTTCTGGATTGTATTCATTTTGGGAGGACTTCAATCACTATTCCAATAGGAATCGAACCTGTATCCTATACGGAACCGTCAGCCTGACGGTTCCGTATAGGATACAGGTTCGATTCCTATTGGAGGACGCATATTTTCTGACAATTTCTCGGACATTCAGGCCGGTAAATGTTGTTAATACTGTTTATTATAAACAGAGCATTTACTTAAATATTCTTATCTCTAAAAAAGAATGTATAAACATAAAAAATACCTTAAAGTATATATATATTATAGTAAAAAGAAAGAAACAGTAAGATATATAATCCGGTGTTCTTATTGATATTTTTATTTTTACAAAACAGTGCTCAATGTAAATATACAGAGCATAAATATTATAAATTAACTGATTTAAAAATATGATTCGTTCGTTACACAGGAATTACCATGTTTCAAAAACAGAAGCTAAAAATTTTAAATTTAATTACATAATTAAATTAAAAGCATTAGTTCTGTTTCATCTTCAAGCGAATTGTGGAATAACTTATTTTTAAATTTACTGAGTTTAAACGCACATATAAATTCATAATTTCTTGTTTCCAAGGATACAGAGAAATCCAATCATTCAGACAGGGACAGTAGCGTGTTCATTTTTATTAACTATTATTGTATCAATTATCAGTTACGTTCGAAATAGAGGTTAAGTCTAGGTAGTGTAGGGGCGCATTTTTCAACGAATTTTGACATCCTCTGTTTTTTTTTATCAACGACAAAAAGTTTTTCGTCATTTTTTTCCGTTTGAAATTCACTGAGGTTTTTATAACACTAGTAGGACTCTAATTTGAGCGATAAAAAAATATATAATTACTCTCCAAGCTTAACAGAAGAATCGTGATGAAATCGATCATAAACGAAAATGACAGGTTCATCATTAATTAACCATAGCTAAGGATTGAAGATCCTGAAGGATTGAAATAGAGTTCAAATATATATATATATATATATATATATATATATATATATATATATTTGAACTCTATTTCAAACTTATTCAAGATAATCTTCATCCACGCTAACTTTCTAACTTTCTATCCTGGGTAACAATGTGACACACAGGTCTCACGTATAATTTCATTTTCAAGTCCTCTCATCTTTGCTCATTTGGGAAGTGGGGCTGACACAAAACAATTTTAACCTGTTTTCTTTCTAGCTGAATAACTCAAAGGGATTTTCAGTAATTCTCATGACAAATGGTGTCAAGATGGTTAAACGTCTCATGTGAAAACCTTGAAAAAAAAAACTCAATTAGTTTAGTGAGTTTTTAGACGTTAAATATTTTGTGGGATGGACAATTATGTTGTTACACCATTTAGACAATTTTGCTGTTACACCCTGTATATATTACTTAAACGTATTTTTAGTGAATACCTATATTTGATAAGACGCTCCATTTATTTATTAAACAGTATATTTATTGTTTTTTTTTTCTGGGATGAGGTATTGTAATTATTTAATTATTTACATTGTTTGCATCCACTATCGAGAATCGCACTCGGACCGTTACGATATGACGCAAGCGTCATAACCACTAGACCAACAGGTCTTGGTTGCGAAGGTATATATATATATATATATATATATATATATATATATATATATATATATATATATATATATATATATATATATATATATATATATATATATATATATATATATATATATATATATATATTATGAAATGGACAAAGTCCGACAATTATTTTTAGACATTTTTATGTTTATACATTCTTTTTATAGATAGAAATATTTAAGTAAATGTTCTGTTTTATAATAAACAGTAGTAAATAACATTTACCGGCTTGAATGTCCGAGAAATTTCCATCGAAATTTCAGAAATCGAACCTGTATCCTATACGGAACCGTCATATAGCCTATATATAAATATTGTTTAATACTGTTTATTATAAAACAGAGCATTTACTTAAATATTTGTATCTATAAAAAGAATGTATAAACATAAAAATGTCTTTATATATATATATATATATATATATATATATATATATATATATATATATATGTAAAAAGTCCTCAGGTGATAAAATTAAGAATGCTCAATATCAAATCTAAAACAAAATACGGAGCATTGAAATTTAATATAATGTTAAACCCTTCTGTGGTCTTACCCCACCGCAACGGTCAGTTTCATAGATTCACATAATCTTCAGGCGCCAAAGAAGGATTATACTCGAGAGATGTTACAAAGTGAAAGTGAAAGTTATACATATAGATTACGTAGAGGGAAATGGCTACAGCTTGTTCTTTATTGGAACTTTTTTTTCCTAGGCTATTCCGATTCATTCAGCCAATATTAATGCGCGCTGTTGCCGTAACGCGGATTGTTATTTCATATAAATACGAATTCATTCCAGCCCGGAAATCTGCACGCGAAACTTGTTCCGCTGCCTACAGTCAGTCCTCAGTGTTTTTCTTTATTTTTGCATATTATATTATATTATATATTAGTTAACAGTTAGTAACATTATGTAGCCAATTACATCACGGGGATAATACAAAGAAAAATATTCTTTATCGACCCAGGTATTTATATACAAGTACTGAGTATGACAATAAACAACAAGCAGTAAGGCCACTGATCGGGAAATTGGATGTTTCGAGGAGCGTAGAACCACCTTTTATTTTCTGTTGTTCTTGACCCTTGACCCGGGGTGGTAGTACTTGTTTGGGTCTCAGCTATAAGCAAATAGTGAACCTCCAAACAAAAATAAAACACCACGAAAGTATAAAAAATACATTTTTATATAAAAAAAAATTACCAACAATACATATTTATATTAAAATTACCATCAATATATTTTATCTGTAGTTGAAAGCATGTAATTGCGTTCGAAATATATTTAGTTGAAGCCTTAAAATTGTGTTCGAAATATTTAGATTTTGGCATTAAATGACCTATGCTGCTAAACAAAATCTATCAACCAACCAACTAGCAAGAAAGAACTCTTTCATGACATTAATCCATATAATAACCTACAATTTCTTAAAGAAATCAAACTGTAATCCAAAATATAGCTTCAACAAAACTACAACATATAACACACATTCACCGTCTCTGGTAATTTTGTCCCCACAAACATGTATATGCACAAAAGCTGAGTATCATCTACCATGTATTCAGTTGTGAAAGCAGAATGACATGTATCGTATTTTTATTGCTTCAAAGCTTCCAAGAAAATTAAATTTCGGCATTAAATGGCCTATAAGGAGTTGGTATGTCGTTTAACAAACAATTGGAATGTCGTTAAACAAACAATTCAAATCATATTATATATACAAGCATACAGAGAGATCTGATAATATACGGTAATTGAAACAATGAAAAAGTTGTATTTCAAACAGATAGACTCAAGCAGCTTTATTTTTATCATTACTGCACACTGACTATACGACTATTTAACCATTATCCTTCTTCGATATCGCCATTTTCTATGTTAATAAGCCGTATATTTATGGTAGTTAGGAAAACTTTATGATTGGAGAATATTTTTCTTAAAACAATTCTTGAGCGTAAAATTTGTTTCAGCAAGTTAGAGCGATCGGTTTGTATGTTGCTATACTGCGAATCTTGGGTTTAGGCTTAGATAAGCTGGGAGAAAATATTAACAAAACCTGAAATCTGCACGAAGAATGCAGAAGTCAGCAATGCCGAAGTGGTATGCACGTCTTGGTTTTATCGCCAACTCGGTTAAAAATATTAGGATTGTTGCAAAAAGTAAAATGAACGAAGAGTTCAACGTCGGGCGTCTTTATTAATCTACAGTTCAAGTCTTTGGTGATATTATGTCTTATTTTGCGACGGAGGCTGGCTTAGTGATAACGATCATTAAAGGTCCAGAAACCATGGCTGACCTGGGGATTATCATCTGAAAAGGCTTTGTTAACCCGCAAACGGCGAGAAAGTTTTGCACGAACGTGCGCCGCAAACGGGGTAACAAACGAGAGAATATTTTTTTTATAATATGTTTTTTTTTTGTTAGAGAGAGAGAGAGAGAGAGAGAGAGAGAGGGGGAATATATATAGAGAGAGGGTTTTAGCACTCGTTTCCTGTTTAGGATTGGGTTTCCGGTTCCTTCAATTCTGTACTCCTGACGTCTCCACCTGAAATCTGAAATTTTATTCAATAATTATTAATATTTTTTTCCTTTCCCAATAGGAGTAGATAGGTTTGCCTATCGTCCAGTTCACACTTCTCCCCTGTCTTTTGAACAGGAGTAGAGGTTTATCCCTTGTTTCCTAATTAGGGTTGGGTTTCCGGTTCTAAAGTCTACTCTATACATGTAACGTCACCGACTGAGCTCAGAAATTTTATTCACTAATTATTATTTTTCTTCTCTCCCAATAGGAGTAGATAAGTTCGCTTATCGCCCGCTTCACACTCCTCCCCGGCCTTTTTGAACAGAAGCAGAGGTTTGTCCCTTGTTTCCTGTTCAGGATTGGACTTCCGGTTCCTTCTAAATCCTACTTTCACTCTGTACTTCTTACAACTCCGACTGAACTCTGAAATGTTATTCACTAATTAAATCCTGACCTCTTCAAGTCTAGAGTTAGCTGCTATATTTCCTTCCATAACCCCAAGAACTTCACATCTTGCTCTTTCTTGCTCATACAACAGCATATTGTAACATTCTACCTTAGGTGGATCTTGGGCCTTGTATTGGATGAACATTAATAAAAAACAAAAGAAAGAAAAAATAGAGAAATCAAATGTTATGTTCCTTTTTAACCCTATGATACATGATACTCCTTGAAGCCTTCCATGCACTTAGCTGTTACTAATTTTCACTTCTTTTCTCTTCGAGTCATAGCGCCGTCTTTGGTTTGTTCTTCCAGTTTTATTTACAGGCAAATACTATAGGAATTGATGTCACCTCATGGATCCTACTAAATAGTAACCTCAAGCATCTAGAGTTGCTAATTAGTCATTTAGACTCAAATCATAAATACAAGATACTGTATTGTTGGAAAAGGTTTAACGTATCAAGTAATGATATCCGCCGATCACCACTGAAATATCATATGGTGATTTCCGTCATTTAAGGGTTATAGTCACTACCGTTGTGTGCACAACAGTTTTATGTAATGATCGTTATTATTATTATTATTATTATTATTATTATTATTATTATTATTATTATTATTATTTGTGTATGTTATTTTTCCTGCTTTGTTTCCTGCAGAGCAGGGTTCAAACTATGGTCCTTAAGCCCGGTAGGTGAATTGTCATTTAATTAATAACAGATTTCTTAGTATATGGGATGTTCCTAGTAGGTCGATCTTCTGGGCAACATGTATGTTGATGTTACTTGGGACACTGTTAGTAGAATTGTCCATTCCTTTTCTCACGATACATATAGCTCCGATTACTATTAATACGGTCTCAGTCTTCATTCCCCACATCCTGTTCATCTTGATCTCCAGGTTATTATTATTATTATTATTATTATTATTATTATTATTATTATTATTATTATTATTATTATTTTCTTTGATATCTGGCGTTTACACATTTCTTTCCGGGTCCCGCCCAGGGACCTAAGGTTAGAAATGGTATCATGACACTTTTCACTGCAAAAAAAAAAAAAAATACATAGATAAAGCCCTTCGTAAAGTGTTTATATAGCCTTAAAGTGGTCTGTTTTTCTTTATATATATATATATATATATATATATATATATATATATATATATATATATATATATATATATATATATATACAGCTGTGTAAACGTATTTACAAGAACTCACATATATAAAGAAATCTATAGAAAAATATAAAGGATCCTTGGAAAGGAACTCTATTTTTTTGGTCGATTTTCATAAATTGACTATTGAAATTGTACCTTTTGTACATTTTCTTCCAATCTGGATGTTGAAGGACTACCACTTCTCTGGGTATCTACTACAGATCCCGTAATCATCAGCTTGGAATGACAATTTCTAAAATTCTACATAGGCACCAGCGTTGTCCACCAGTGTTTGTAGTCGTCCTTGAACATTATCTCTACCTTTTGCACATTTTCCTCCAATCTGGATGTTGAAGGACTATCGCTTCTGTGGGTATCTAGCACAGATCCCGTACTCATCAGCTTGGAATGACAATTTCTGATGGTTTTTTGGTATTTATCGAGATCCATGAAAACTACACCAGCATCTCTGCACTTGTACCACGGACTGCCACACTTGATAACGGATTGCTAGCTGAGGACGCTCATGCAGTGTCAGACGTTTTGTCGCTCTGAAATAGAAATAGAAATTAACAATGAAATTTTATCACTTTAGGAACGACAATACAATTTGTTTCATTCAAATCTGGTTGATATGAAAAAAAGTAAATTTCAATAGGGTGTTTCTTTCTATTCACCTTGTATATGCACAAAACGATTTAGGTAGAAACGTTCTCGGACTAAACTATTTCTAGAATTTGACTAAATATCTGACTTTTGGTTTGGTTTTTGTTTTACGGTATATCAACCTCAATGGATTATTTAATGCCGACAAAATTTTTATTGCAGGTAATATGTTTTTCTTCAAAAGTCTATTTCTGGGAATATTTTTCCTTGAAGAAATCTATAACTGGTCGTATTTTTTTCAAAGAATGTATAACTGTTTGTATTGCTGGTATTATTTTTTTTTTAAGTATTGCTGATAATAATTTTTCCTTCAAAAATTATCGCTGGTAATAATTTTTTTATTACAAAGTATTTCTGGTATTAAAACCTATTTTTTCACAAGTTTGGGTGTTAGCTATTTGCCTACAGCTGGGACCCTAACAGGTGCTACCACCCCGAGTCAGGGTGAACCTGGGAACACTAGCAATTAAGATTTGGTTCCATGCTCCTCAAAACCTCCTGATCAGAGGCCTTGCTGTTGGACGCGGATGTAGTTTATCGTTATACCCAGGACGATTGATTTTTCGGATTGGGGTCTGGAAATGTTCTTGGTCAAAGCAAGTAGAACCGGTATTGATCTCCTAACAAACGCGCATATACGCGTGTGCACACATTCACATAAATATACAGTGTATTTTTTCGATGCGATCTATTTCATATACATATGTTAAACAAAGTTCATCTCCTGAACGGCTTTTGAAAACACTCGAAAGTGTTGATGTGAGTAAATACTTTAAAATGCCCCATTCCGCCTTGAAACGGCCGATTCTAACTCGAGAGGATGCAGATGTGTTAGAAATCACTCTCTCCTTCCACTCAGATGCCGTAAAAAAAAAAAAAGAAAATGAAAAAGAAGAAATTAGCTAGTCAGCTTAGCAAACACCAAGTGACCCTACTATTCTAAAAGCCAACTTCGCTCTCACCCCCATTCCTTATCATCTCATTTGACGCACGATTGGCGGGGTAGGTATTTTATTTTTTATTTTTACCTCAACTCTGTGTCAATTAATGTGATTACAAAGCAAATTAGCGGCAATAATATTAATTGGCGAAAATTCAAATAAATTTTGATTAAACGTCAGATTCCCAGCTAACAAAAATGATCTCTTTACAAATTATCAACTTTACACACATATTGCATATATATATATATATATATATATATATATATATATATATATATATATATATATATGTATATATATATATATATATATATGTATATATATATATATATATATATGTATATATATATATATATATATATATGTATATATATATATATATATATATGTATATATATGTATATATGTATATATATATATATATATATATATATATTTTGATCATACCGGGTCAAATGCTACTTTCTCTCAAGTCATACGCAGGTTCGTTCCCTGCCGATGTACTTATTTTCTTTACTAAGATTTCTTAGCCAATAGATTATAAATAAAAATGGATCGTCTATTTCAAATAAGAAGTGACTGCTATAATAATGTTTGAAGTAATAAAAATAAATCTATTAACAATTTAGAAAAATGTTTTTCTGCATACACATCATTGGATATAATCGAAATTGCAGGTTTTATATTCTGTTCTAGATGATCTAAAAAATTTTTACGGATCCGTTTCGCCCAGTGAGTTAGGTCACTAACTCGGTTTTCGATATATATATATATATATATATATATATATATATATATATATATATATATATATATATATATATATATATATATATATATATATATATATATATATATATATATATTTGAGTTATAGATAAGACACTAACATGTACTACCACTTCTAGTCAGAATGAACTCGAGAGTAATGCCAACTAAGTGGTGATTCCACACTCCCCATAAATCCAGAGCTACCCCAGAGGATGCTGTTTAATGTTATTATTTGTCTATTATTAATTACTTATTTTTATTTATTAAATTTATATTATTGACGCCGAACATAAATTAAGCTTATTTGATACTAAAATTATAACATTTTATTATCAAAATTTTTATAATTTGATAGAAGTAATTTTATAACAAAAACTTTTAATTATACTGTTATTTATAAATATTTATATAGCAAAATCATTTAATTAGCTTGTATTTTATAGGTATTTATATCGCAAAAACATTTAATTATCCTGTTCTTTATAACTATTTATATGGTAAAAGCATTTAATTATCCTGTTCTGTATAAGTATTTATATAGGAAAGCCATTTAATTATCCCGTTTTTTATAAGTATTTATACAGAATAAGTATTTAATCATCCAGTTCTTATAAAGAACAGGATAATTAAATATTCATATGGTAAAAACACTTAAGAATATGAACTCAATAAATATTGCCAATAATTGTTTTAATCATCATATATATAATTAGTGATTATATATGAATTTCATTTTATTGATTATTTTTATTAATTGCATATGTATACACATACAAATATCTACACGCATACATATCCACATACTGTGCTGTTCAATAAAAGTGACTCACCCGATTTTTTTTACTAAATGTTCTCTTCTCCGATGAAACAAAAGTTGAGCTAAATTCAAAGGATAAGCGATTTAAAATCTGAAGAAGCTTTGAAAGCTCTTTGAATTTAGCAGTAAGTACTGTCAAGCATCCGTTCAGTATAATGTTCTGGGGGATGCTTTTCTTTTCATGAAACTGGTTTCTTAAAACCTATTGAAAAGACCTTCAGGAACGAGCAGAGAATTTTAGAGTCGTGTCTGCTCTCTTCTGCTGAAAGGGTGCAAATCGACCCCACCAAGCTCAATTTTAATCAGGATGATGCTCCCTGTCACAAATCAAAATTGATGAAGGAATACTTTGACGAGAAGCAGGTGAGTCGTTATGACATGGCCGCCCAAATCTCCTGACCTCAACCCCATAGAAAACTTAACGAGCATTATAAAGTACAGGCACTCGAGAAAGCAGTAGAGCAACAAAGAGGGTTTGATTGTGAATTTCATATCCGAATAGAATTCAATGCTTGGAGATGAGATTTGCCAGAACCTAATTAAGTCAATGCCAAAAAGGGTTGAAAAGTTTATTCAAAATAAAGGAGGACCCACAGATTATTAAATATTTCGAACTATATTACCTATTATAAATAAATTATACCTCTATTATTCTTTATTTAAAACTGTTCCGTTATGTTTCTATTGATTACTAGTTGCAGGAAATAAGTGAGTCACTTTTTTTGCACATAGTTTTTCCCCTAAATCTCATTTATATCCAAAATTATAATTGTCAATAGAATACCTCAGGGTGAGTAAACTTTTTTACTAGGTGGTCAGGAAGGGGTTTTTATATTAGTAAGATTAAAAATTAGTTTGACCCCAAAGACAATAGGCGAAAAGTTTTTTTAAGTAAAAAAATCAGGTGAGTGACTTTTATCGAACAGCACTGTATATATACATGCATACTTACATACACAGACGTGTACACACACTCACGAATATATATGTATATATATATATGTTCACAAGAATCCTATTCTTGAATATTCTGCATAATATACCAAAATAAATAAATATACTGTTTAATAAAAAACGGAGCGTCTACTCAAATATGTGTATCCACTAAAAAAATGACGGTTAAATTGCTTAAGGTCTGTCGGATCGCGTGTGTGCGCTTGTTTATATATATATATATATATATATATATATATATATATATTGAACAATAAAAAAAATATATATATATAAATAAATATATATATATATATATATATATATATATATTGAACAATAAAAAATCTTTTATGGGTTGTATATTAATATTCTTTCGTTTTTATTATTATTTCATTTAGATTCCTCGACTAGCTTCGGCCAACATGGCCATCACCAGGAGAAAAAAATTCTGCTTGCTGGTAGCAGTGAGCTACAGAAATGAATGTCTTGATGGAGAAAATGAACTTTTGTTTGTAATTTTCATTGATTTCATTTTGTCTGTAGTTTTCATTTGTTTTTTTTTTGTTTATATTTATATATATATATATATATATATATATATATATATATATATATATATATATATATATATATATATATATATATATATACACGTATATATATATATATATATGCACATAAATATATATACACACACACATATATAGATAGATAGATACAGAAACATATATATATATAAAGATAGATAGGTAGATACAGAGACATATATATATAAAGATAGGTAGATACAGAGACGGTGAAAGAGAGAGAGAGAGAGAGAGAGAGAGAGAGAGAGAGAGAGCGAAGGAATTGATTGCTGTAATATATTAGATCCCCATGTCTAACTATGTGACCAATTTTATAAATACCTACGCAAATGTTGTTTACCCATCAAATTATGGCACCGGTTCTTGACATTTTGAGAACTCAAGAGGTGTTTTTGACACAAGACCTTCTCGATTGAAAATCCTGTTCATATAATCTCCTAAATCCATCGTCTACCTAGAACCCAGTCTTTATTTTTTATTTCATTTTTTTACATCACTTAACGAGTTAAGTAAGGGTTTAGATTTGAGGGCCGATGACATATTATACAAAAAGTTGCAGAGACTACTCCTCACCCCATACAGCAGCCATCCTGAGGGTTGAATTAGGTTGATATCGGTCAGTTATATTTCTGTATGGTCTTAGTGTTTTCCTCTTCTATGCACCGTGTCTCTTCGGGACGATCGCAATCAGGGCTCCCTGTAACCTCCTTGTGGCCATTATCAACGTTTGCCCTCTTTCTGTTCCTCCTAGTTGGCGTTCTATTATCTATTTACACAAGTTCGATAGGTAGGTTACTCGCTGTTCCCATCTTGACTTCAATATGCCCTTTTGAGTGTCAAATTCTCTAACATCTCTTTCCTCATTATTTGTGCCAGAAGCCTTTGATTATAAGTATAATTATACATACTATGGTAATTTACCCACGCACGCACGAACTCTCCCAGCTATAAATAGGAGCAAGTACTGACTTTTTTGAGGGTGAAGTTTCCAGCAGTCAGCTATGACAGTCGGACCGAACATTCTTGCTGTAACACTCTCGTTTGTATATGTTTGTATTAATCTTTCTGTTAATATATTTGTTTAACTCAATTCCTCTCTTGTGTCTTTATTTCTGGCCCTAACAAGGCCACAACAGATACGTATATGGTGATTGCCACATCTTACTCAGATGAGAGTCTCCTTTGAGTAACTTGTGATGTTTTTCCATCTCGCTTCAGCGTCTATGGCCCGAAGATGATTCTCGAGACCAGAATTCGATTTCATACATATAACAGATAAACTCAGTATCCTTGATTGGGTGTATTTGATCTGCAATGGCCTACAAATCACCTGCGTATCACCATGTGTCCCTCTCAGTCTAGATGATGATCTGCAAACCTTGTTGTAAACAACACGATTATTGTTAGCAGGATGATGAGACAGGTTGAATTAGTCGACTTGCATATGGTTGCTATAATGAGCTTTCAGATGGTTTACATAAGTTGCCCTCGACAACAGAATGCACTCACACATAACACATTTCCAAGACTACATACATACATAAATGCACACACACACACACACACACACACACACACACACACACACACATATATATATATATATATATATATATATATATATATATATGATAAAATATATTTTAAGGTATGCTATATTTATAGGCTAAAGTGGTCAATACCAGGGATAGAGCGTATGCAAGTATAAAAGTGGACATTGAAGTTAACACCCAGCGGCGGCAGTCTGTTTCGTGCTGATACCCAATCGTCAGGACGGACACACACACACACACACACACACACACACACACACACACATATATATATATATATATATATATATATATATATATATATATTTGTGTGTGTGTTACATTAAAAACGACAGAAAAGATACTGCGATTAAGCTTTTTATTTAATTTTTCTTATGTTCGAAGACGAAGAATTGTTTGCTTTTCTGAACACAGAGTGTTTAGAAACTGCATAATGACTTCATCCACATGTAAAAAAAAGTTAAAAATAATGGAAGTCTTAATAAAAAAAAAAACCCGACAAAACTCAATAATATTAACTTCGAACATGGCCACAATGTGCTGACTCTGTTCGGAAAATAAAACATCCCTATAACTCTAGGAACCTACACACAACCCATACATCCAGTTAAAACGTAATAATAAAAGCATCCGTGATAAAGACAAAAACTATAGCCAGAAGCGCACGGAATTGAAGAACAGTTGGGCGGTTTTTATACACTCCGTGTGCAGAAAATGAAACACTTGTTCGAAAGCAAGAAAAATTAAAATGTTTAATCGCAGTAACTTGTCTTCCGTCTTTAATGAAGCGTATAAATGACACATTGCTGCCTAAATACATAATATATATATATATATGTATGTTTGTGTGTGTGTTTGTATATGTGTGTGTATTGTGTTCATTCAATTTCCATGTAGGGAGGATATGATTCTCTTAAAGTCTATCGTATTGGTAGCATAAAAGCCCTCACTATTTACACTGATTTTTCGAGTATCATTGATTTATTCTAGAAAAAAGTACTGGTCACCTACTTCTTTTGGTAGTTTAATCGATGTTTCTCTCTGGCCATCTTGCATATCTTGTGAGTGTCAAATTCTCCAAACCTTCTTTTCTCATTATCTCAGAAATTTCAAGTTTCTCTTTTTCTGGTTCTAAGTACAAAATACCTTTTTTATTCTCATTTTCCGTAAACTCTCCTCGTTGATAACATATTCCGAGTAGATTGGTTCGCCTGTCGTCAGGTTCACACTGCTTTCCATTTTTTTTTAATAGGTGTAGAGGTTTATCCCTTGTTTTCCTGCTTACGATTGGGTTCCCGGATCCTAATCGGCTCTACTTCAAGTCTATACGTCTGACGTCTCCGCTTAAACTCTTGACTTCTTCAAGTCTAGAATTAGCTGTTATCTTTCCTACATAGCCCCAAGAACTTCGCTTCTTACCCTTTCTTACTCTAATACAACACCATACAGTTACCCTCTAGATTGAGTGGCCTTGTATTAGTAAAAAAAATGAAATTCTTAGCATCATTCTGTAAAACCGCATCTTTATTGGTTCAAGTCATCGTTGAAAAAAATTGTTCAGCATTCACTGTTACATTGGAGGCTTGCTGTTACATAGCAGACCAGCACTCTTTTCTTTTCTTTAACAAAATTTTCTCGTTTCTTACTATTTCGTTTCGCTTCTGGAATGCAACTTTCGCTATTCCAACATATCTTCGGATTTCTGTGTCATGGTCGTTTGTTATAATATTTTGTAAATTACTCCCGAATTGCTAGAAAACTGATATCAGACTAACAAAATATATCTGTGTGTGTGTGTGTGTGTGTTTCTCATGCTGCATTAGAGAAATATATTTTTTATATGTGTGTCTATCTGTTCTCATCTACCGGCCTACTTCTGCTCTCACCCCGACGGTTAGAGTCAAGACTATGCTGACCGTATCTCTGAGCAGGCGAGTACGACTGAAGCCCCAAAGTTGCACGATCATAACCAGTTGGCCATGTGACCCCCTCAAGTCTGATGAACTGTACATTCTGTTTATGGACAAGAATTGTAGGGGGTGGGGGTCATCACACATGACTGGATATCGAGGGCTTTGTTTTTTTTTTAATTCTGAAGATTTGATTAATTAACTGATTTATTTACTACTTTTTTTGACGACTTATGAACCTTTTGTAGGTTGGATAAAAACAAAACATACATTTGGATTATAATAATCTCTCTTTTTTTTGTTTTTCTAAATTAATATCGGATTAACTATTTTTTGAGAATAACATTGATTTTTTTCCAGATAAAACTCCTACTATTAAATCCATAGTTGAGGGGAGGAGATGAATTCATACCTTTCCCAATGGTATAGGCGCTTGAGTGAAAGTAACGAGGCAGACAGCAATTCGATCTCTGCCCTCTGATTTCTCCAACCCAGCTGCTGTTCATTAGACAGCCTGTGCATCTTTAAGTAGGGAGGATGTGGCATCCAAGGTAACTTGGGAACTACATCTAGATATCGTGGAACACCTTTAAACAGAGACTGTCTGAGCAGACTGCGCTACCCGACCGGGCCTTCTGATGCAAGTCTATGCACTACTTTTTAACAAAACCTATCACCATATCGCGCATATTTGGCTGTGATGCATGTGTCCGGTATACCCTTATCAGGCTGGGTGTCATGATGGGTATATTAAGATTCGTATAAATGTACCCCAGTATCATTTTGTTGGCGTACTACTCTTTTACTCACTAATGATAATAAAGATCCATGGAAACTGTAGTGCTAAAGCATGTGAGTAATTTCTAGAATTTTGTTATTTGACTTCTCCCGTGAAGTAGGGTTGGGTGGTTTTAGGCAGTTCGAATTCCAGGCGAACATGATAACACCATCCCGAATGAAGGTGGTGGTAAGGTGGAGACAATTTTGTGTGAGAAAACACTTATATTTAAAATTAAGACTATGTTCACGGAAGCAAGGAGAAGAGAAATAGGGGAAGCATAACAAGAAGCGAAGGAAATAATCCAGGCATGTAAATAAGGATTTTTTTCTTTAATAATGAGCTGTTTATGCACCATATGATATCACGGGTAGGATTTATTAATCAAACGCTCCGAAATGTTCATTTCCAGCAAATTCTGGCAGCAGCTCAAGAAATAAAAAAAATAAAAAAATAAAAATGTAAGTGCAGCAGTAATCCTCATTCTCCCCCCTCTCTTAGGTTAGAAATGGCATCATGGCATTTTCCACTGACCAATTAAAAAAAAAATACACGTATATTTTACATAGATTAAGCCTTTCGTAAGGTGTGAGCTGTACTTGTGAGTACAATTTAAAAAAAAATTCTTTAAGGCATGGGCTTCCAGGAATCCCTTCAATGAATCTACTGGAATCTTTTCCAACCAGTCCGAGGGCTTGATGTTTATTATTATTATTGTTGTTGTTGTTGTTGTTGTTGTTGTTGCTGCTGTTGCTGTTTAAATGACAAATAATAAAAATTAAAAATAATACAAATAAATAATATATGATAATAAATAAAGAAAACAATCGTCAGTATAAGGTCAATTAGTGCAGCAATAATCAAGGATATATTTTAACAATTATATTTGTACCCAGCACACACAGTCAAAGCTTTTCTTAGCGCAACCCACTGTCACCACTGTTGAAATACATTACCACTACCTAACTATGCTCACATCCACTGTTTAGTCTCCGTAATCCTTTAGCAAATGTCGATCAATGCACATTGGTACAATTTTCCTGCATGGAGAATTTCAATGATAAAAATATAATTTTGTTGTAACCTAGGGAAGGTTATTGAATAGAATAATCAAGTGAAGCTTGGTAAGGAACGATAATACTTAGGACAAGAACAATACATATAAGATTCGCCAGCGTCGCATAGAAGAAGTAGTCAACTGCTAGAAGTGAGTCAAGTGAATTCCACAATGAATCTCGAACTGAAGACCAACATAAAGTATTTACTACTGTATTTATGTGAATGGAGACATACCCATTATCGTCCGTAGGTATGCTACAACAACTTTGTAAGCCCTTTCATACTAGAGGCCATTTTGCTAGACTGGTACTCTGCTGCTTTCTGTTACAAGGAAGAAAAATATTGGTTATTGGCAGAAAGGTTTAAACTCAACTGGTATATTTCCAACATCCAACTCTGATAACGTAATGAAATAGAGAACGTTACTTTTGGCTACGTCATCGATACTCTATTTTCTATCCAGTCTGAGTCGTGTAAAATAAGGTATGGCAGAAGTGTGATACTATTTGTTGTTACTGCGGTACAGCATTGAAAAGTTTTCTTATGGATAGAAGGAGCGATATACTGAAAGACTTTGGAACAAGAAGGGTTAATGCCTACAATCCGTGGGAAAAGATTGATGATTTAATTCACATATAGACGACACCTGGAATTGGTGTCGTCGAGGGTTTGCACAATGATGACTGACACGTGTTCTACGCAGCTGAAAATGCAAGCTGTGAAGCGAAAACTTCATTTTCGTAAACAACGAATTTGGAGTTGATTTCTCCTGGTCGAAAAGTGAGTTGAAATACCAGTAGGGGTGGATCAGCCACCCATGCTCACTGAGCAGGTTTAGTGAGTGGTAATAATAAGAGAGAGTGGAAAACGGGAATTCCCCAGAATTATGAAGTAAGCTGACAACAAAGGGGATTTACTGAAAGGAGTCAGGTAGTTTCTGGTACCGATCATTTTCTCAGTATCTTTAACAACTGATCGTATGTGTTAAGGTTTGGAGTGAAGTTGAATTTCAATAGACGTCCAAAGAGAGGAGCCTGGTTGAATTGTAAACGTTTATTGTGATGGGAGAAATCTCAGGTTTCGATCAATGACGATGAACTAATACTACCTTAGATTTGATCTTTAATATATGAACTAATACTAGCTTAGATTTGATCATTAATATATGAACCAATACTAGCTTAGATTTGAACCTTAAAGTCTGAATTAATACTAGCTTAGATTTGATCCTTAATATATAAACTAATACTAGGTTAGATTTTATCCTAGTACTAGCTTAGATTTGATCCTTAATATATGAATTAATACTACCTTAGATTTGATCTTTAATATATGAACTATTACTAGCTTAGATTTGATCCTTCATATATGAACTAATACTAGCTTAGATTTGATCCTTAATATATGAACTAATACTAGCTTAGATTTGATCGTTAATATCTGAATTAATACTAGCTTAGATTTGATCCTTAATATATAAACTAATACTAGCTTAGATTTGATCCTTAATATATAAACTAATACTAGCTTAGATTTTATCCTAGTACTAGCTTAGATTTGATCCTTAATATATGAACTAATACTAGCTTAGATTTGATCCTTCATATATGAACTAATACTAGCTTAGATTTGATTGCATGTATCAGTTCCAGTTGAGGGCTGGAGCGAACCTCAATCCCAGTAGTCGTTCAAAGCATGAAACCTCTTTGAGAATGCTCACGTTCATCGTGACTGGAGAAATCTCAGGATCTGATCAATGATTATGAAATAATATTAGGTTTGATCGCATGAATGAGTTCTATTTGAGACCTCGAGTGAACTTGAGTTCCAATAAATGCTCAAAGTATGGGATCTCTTTGAGAGTTCCCGGGTTCATCGTGACTGGAGAAATCTCAGAGTTCGATCAATGATGAAATAATACTAGCTTAGGTTTTGAACTATTGATAGTTAAAAGCCAGCTTTGTGCCCGTTGAACTCTTAGAGCTCGGCCAGAAGAGAGATCAGCTGCAAGGCTCCGAACATCTAGATTTTGGGAGGTGATCTTATAAACTGTGGTATTATCTGAGAATGTTCCTGGGTAGATGGTTAATTTAAGTAGAAAGAACGTAGGGCCGAAGAGAGAGACTTGGGGGATACCAACACTGATCTCATATGCTTCAGAGGACTGACTATTCACAAACCTTCATAGACCTACCGGAAATAATAAAAAAAAATCTTCATGACTCTGTAGACACATCCAAGATATTTCTGAAATGGAATAATTGAATTACTACGGATGAGAACAAAGAAAAGTTATCGAGTCGATGTTGTTCTTTAATATAAAACTTCGAAAGAAAAAAAATAGGGATTTTAAACCGAGCAAGAAAATGTATCAGCTTACCTCAGACACACACACACGCACGCACGCGCGTGCGCACACGCGCACACACACACACGTATTCTTGTTAACATGAGATATACTCTCTCGAGCATACCCTCGTAAATACCGGCCCTACCGACGACGTGCCATGTCATTTTCAGCGTTTAAAAAAATCGTCTCTTGTTGGCTGTTGTTCATAAGCAGTCACTCCAGGATGTGTGGCACTATGAAACCCCTGAGAGAGTTTAGCAAAACGTTTGTTTAGATCCCCAACGCAAGTCAGTCGCCCGTATCCTTTCTCAAATTAGTCATACCAGGCAGCCTGTGTTTATCCATTATTCATCGTCATTGGCTTTACGATTGTCTTGGGCATTTTGTTTGCATTTTAGCTAAACATCGCCGAATACGTCTCAGGAATTTGACATTGCTCTTGTAGTGTGCGAAAAAAGAGTTGTTTTTTTAAAGTAATTTAGGTTGGTTTTGAGATTGTTTTTACTTTAACACCGCCCACTCTTCCATAAGAGAAAAAATAGAAAATAAAAAAGTAAAAAGCAAATAAAAAGTAAAAAATCCTTGAAAAAAATACGTAGGAAAAAAATATAATTTTGATTATGTAGCTACATCTCCTTATTTTCTGTTTTGCGGTTTTTTCCAAGACGTTAACGTTCATAACTCTCCACAGCTTTCCATCTTTTGTCGCTGTAAGCACCGTTTGACCTGTTACGACCTAGTGCCCATCTGTCGTCCATTTACACACCTTCCTTACGTAGGTTACTCCCAGTTCCTCCTCTGGTCATTTTGCCATTATAATGTCCTGTGAGTGTTAAATTCTCCAAGCTCGCTTTCCTCATTATGTGTCGCAGAAATTTCAGCTGTCTAAGTCGATTCTAAGTATAAGTGTCCATTATGTTCTTATCTTCCTTAAAAGTTTGTCGTTGCTCACATGTTCCATTCATTGTATCCTCAGTATATATCTACCGAACCACGTCCCTGTTTTCTCTTGGTGAATTTGGGCTACAGTAAATATCACGCACTTGCTTATCTGTTGCCTGACCTTTACCTGTTGGGCACGACACCTTCGGGGCTGACGGATGGTACATCTTTCTTAATGAGCGAGAGAATTGGACATGTGGCGTCTGATAATACAATCAAACGGTTTATCCAACGTGTACGGTGGAGTAATGGATAGCGGCTCGGATTGAGGAATCGGAGAACCGGGTTCGAATTCCAGTCGAATCCATTACATTCACTTACGTGCTAATACCCTTGGGAAATGTAGGAATCTTCTTCTACTTCTCTCCCA
>OZ038485.1:43886360-43928860 GCA_964036315.1 Acanthosepion esculentum
TCTGCTTTTGGATTCTATCGAGAGCAGAAAACAAAGACTGGGTAGCTCCGGCCCATATATGGCAGAAGTACTCTATTTTCGGGCTGATTTGAGAATAGTAGGCATGATCTATAAGTTTTTTTTTACATTTTCAGTAATATTAAAAGAACAGATTTTACCATAGTAGCACATGCCTATAATAATAAATTACTAACAAACTAACCATTTCTCCTACTAATTATCAAACTTTCCCTAGGGCACATTTAAGAAGTCTATTTAATTTAAGTCTATTCGGAACTATGTTAGGCTGTTACGATCAATTTTTATCGGTCTGCTCGAATTAATCGTTTTCGTCATATTTGCATATCGATCTCAATCCGCTCATATATAAGCGAAGCTGTAACTATCTATCTCAGTCTGTTCATTATCGATTTCATTTTCAATAATATTAAAACAACAGATTTTACCATAGTAGCACATGCCTATAATACTAAATTACTAACAAACCATTTCTCCTACTAATTATCAAACTTTCCCTAGGGAACATTTAAGAAGGAAGAAAAATCACTGTAAATCCATGTTCATGTTTCTGATTTAAAAAGAGGGCAAAAGTGATATATTGTAAAGCTTTCCTTATTTTTCGAGTGAATATCTTCTTCATTCTGTTCCTCCGTATTTATGCCATCCAACTCCAGTACTGCCAGGGGGATCTCGTTGATCATGGCAGCGGTTTATAGGGAGAAAAGTGTCGGAGCTCACACACAGTCCTGTTTATGGCCACCGGTTTTTTGGAAGCGGGTCCGTGAGGACATCTCGATGGTTCAGCCGAGTCTCCATTCCGCCGTGGAGCATACGGATCAGAGACACGAAACGATCCGGACAGCCAAAGCGGTCAAAAGTGGCCCACATTGCAGGGTCTTGGGACTTTGTTTTCTAGAGATCCCAAAAGATGGACATCTGGTTTTTGTTGCACATGACTTTTCACTGGAGCTGTCGCAGAGAGAAGTGCATGTCGACAGTGCCCCTCGAAGGCCGGAAACCACATTGGGATTCTGGAAGAATCACTTCTGCCACGGGAAGGAGTCGATCAGGTAGTATCCGTGCCAAGATCTGGCCAGCGATGCTTAGAAGCGAGATGCCACCATATTTTCTGCGATCTTCTTTTTTGAAGATTATGATAGCACACAGCGACTGTTTTATCTTCCCAGATTTTATGCATCAGATACATTAGACGGGTCTTCAGTTCTAGGCAACTGTGGGATAAAAATTCCGGAGGCACATTGTCGGATCTGTCATCATTCTGAACTCAAGAAAAGATGGCGTGTTTTTAACGAAGCTTCAAAAAAATTAACGGAAAGAAACAAAAATAACGGATTTTATGTCATTCACTCTTTGCCTATATATATGGTTGTCTTTTTACTTATCACTATATGATCATATTTCTTTACCAATAGCAAACCTTTATCTACCTCAGTCTATTCGGAACTATATTAGGCTGTTACGATCAATTTATATCAGTCTGTTCGAATTAATCGCCTTCGTCATATTTGCATATCGATCTCAACCCGCTCGTATATAAGCGAAGCTGTAACTATCTATCTCAGTCTGTTCATTATCGATCTATCTGGGGAGGTGATCCCAACGTGCGGTACTTTTGGAAAGTGCATGCAAACCAAGCTACAGGGTGACATAAGCCTTTTGAGTGTAAATGGTCAGACGGAACTGTTCGGACGGTTGCGCCAGCACGAAGTCACAAATCATCGTGACCGAGGGTATGTGTTCTCTCACAGAAACTGTAACTATGGTTCACTCAGCCTATTTGCAGTATAATCCACAGTTGCGCTCTGTGGGTGTTTAAAACAAATATATCTGTGTAGGTGTCTGCGATAGGGATTAGTTAACCTTACTAATAGACAGGTATACTCGGGAAACGAGAGTTGGTTGGTTGATTTTGTTTAGCGGCATATCAACACCTCTATGGCTCATTTAATGGCAAAATCTAAATAATTTGAACGCAATTGTATGCCTTCAACTACAGATAAATTGTATTGCTGGTCATTTTACTATAAATATGTATTGTGGTCATTTTATTATAAATATGTATTGTTGGTCATTTTACTATAAATGTATATTGTTGGTCGTTTATTATATAAAAATGAATTGCTGCTATTAATACTATAAAAATGTATTTTTATACTTTCAAAGTATATTGATTGGGGGTTCATTATTTGCTCATAGCAGGGACCCTAACAGGTGCTACCACCGCGGTTCAGTGCGGACCTGAGAACAACAACAATAAAGAGGGGGTTCTACGCTCCTCAAAACTTCCAATCTCCCGATCAAAAGTTTTGCTGCCAGATGTAGTTTATCGTCATACCGAGGACTATAAAAGGAAAGTAGCCGACTATTAACAGACATAATAACAATACAATATATGTTTCTTATGTCTACCAACTTTGTGCTATATGTTTTACATGTTTATCCAGTTTAAAGAGACACATCCGTTCAAAGCACAACTATGTCGTACAATATCTTATGAATGTCATACTCGACAACGCGTTGGTAGCCACTATCTATCTATCTATCTATCTATCTATCTATCTATCTATCAGTCTGACCATATCTATCTATCTATCTATCTATCTATCTATCTATCTATCTATCTATCTATCTATCTATCTATCTATCAGTATGTGACCAAGTTATTAGAACGCTCTCTTTCCGACCATGAGATCCTGGTTCGAATCTCATTTATGGTTAATTTGTCAGAGAAGTGACTTCATGCTATCCGTCTGGAAAGGTGATTCCAGTAGGACATTTGTCAGGCAAGTGACTTCATGCTATCCGTCTGGAAAGGTGATTCCAGTAGGAAATTTGTCAGAGAAATGACTTCATGCTATCTTCCTGGAAAGGTGATTCCAATAGGAAATTTGTCAGGGAAGTGACTTCATGCTATCCGTCTGGAAAGTTGATTCCAGTAGGAAATTTGTCAGGGAAGTGACTTCATGCTATCCGTCTGGAAAGGTGATTCCAGTAGGATATTTGTCAGAGAAGTTACTTAATGCTATCCGTCTGGAAAGGTGATTCCAGTAGGAAATTTGTCAGAGAAATGACTTCATGCTATCTGCCTGGAAAGGTGATTCCAATAGGAAATTTGTCAGGGAAGTGACTTCATGCTATCCGTCTGGAAAGGTGATTCCCGTAGGACATTTGTCAGGGAAGTGACTTCATGCTATCCGTCTGGAAAGGTGATTCCAGTAGGATATTTGTCAGAGAAGTTACTTAATGCTATCCGTCTGGAAAGGTGATTCCAACAGGAAATTTTTCAGAGAAGTCATTTCATGCTATCAGCCTGGAAAGGTGTTTCCAGCAGGAAATTTGTCAGAGAAGTGACTTCATGCTATCCGTCTGGAAAGGTGATTCCAGTAGGAAAATGCTGTGTGTTGACCCAAGACTTGTGAGTTAAATTAGATAGAGGGAACAATTCTGAAGCTGTCGATAGTTTCACTTGCATAAGTCATAAGTTTCAGGTCGAAAACGCCATTAGATATGTAAGAATTGTTATCATTAACATTATTCACTGATAAAAAAGGTATATATATATATTTTCAAACGGTTAGTGTGTTGAGGGTAACATAAGAAATGTGTACTGATCTTCAAGTCGGGATTCTACTAATAAAAATATAATGCTAATTTGTACAGAAATTTTAGTAGGATATGAATTTTTAAAAAAACTTAAAATAAAGCTGAAAATAGATTTGAACAAGAAAACAAAAACTCGCCTTTTACATGAACATCCATGTTGTTTATAGATTTATCATCATTTCAAGGAGAATTTTCTTCTCTGACTCCATATACCCCTGTACATATAACGTCGAGAGAAAGGTCCGTCGTTAATTAAGTTTGGGGAATGTGAGTGTATGGCTAAGTAGATGTGTGTGGGTGTTTGGTTAATCTACGACAGTGTAAACCATTCTGGCGGTCACTCGTGGAAAAGAAGATGAAAATACAGTTAAATGTTTACATTTGTCGCAAGGATTTATGAGATTGTTATCGTCAGATATTAAGCTTGACACTTGTAAGTCTGTCATATCTATTGTACCATTTATATAAGCATTCGTATATAAATATGTGAAGAAATAAAAAAGAATGCGTTAATTTATTATTATTATTATTATTATTATTATTATTATTATTATTATTATTATTATTATTATTCATGTTATTAACTCGGATAAATAATGGACCATTTCGTTTTGATTGCTAGGAAAGAGGGAAGAAAAAGATATTTCAGAGATAGTGTCTGGATTTAGCGAGAAAAAGAAATTATACATGATAAGAAAGAAAAAAGAAAGAAATGGATAGGGAAATAAATAAATAAAAGGGAGCGGGAAGGAAAAGAAAGAAAGAAAAGGAGATAGAATAAAGAAATAAATGAATGGAGAAAAGAAGAACGAAAGAAAAGGGAACGTCTATGAAAAAACGAAAGAAAGAAAGAAAGAAAATAAAGAAAGAAAGAAAGAAAGAAAGCGATAAAGAAAAGTAGAGAGAAAGGAATGAAAAGAAGAAAGAAAAGGAAACGGAAAGGAAAAGAAAGAAACGGAGAGAGAAGAAATGAATAGAAAGAAGAAGAAAGAAAAGGGAACAGGAAAGAAAGAAAGAAAGAAAGAAAGAAAGAAAGAAAGAAAGAAAGAAAGAAAAAGGAATAAGAATGAGAAGAAAGAAGGCAGGAAGAATGAAATAAAGAAAAAAGGTGAAGGAAGAAAGAAAGAAAGGAAAGAAGGAGGAGAAAGGAAGGAAAAACGGAATGAAAACAAAAAAAGAAAGTCAGGAATTGTTTGCAATGGCAAAATATACATATTCCACTACGTATAAACACAAGGAAAGAAACACGAGGAAAGAAGCTCGGAGAACTTGACACGCACGGAACATACTGAAAGCAAGAAAATCAGAGGGAAACATCAGGTAAACTTACCAAATGAGCTTGTGGAAATAGCCAAGCAGAGAGTGGGATCTACAGTAAGGGGGCGAACATTATGTGGGGCTACCATGATTGCCCACTTCCTGAAGGATAACGTGTCACTTATCTCTGGTTAAAAAAAATGGGTGCTATTGCCCCACCTCAGTACTTAGGAAACGGCGCCAATTCTTCTCCTAAAATGAAGAGGGTGGGGCATATGCTTAAGATCATTTTATTCAGTTTTTCTACAATGGAGCTTTGCTTCCCAACTCTTCATTTCCATTATAACGACATCCTGCATATATATTAATAATGGCTTACAGAATACGTCAATAGAGAAAATGCTGTATCATGCTGAATGAAAATAGAGGAAATAAAAAAGAACGGTTCGGGCGAATCTAAACATTAATGCATTTATGAATCATGTAGGTAAAGTGTTAATATTCCAATAACTAAACATCAGAATAAAAATTTTGGATAGTCTATCTATCTATCTATCTATCTATCTATCTATCTATCTATTACATTAGAACATGTATATACCCACTACAAAACTGTACATCTTGTTTCAACGTTAAAAAGTAACGTTTCTTCAGCTGGGAAATGACGATGCCACTAAATTACCTTATTCCGAAATACAGTTAACGAAGCACATCTTCCACGTCCGTCTTTGGAAAATTTTCCCTAAAAGGTAAAAAAAAATTACTTATGGAGAAAGAAAGAAAGCAAAGTGATTAATAACAGCGAAAGAGGGAATATATATATATATATATATATATATATATATATATATATATATATATATATATATATAGCTGACCACTCGTATTCGAAGATACCCGTCTACTAGGGCAGACGCTTGCTCAGGCGCATTTGTGTTTATTCAACACCCAGAGAGCACACCTTTGGTTTATAGTGCAACTATGCTGAGCAGATCTCAGTTACAGAGCATGTTAACTAGCATGGCCAACAATTTGAACAAGGCCAGCACACTCAAGCCCTCTGTCACGATGACTTTTGACTTCGTGCTAGCATAGCTATCGACGGCACCCAACTGTTCCGTCTACCCAATTTCACTCGCAAGGCCTGGGTCAACCCGTGGTATGGTTTTCAGGCACTTTCCAAAGATTTGGAGTACGTCTAAAACGTAAATTTCACGATTAATCATGAATTTACATGTTTTAGACGTGCACCAAATCTTCTTCCCTATAACTTATTTTCTCACACCAATTTTGATATAATAATTTTACTAACGTTGGTCCCTGAAGAAGTGTTAGCTGAAAGGTGCTAAGGTTAAAAAAAATGAACACTAAACAGTGTTTGTTTAAATCAATTTATGCATTCTGTGGCATCAAATTGTTATTTAAATGCTCTAATACGAATATTTCAGATTGTTTGGGTGTCGATCTAAGGACAGAAGATTCAGAAAGAGTTGAATGAGTCTAATGATGAGTACGAAGTTACAGCAGCTCGGAAAACTCACTCTGATCTTTTTTGATAAGAGAAGAAATCTCGAGTTTATTGGTGAGGGCCTCAGACTCAACACAGAGGCCTACATCAAGTGAGGAGGTAGTGCTGTCCTGGGGCAAGAGGGTGGTTGCTGTAAGATCCTATGCCTGTTAAGACTCTGCACCATCCCACACAAGCTTGAAGAACACAGTCATGACTGCGAAACAATTTTGTACGTCCATATTACCACTTATATCTTGCCACCTAACGCCCCAGATTGCACCCCCCATGACTATTAAGTGTGGGGCGCTGTTGATCGAGAGACCAACAAAACTCCCTGTAACATCAAAGATGAATTGAAGGCAAGGGATTATGGTAGCATTCACCAACTTAAACAGAGAGACCGTCCAGTAGAGATGTAGGCGATTCCGAAGTCACCTGGAGGCACTGATTGAAGGCAATGGCGATTTTATTGAATAAATTTTCTTAATGGTATTTCAAGATATATCTGTGTAATTTTAGTAAATATATCTGTTAAAATGAGATGGCTGTGTTATTTTCATTTTTGCGTAATTTAGACGACAATTTATCCATTGAACTGTGTGTGTGTGTGTATATATATATATATATATATATATATATATATATATATATATATATATATATATATATACAGACACAGAAAAAAATAAAAATTATCCATTGCACCCTGAAGGTACCTTCAGAGATTCGCTAAAAATAAAATAAGCATACATGATGAAAAATTGCCCAAAACTTTATAAAAACAAAATGATGTAGTCAAAATTATTATGTATTATTAAGAGGAAATACCTAGAGATTTTTTGATTATTGAATTATATTTTTTAATCCTTTTTACAACCTTCGAAATTTTGGTTAAAAATGTTGTTTTTCTTGTGTCAACGCGTTACTATGAGAAATTTGAGCGTCTTTTTGCGATGAAAAACATTGATTTGTAAATTCTTGCAAAGATACTTTTTTTACATCTGTTACCATTCTTTAATTTTATGAAATGTTGAGAAATTCATTTTGTAGTACTCTATGTTTATATTAGTTATAAGGAGAAGTCCTCGGAGAATTTAAATCATCAACTGTTTGGGTTAAACAGGACTTCCACTTACAGAAAACTACTCTAAATTGTAAAATAAAAATGCAATAAAATTAAGACATTAACTAATTGGAAAAGATTTAATTGCTTTTATGAACATTTCCTCAACAAGCATCTTCGTAAGTGAAACCAAACAGCAAAAGTACTTAAAATTCAATAAAATATTAGATTACTTTGAATATTTTCCTAAGGTTTAAGATTACTGGGTGGTTAAAAATTACATAAAAAAAGAGTTCGAGTTGTATTCGTCAAGTAATTGCTACAGTTATGTGCCTTTTACTTAAAATTACCACACATTAAGTTAATATGTCAACAACTCATAAAAATACATACCACCGTGTTAGAAAAATATTTCTTTGCAATATTTTATACTAAAAATAAGTAATATATGTGTTAATTCTGATAAACGTTACTTTAAATCTACCTCAAGTGAAGTTTCAGAAAAGTATATTCTATTTTTGAAAGACTTTTTAAAAAAATAACGTGAATTACGTTGTTTTGACTCATTTCAATCAATTTAAATTCGGTTTGGAATACAGCAAACTATTTTGCCTATTGGAAATACTAAATTTAATCTATTGACTTAAAATGAAAATGAAAATAAATACTTCAAGAACGATGTTTCATTTTAAAAACATTTAGGTATAGCTTTTGTGGGGGAGCGGAAGCAACTAATTTTTTTTTCGAGAAGTACCTAATTATCGCATGCACACATACACTACGGAAAAAAACTTGCACCAATGAAAAGTACATATAAAAAGAAAAATCGTGAAGTATAAAGACTCAAATTCTAATACTCCTGACGAGTGGACAGAGTGATTCCCGAAGGGTCCTACTAGGAAACTCTGGAGTCGGGATGCTAAAGGTACAAAAGAAATGTCAAACATATAACTTGTATTATATACATATATATATATATCTCTTATTTTATATTAACGCAGCTACTCGAATCTCAGTCTACTAGATCACCTACTCAGACATATTTGTGTTTGCTCAATACCCACAGAGCCTACCTCTATTTTATACCGCAAATATGCTTAGCAGACCTTACAGTTTCTGTGGGTGGGGAAGATAGCGCGTTATCTACAGTTTGAACAAGACTAGCACTCTCTAAGCCTGGGTCACGATGACTTGTGACCGTACTAGCACAACCACAGCAGGCTACCAAGGGTTCCGTCTACACAATTCCATTCACAAACCATGGTATCGTTTCCCAAAGAGGCCGCACGCTGGGATCGTCTCCTCCAGACCGATAAGATCAAGAAGTCAACTTCCTGACAATTCGAACATGATGAGATTCGAACCCGGGTCTCATGGTCAGAGAGCAGACGTTCTAACCGCATGCATACATACATACATACATACATACATATATATATATATATATATATATATATATATATATATATATATATATATATATATATATATATATATATATATATATATATATATATATATATATATATATATATATATATATATATATATATATATATATATATATCAAGTATGTGGTGCAGTTCATTTTACATGAAGAAACCTCACTATTTGCTTTTTGTATGAATGATTCATGTATTGTATATATATATATATATATATATATATATATATATATATTAAATGGTGCAGTGTAATTAATATCATAAAGAAATAGTCATACAAAGAATAAATCATAAATAAGTTAATGTAATTAATGATGAATTCACTTCGCTAACAGATTAAATGAAGCATTAACTTACTAACCACTAATTGAATGAGGCGATCTTTGTTTTTAAAAATTGTAAATGTATTAGATGTTCAGTCCATATGCAAGTACTTTCGATGAATGCTTTTATCATCTTCAGGCATGGATATTATTTTTTAATTTCAGGTAATTCCGGGTAACTTCCGAGACGAAAATAAATGGAATAGAGGTCGAAAGATTTTTTTTTTTTTAATGTGTTATTATTAACAGTTACAAAATTTGGGAGCGTGCAAAGTCGCGACGCTAGAGTTTTATTTTGAATATTGTAAGTGAGAACGTTTTTGAATATAGCAATGTGGCAATTCACGAAATTTATTGGTGCAAGTTTTTTTTCCCGTGCCATGGACTAATTGGTCTAATAATTAGAGTAATGTTTCCAGAAATTATCTGAAATGTCCTTCCTCCTCATTTTTTTTCTAAAACTGTGTCGTACTTCACGTGTTCAGTCCATGGTTTACTTGTAATTAGTGTTCAGAGAATGATATCACATCTGGCGTATATTTCTAAAAAATTCATATTGAATAGCATCTAATCAATTTGCATCTTCTGATAAAAGAAAAGAAAAACCTTGTTAGCTCTTGTAGTCTCTGGCTAAGATTTGGAAGCAACTCGTGCTACGCAAACCAAAAGTAAAACAAAACAATAATTAAAAGAACTTAGTTCACTTTGCAGTTGAGTATCTGTTCTGATTTGCCTGTCCTCCCCCCTCTCTCTCCCCATATATATATATATATATATATATATATATATATATATATATATATATATATATATATATATATATATATATATATATATATATATATATATATATATGAATATATGAATAATGCCTTTAATCGAATTTTTTCTCGTCATAGATTCTCGTATCCAAACGTAATGGATTTGTTATTTATTAAGCCGACAGATTTTATCGCTTTAAACATTATTTTTAGTGGATGCTCCGGTTATTTATTTATTTAAAAAGTATATTCTTCTTAGATTAGTCGGTCTCGAATCTCAAGACGTTTCTCTCTGTCTAGAAGGGACGTAGGTTCGAATCCTACCGCTGAACGCATATTTTTCTTTGATAAGATTTCTAGAATATTCAGGGCGGAGTACGAAAATAATATAGTGTTTAATAAATAGACGTAGCGTCTATTCAGATATGAGTATCCACTAAAAAGAACGTTTAAAATGATTATATATATATATATTAGTTTGGAAATAAAGTCCTGTCACATTAATTTAAAAATGGAAAAAAAACCCCAAAAAACAAATGTTTCTTTGGTCTTAATTGCGATAATTCGTCAAGTTAATGTTTCCCCTCATTATTGATAACATCTATTTGGCAAATTGTTGATCCCTCGGGAATAAAATTCTTCAGGTTTCAGATAAACATTCAGTATCAGCTATAACTACTTCACAATTAATAAATTATTTTCCCTATAAAATGATACATTGATCTCAAAAGATGATAGATTGAGCAAGGTCAGGAGAGTAAGGAGGAAAGTTCCATATTTATTGCTGTAATCTTTTCCTTAGTAATTCGGAAAGTATGTGATCTTTTATTATTGTCTAATAGCAACATGCTTTTACGATTAAGAAATGATGGATAGCTTTTGAGTAAATCATTGTGCAATGCTTCCAGACAGGACTTCTCCGCATTAACTGTTTGCTTCTGTTTTAGAGCTAATGATTAAACACACTCTTTATATTTGAAAGAAGAACACAACGTTTTATCGGGTCTACTCTTGGTTTGGCGCTGGAATTTCCTTTTTCAGTGGGTGTTGGCCATTGTTGTTTTTTTAATCACCCATGAAAGTTTCGGTAACGAGTCTACTCTTCAGTGACGAGTAGATAAAGATGAGACAAATGACGAGGAACCTATTGACCAAGTTTAGACATTTTTCTTAGTTCATGAATGTTTCTTATGATCGAAGTGTAACTTTTAATGTCACGGCACCGGAGTCCTAGTGGCACCACATGTAGTGCAAAGCTGGGCGGAGGTTAGAATCTTATTGAGGGCATTTTCTGAATAAACAGTGTGTCTACTCAAATACGAATATTCCCTAAAATAGCTTTGAATTAATATGTATATATATATATATATATATATATATATATATATATATATATATATATATATATATATATATATAAAATATAGAAAAGTCCAGAGCAGATAATATTAGAAAGATTTTAGAGTTCCATGAAAATAAGTGGATACAACGTTTAAAAACGCACTATCCAGCCGGGCTTAACCATAAATTTAACAATATAGATAGTATTAATATATAACACTACAAATCAAAACCGTCCCACATTTCTCACCCACACAAGACAGACATGCTTACACACACCCACACGAATATACACACTTACACACATCATACTCACTCACTCCCTAATTAGCCAAATGATAACACACACGCATAGTAATATACACGCTTACGCACATCATACTCATAGATCTCTCTATCACTGGAGTTGTGACCTAGACTGGTATATGCATGTATGTATATATGTGTATCTAATAAGTGTGTGTCAAAAACCATGAGATCTGGTTTCGAATCTCACCAAGGGCGATTTGTGATTTCCTGATGTTATCGGTCTCTGGAGGTGATCTCTGCCTGTGGCACTCTTAGAGAGTGCGTGAAAAACCATACATGATCCAAGCCTTGTGAGTGAATTTTGGTTGGTGGAACTGTTCCGAAGACGATACACAATGTCACAAGTCATCGTGTCTGACGATTTTGTTCAAACTGCTGGTCATTATTACGTTCTATCCCAGAAGCTGTAACGCATTATAGTTGCAGGTGGACTCTGTCGGTGTTAAACAACTACGAATGTGACTGAGCAGGTGATTGATTAGCCAAAACGAAACTGCTCTCCTTTACCCAGCACAGAGAACCATTCTTGTCTCCCATCAGAATGACTGATTCTCAAATCTTTGAGAGCGCCTCATTACGCCTGCTTGGTTTCACGCTCTCCACTGACATGAGGTGGAATAAATATATTGAATCAATAGCTTCATCTACCGCCAGGAAATTTTGCTCTCTGTCTCGTGCCAGAAAGTTTTTTCTCGTCTGAGTCCATCCTTCAAATCTATAAATCAACCATCCGTCCTTGCATGGAATATTGCTGCTATATATGGTCTGGTGCTCAGGTTGCACGTCTCGAGGTCCTTGGCAAAATCCAGAGACGAATATGCAAAATGATAAGTCCTGATATGGCATCTAGTCTACAATCGCTATCCCACAGACGTACTTGGCTTCCCTCTGTCTCTTCTACAAATATTTTCACGGCAACTGTTCCGACGAGCCACTTTCGCTGGTTCCCGCACTACATGAATTTAAACGAGCTACCAGGCTGGCATCTGGGTCCAACAGTTTTCACTGTCAAAACGGTTAAATGTAACCGTCTCTTCTTCTCAAACAGCTGCTTCTTCCGCACTTCCCGTCTGTGGAACTCCCTTCCCCATACTTGCTTCCCTGATGACTATAATCTTCAAATATTCAAGTGTAATGTCAATCGACATCTGACACTCTGAGCTTGTTCCTCTTCCTTCTCTGTATCCTTTCCTCAAACACGCCTCTTTACTCTTGTTCTTAATCCTGTGTAACCCATTGCGTGCTGGTGACACACCTGCCTTGCTTGGAGTGAATTGCTTAAAAAAAGAGTAAACGAGACTAGCCAGTCATTATATATGTGAATTGGCTGAAGGGGAAAGATTTGGCTATAAAAACTGCATCCAAAGAAGGTCAACACCCAAAGAAGCTCAACATTCAAAGAAGGTCAACATCCAAAGAAGGTCAACACCCAAAGAAGGCCAACATCCAAAGAAAGTCAACACGTAAAGAAGGTCAACATCCAAAGAAGGTTAACATCATGCATAATGACTGGGAAAACCTAGCTCTAGATCGTTCTTCCGGTAGAAAAGCAGTGCACGACTTTGAATAACTGAATAGAGATATTGGTAAGGGGCATGATGTTAATTTCTCAGTCAAATGTTTTTACAAAAGTGGATCTAACATGTAATGAGTGTGGCCAGGTCTTTCTAAGCAGGGCAGGTCTAAAAAAACATCTAAGACAACACACACACACACACACACACACACACACACACACACACACACACACATACATACACGCGCGCGCAGAAATCATTCATTACACTATTTGCGGTATTTATGTAACATCTGCTGTAAATAACACCTAACGTTGCAACATCTGCGTAATACAATGTATGATTTTAGCAGTACTAAACATCCATAATGGCGACAGAGCCCGTGTCTATTTTGACAGTTTTAAAACTGAGGACAAAGCTGGAAATTTTGTAATTCTCCTTAATATTGCCATTTATAGCTGTTTATCTGGGCCAAAGTTTGGTTCCTGCTTGTAATATAGACACACCCTAAACGCACGCGAGAATTTTAGACAGCTGTCCAGTTAGTTTTTTTTTTCTTCTTAAGATCTCCCGACTTAAAATACGGGAGTAGATCTCTTTTTCCGTCTTCAGGGTGGGAGTTACTCTTTTTTTGTGCGTCGCCGTGAAAGTAAATGCGCAACCCTTTTCTCTTTGAAAGCGCGCAAAGTAACTGAACACTATAAAGCGCCGCCTGGAAGGCAATACAAACGTATTGGCTTCCAGTTTACAGCCAATGGCAACATTAACAATAAGCTGACAGATGAAGTACAGAACGAATGCACGTTGGAACTCAACTTATTTGTTGGAATACGAGATCCCGACTTTTTCCCCACTCCCCCAAAATGGATCAAGGTTATCATTCGATTCTTATATTCGAGTTTGAGATATCTTTTCAGATAAGACGTTCAGCCATCTTTACACTATAACATATATCTTACATGTGCTTTGAAATAGCCTGTAGTTACTTATATGTGTTCCACAAAATAGTTTGGTACATCTTTTAGAACATGCTTTACCTGTGTTCAGATATCTAAATTGTTCTGTTGTCACTTATTTTGATAGCGGGCGTCCAGATTGGTGCTAGCCGTTACGTTCTGAAGATTCCCAATCTAAAGAGGCCGTCGTCACTGTGGATATGTGGCGTGCGATGTTTCCTCGTCGATTGTCACAATATTGTAATCAAAGTCTGACCAAACTGGAGAAGAAGAAAAGAACATGAAATATATATACAGCCATAATTTTGTCAGTCAGTATTTCTTTTTGTTTTTATAGGTTTTCTTTTTCGTGTTCAATAATGCACGCGTTTTTCGAGTAATTGTCCGATGTCAAGATTGCTCCGAAATATAATTTCTAATTCCTTTACTTATATTTACTTAATTAGTTATAAGCATCCATTGATTAAAGGATAATGGTTAGCGGCTCGGATTGAGGAATCGGAGAGCCGAGTTCGAATTCCAGTCGGAACTATTACGAAAACGGAAAGGTATGAATCATGGGTACATAGCCTTGGTTCTATAGACTTGGGTCTATAGAAGTCTATAGTAATTCAAACCGGCCTGGAGAAGGTTGGGCTCCGTCAGGCTAGCTTACACAAGAAACAAGAAACACCACTTCTACTGCGGCTGATGGGTCATTACGATCGATCAGTCAATCGATCAATCAATTAATCAATCAATCAATATATATATATATATATATATATATATATATATATATATATATATATATATAATTAATTAATTAATGTTCTGTCTCTTGAAATCGAAGACTATATTTCAAAAAACTAAAAAAACTGCTTTCCCTGAAATGATTATCGTCTTGAATATATATATATATATATATATATATATATATATATATATATATGTGTGTGTGTGGGTGTGTGTGTGTGTGTGTTTGTGTGTATACATGCATATATATATACTGTATATATAAATAGTCGAGCCAATCCACAACGCACATAGCCTGCCGATTGCGTTTTGCATGTAATACGAGTAGAATGTCGACTCTGGGTGTTGACTTAAATGACCACTTTTATATTTACATACGCTCTATATCTCTGATATTGAGCACTTTAACCCATAAATATAGCATAATGTAAAGCTATATTTTATCACCCCGACACACACACACACACACACACACACACACACACACACACACACACACACACACACACAAAAGTTCAGAGCAAATAACATTAGAAAGATTTTAGAGTTCCATGAAAAATAGATACAACGTTTAGAAACGCACTATCCTAACGGGCTTAATCACAAATGTAACAATATATTAATATATAACCCCACAAATCAGGACCTACGCACATTTCTCACCCACACAAGACAGACATACTTACGGAGGTGTTGAGCCCTCACGCTTATACACACACCCACACGAATATACAGACTTACACACATCATACTCACTCGCTCCCTAATGTGCCAAATGATAACACCCATAGGAATATACACGCTTACACACATCATACTCACTCACACCCTAAGAACCAAATAACACACACACTTAACAGAGACACATCACCTTTCCAGGAACCAATAAAATTGTCAAAATGACAAAGGGAATTCAGAGCAGCATGAATCCATCAAGCTCTTATTTTAAATAACTACTTAAATGACACTCTTTGACCAACACAAAGACTGACCAAAATTCATGTTAAAAAAATAAAAAAAAACAAATGAAAACTACAGACAAAAGTTCATTTTCTCCATCAAGACATTCATTTCTGTAGTTCACTGCTGCCAGCAAGCAGAAAATTATTTTTATCCTGATGATGGCCATGTTGGCCGAAACTAGTCGAGGAATCTAACTGAAATAATAATAAAAAGGAAGGAATATTATTATAAAACCCAATGTGTCTGAAGATTTTAATGTTTTAATATTTTTTATTGTTCAATATATATATATATATATATATATATATATATATATATATATATATATATATATATATATATATATATATATATATTACTAGATATAACCAAATGGCTACACAATACCTTTCGTGTTTCGGCACTACGTTGTACCTCTTCAGGCGACGGTAAATGACTAGTGATTAAATAAGTTTTAAGAACATTTCAAAAGCAAAGTGTTACCTCTTTTCCGAAATTAGGCTCAGAGGGTGGAGGTGGGTAAGCTATTTTTAAATGACATGATACACCGAAACTTAGACAAGTCATCACTGATATACATTTTACTATATTTATAGGGTAAACCTTCTCAATATTGAAAAATGAGCCTTTCATGATATCTATCTATCTATCCGTCTACTTATCTTCACTCGACTTGCTTTTCCTTTCCCTTTTTATCTGCCGCATTCCCCTTCCCTCCCACATCCCTCCATTTGTTTTAATCTAAACCTGATTCGTTTATCTGAAACTGTCTTAATAACTTTCCTAAGCTAAATTTTTATTTAATGTTGTCGTAAACTCGGATTTTTCCAAGTTTTTATTTACTTTTCCTTTATTTTATTGTGGCCCATTTTTTATTCTGTTTTTGTTGGTTTATTATTTTCTTTTACCCACTGGTGCTTTTTTCATTCGTCCGTTTTTTTTAAAAATATATTAATGGATTCATTCATTTTTCGTCTGTTTCTTCCAGTTATTTTATTTATCTTACTTATTTTTTAATAATTTGCCGCTTTTGTTTATTTGTTCATCACATCTAGTTTTATTACTTTAAAATGATTCTCTCATAAAATTGTCGTTTTCTTTCTTTGTTCATAATATTTGCTTTTTCGTTCCTCTTTTGTTATTTTTCTTTCACTTATTCTTTCCGTTTTTCTTTCTTTCTCTTAATCGTTCCGTTTTTTTTTTATCTTTCTCTTAATCTTTTCGTTTTTTCTTTCATTTTCTTCATCTTTTCGTTTCTTCTTTCTTTCTCTTAATCTTTCCGTTTTTTCTTTCTTTTTCTTAATCTTTTCGTTTTTCTTTCTTTTTCTTAATCATTTCGTTTCTTCTTTCTTTTTCTTAATCTTTCCGTTTTTTCTTTCTTTCTCTTAATCATTTCGTTTTTTTTTCTTAATCTTTTCGTTATTTCTTCTTTTTCTTAATCTTTTCGTTTCTTCTTTCTTTCTTTTAATCTTTCCGTTTCTTCTTTCTTTCTCTTAATCTTTTCGTTTTTTCTTTCTTTTTCTTAATCTTTTCTTTCTTTCTTTCTTCTTAATCTTTTCGTTTTTCTTTCTTTTTCTTAATCTTTTCTTTCTTTCTTTCTTTCTTCTTAATCTTTTCGTTTTTTCTTTCTTTCTCTTAATCTTTTCGTGTTTTCCTTCACGCAATCTTTTCGTTCTTTCTTTCTTTCTTTCTTTCTTTCTTTCTTATTCGTAATCTTTACTTTTCTTTTACCCTATTCGTTCGTTCTTCTTACTGTTAATCTTTTCTTTCTTTCTTTCTTTCTTTCTTTCTTTCTTTCTTATTTAATTCATGTTTGTTGCCACTTGTGACACTAAGTATCCCGACCCCCATGTTACGAGCGACAGATGAATAGTTGTCTAAAACAGGACCATAGTCGGCAGATTCTCTTTTTGGTGTGATTTTTCTTTCTCTAGCGCCGAGGAAAAGTGTCAGAAATGCTTCATTGCATTTCTTTTCTGTGTCTATCAAAATCAAAATCAAAATTAACAAAGAGAAACGAGCGTGGAAGCAAATTCACAAAGAAAATATGTAAGTCTTTTGAAGCGTCTAATTAGTGGGTGGTAATAGCGGATAGGTGTTTTCACGAATGTTCTTTGTCAGAACGAAAGTTTTTTTGAAAGCACATAGAGATTTACACAGATCAAGATTCAAAGAATTTGCTGGAGCTAAATAGATAGAAAGATATGAAAATAATGAATAGATCTGAATAGGATGAGATAGATAGATATGAACAGAAAGAGATAGATCTAATAGAATGAGATAGTAAGATAGATAGATAAGATCAAACTGAAAGAGATAGATAAATCGATAGAGAGACCTGAACAGAATTAGAGAGATAAATATTTAACAGAATGAAGTAGATCTGAATAGAAAGAGGAGGGCAAAGTGAAATAGATAATGATATATATATATATATATATATATATATATATATATATATATATATATATATATATATATATATATGTATATATATATATATATATATATATATGTGAGGACACTGATAGATATTCACATGTTACTGCAATGTACGTTTTGATTACATATATATATATACATATATATATATATATATATACACATACATATATATATATATACATATATATATATACACATATATATATATATATATATATATATATATATATGGAGAGAGAGGGAGAAAGTGAGAAAGTGAAAGAAAAAGCAATAGATATGAACAGAATTATATATATATATATATATATATATTTATATATATGTGTGTGTGTGTTTGTGTGCAGATAGAAATATAAATACGAACAGACTAATAGATAGATAGATAGATAGATAGATAGATTAAAATAATTTCGGTTAGGTAGACGGATGAGAATAGCTAGAGACTAAGTGAGGGAGAAAGAAGGTGTGTGTGTGTGTGTGTGTGTAGAAAGTGAGACGATCGTGAAATGCGTAAAATAGGAACTGACAGATATAGACTGAAAGATAGCAAGACACGTGAAAGTGAAAGGTCGACAGATAGAAACACTTCGTATGAACAGAATGAATTGGCTAATTTTGAATAAAAGTGTAAATGCCTTGGACACATCTATTTTATTTTTCCCCTTTCATCCTCACCTATCGTACTATTTCTTTTCTTTTTTTACCACGTCCTTTCTTTCTTTCTTTATTTCTTTTCGCGGGTCTTGTTTTATCTTTTTTTTCTGTTTTTTTTCATTCTTTCTTATTCTCTTTTTACCTTTTTCTATTTTCCGTACGATCACCGGAGTCAGTCAACATCGAGCCTGGTCTGTATCAATATGATTGACCGTTTGGGAATACCAGGTGCTGTAAGCTTGAATGTGCAGGTGATGTAATGGATAATGGCTCGAAATTGTTAATCGGTGAGGCGAGTTTCAATTTCAGTCTGGTCCATTATATTGTCTTACGCGAAAATACCTTTGGGATAGATATGAATCCATGTCTTTTTACCCCCAGCTATAGGTTTAATTCGTAAGACTTGTATTACGACATCATTATTCTCTCTCTCAAATAAATTCTTACAATCTAAAGATATTTGATGGTTCCAAATAATCTGCAAACAGTTGATAAGCCGTGGTAAACGAATTAATCAGAATTATTTTTTGTTCCTTATTATTTCTTCTTTTTCTTTTGCTTACGTCACTTTCCTTTATGTTATCCTTTTTCTTTTCTTTCCGTTACTCCATTAAATTATCCCCCTTCCTCTCTTTTGTCTCTACTATTTTTCTTTCTTTTATGAGTTTTTATTGTATATTTCTTTAATTTTTTTATTTTCATTTAGTCAGCTTTCTTTTTTCTTTCACTTTACTTCTCTGTTTGCTTGTTTCTATCTTTCATTCTTTCTTTCTTTTATTTTGCTTACGTTATTTTATGGTTTTTCCTTTTTGTATTTGCTTTTATTAATTCGCCTTTCTTTGTTTCATTTGCCTTTCTTTCTTTCATTTGCCTTTCTTGCTCTAAGAACGATGAGGTTTTAGAGAAAAATGGAAACAAAAAGAAAACTTATATTTTACATCAGGAAAAAAACAGTTGAAATTTCTGGGGCATGTAATGCGGAAGGAGGGCTTGGAAAATCTGATACTCACAGGACATATTAAGAGCAAGAGGGACAGAAAAAAAACGCATGACATGTTTGACAAGCTTGAGAAAATGGAAGGCGGAACAGGTTTTAGAAATAAAGAAAAACAGAATTTATTTAGTGCTGCAAGAGACAGAAATTCTGGAGAGTCATGATCGCCTAAATTGTAAACGGAGACGCGGCACTTAAATAACAAATCTGTACTACTACTAATTTCTTTTCTCTTTCTTTCTTTATTTCTTTCTTTTTTTCTTTCTTTCTTTTTTCTTTCTTTCTTTTTTCTTTCTTTCTTTTTTCTTTCTTTATTTCTTTCTTCCTTTTTTCTTTCTTTCTTTCTTTTTTCTTTCTTTCTTTATTTCTTTCTTTTTTCTTTCTTTCTTTTTTCTTTCTTTCTTTCTTTTTTCTTTCTTTCTTTCTTTCTTTCTTTCTTTCTTTCTTTCTTTCTTAAACTTTCCTTGTTCTCTTTTTCCTCGCTTTTTTATTCTTTTTCTTCGTTTCTATTCTTGTTTTTTATTATTCATCTTTCGTTTTCCTTCCCTTCTAAATTTTCTTATTCTATTTTCTTCCCTCTATCTTTTCCTCTCTTTCTTTTTTGTTTGTTTCTTACTATAATTTCTTTACTTTCATTAGTTCTTCTCCCTTTCCTTTTTCTTTCTTTTTCCATTTCGTTTTTTCTTTTCTTTTCTTATTTTCAATTAATGCTCTTATTCTGCCTTCTTTCGCTATCCTTTTTCCTTCTTAGTTTCTATTCACCATTTTCTTTTTTCTGTCTTTTATTCTTTTTTCTGTCTTTTATTCTTTTTACCATCTTCATTATTTCTTTCTTTTTGCCATTTTCTTTCTTATTACCACTTTCTTTATTTTTATCATCTGCCTTTCTTTTCTCGCTTTTAATTAATCCGCTTATTTTTCCCTTTTTTTCCATTTTTTCACTCTTCTTTTTCTTTCTTTCTTTCTTTCTTTCTTTGTCAACTTTTGTTTCTTTTTATCACATTCTTTTATCATCATCTTTTTCTTTTTTGCCATTTTCTTTCCATCTTTTTAGCATTTTCTATCATTTTCATTCCATTCTTTCTTTTGTTCTAAAAAGAAAAAGAAAGGAAAAAAGATGGTAAAAATCATCTTTTGTCCTTTCTTTTTATTTTTACCATTTTCTTTCTTTCTTTCTTTCTGTCTTTCTTTCTGTCTTTCTTTCTTTCTTTCTTTCTTTATTTCTTTCTTTCTTAGCTTTACTTTTTATGACATTCCTTTTATTCTTTTTATCATCTTCTTTATTTCTTTTTGTTATTTTCTTTCTTTCTTTTTAGCATTTTCTATGAATTTTATTCCATTCTTCCCTTGGCTCATTTTACTATTTTTTCCTTTCATTCATTCTTTTCTTTTCGCCATTTTCCCCTTTCTTTCTTTTTATGACATTTCTTCTATTTTTTGTCATTTTCAAACTTTCTTTCTTTCTTTCTTTCTTTCTTTCTTTCTTTCTTTCTTTCTTTCTTTCTTTCTGTCTTTCTTTCTTTCTTTCTTTCTTTCTGTCTTTCCTTCTTTCTGTCTTTCTTTCTTTCTGTCTTTCTTTCGGTCTGTCTTTCTTTCTTTCTTTCTTTCTTTCTTTCTTTCTGTCTTTCTTTCTTTCTTTCTTTCTGTTTTTCTTTCTTTCTGTCTGTCTTTCTTTATTTCTTTCTTCTGTCTTTCTTTCTTTCTTTCTTTCTTTCTGTCTTTCTTTCTTTCCGTCTTTCTTTCTGTCTTTCTTTCTTTTTGTCTTTCTTTATTTCTTTCTTTCTGTCTCTTTCTTTCTTTCTTTCTTTCTGTCTGACTTTCTTTCTTTCTGTCTGTCTTTCTTTCTGTCTTTCTTTCTGTCTTTCTTTCTTTCCGTCTTTCTTTCTTTCTTTCTTTCTTTCTTTCTTTCTTTCTTTCTTTCTTCTGCCATTTTCAACATTTCTATCTTACTTTTTACAATTTTCTGTCATTATTTTTACCCCATTCCTTCTATTATTCCTTTTATCACCTTTTTTCTTTTTCTTTTTGTCATTTTGTTTCTTTCTTTGTTTGTTTGTTTCTTTCTTTTGTTTGCTTTATATATCCGCAAAATCAGTTACGTTGTTTTTCTACATATACATAAAATGATTTAACGACATTGTCTCCAATCTGACAGAGAGAGAGAGAGAGAGAGAGAGAGAGGAAAGAGAGTGAAAGAGAGAGTGGTGAGGGAGAGAGAAAGAGAGAGTGGTGAGGGAGAGAGAAAGAGGTGAGGGAGAGAGGTGAGGGGGAGAGAGAAAGAGAGAGAGAGGTGAGGGGGGAGATAGGTGAGGGAGAGAGAGAAAGAGGGAGAGAGAGAGAAAGAGAGCGAGAGAGAGAAGCTTATCAGTAAAAACCATATAGACGTATTCATGTTTGATTGTCGTTTCAATTCCTGTTTCTTTTCAGTTATGCTGTTGTCCATTCTGCCAGAGACCGGCGGCCGTTACTCGTTCAATCAGATTCAGAACGCGCAGACAACGTCTGAATGTGACAAATATCTGACAAAGATAAGACAGGAGGCAGTTACCATCACTTTTCCTTCGGATTTGTCAGGCGTGTGGGTCTCACAACGGTGAGTTGGAATTTAAATAGTTTTTTTTCTTTCATATAAATTCATAACATTAATACGAATAATCAAGTTAATATTGTGAATAGGATGAAGCTCAAACGGGTTTCTTTTATTTAGGTCGGCATATTATAAGGAAAAGAACTTAACTTGCAGAGCAGTCATATCGATAACACACACATAATGTTTTTATTTAAAAGAAAAAAATAAAACGTTAGGAAATCAATAGATCAAAATCACCTGAAGATATCGAAAGATTGAAACCAACGTAGCGGAATCGGTTGATTTCCTAATTTTATATATTTATTGCAAAAAACAAAATTAACCATGACCAAGTGACAAAAAAAATATAAATAAATAAGAAATAAAACGTAGTTGTCTTTTTACTCGTTTTGGTTTTTTTTTTCTTCTTTGAACTTGGAACTTAAACACTGGACGATTGTTTTCACCTTGTTTTAATGTTCTTGGTTCTTTCTTTTTTTTATTTCACATTTTTCCTCAAATACCGAGTTGTTCTACTGCAAGTTGAGCTATCCGAGGTTTTTTCCAAACGAGTACCACCATTTATATATATATATATATATATATATATATATATATATATATATATATATATATATATATATATAGTGTAACCCGGATATAAGAGAGTTGTCGTGACCGGAGAAAAGTATCTTATATCAGGGTTTCTCTTATATCCGGGTTTGGTCTATTTTGTTTAGGTAAGTATGGCTCTAATTTGGGACCAGAGAAAAGCTCTCTTATATCCGGTTTCTCTTATATCCGGGTCTCTTATATCCGGGTTACACTATATATATATATATATATATATTTAATTAGATTCATCCAACTCTTTCTGAATCCTTTGCACTGTCCTCAGATTGACATCTAAACACTCTGAAATGTTCGTATTGGAGCTTCCGGCGCAAATGCCAAGCAGTACAGCATGCTGTTTCCAAATTTCTGACTGAGTGAATTGCCTCATGATGCTCTTTGTGACCAACTGACCCTACTATACTGTGTAGTATAAATTCACTGTGCAGTGAAAATTTACCCATCGCACACTATATTATTACACGAGTTTGATTAAATGCTATTGTTAGAAAAAGAAGTGTCATCAATAAGAAAATGCCTGACGTTTGGTCAGATTTTGTAAAGTGGGTTGGACCGAGAACACGCATTACCTCATATATATATATATATATATATATATATATATATATATATATATATATATATATAAATAATCGTAAACTATGAGACAAACGTTAGTGTCATAGTTAAATTGATTCACTTCTGTCAAAGGCAGTTCCTCTTTCATGCGCTAATTTCTAACTAAATTGCCTGGGGCTTCGGTAAGTGGACCGTCTGTTGAATTATACAGAATAATAATAATGATACTTGGTTAGTGATCGGGGGTTGGGAGGCGAATAGGCCAGAGTAACTGTGTGACGCCATCCATCAGCGGAATGATTCTGTAGACGACTAAATGACTCCATATTTGCCATTTTGGATTCGCCTTATTAAAGAGCGTCATGTAACAAAAGCGTTTGCGATGGGATTTCTCATTTTCTATTGAGTGCGATAAAAGGGACAAGGCTCAGTCATCGGATTCGTCGATTTCAGTATGGATCATATTTGTTGATCAATCCGGTTTTCTTCTGACTCTCTTTACACGCATCTTAGCTTCTCTCTCTCTCACTCTCTTCCTTCATTTCCTTCCTTCCTTTTTTCATTCATTCCTTCCTTTCTTTTTTCTTTCAATGCTTCATTTTTTTAACATTTCTTTCTTTTTTCTTTCTTTCTTTCTTTCTTTCTTTTAACACTTCTTTCAAAAATTTGTGTGATAATTCTTTCTTTCTTTCTTTCTTTCTATGCCTCGTACTTTTAACATTTCTTTCTTTCTTTCTTTCTTTCTATGCCTCGTACTTTTAACATTTCTTTCTTTCTTTCTTTCTTTCTTTCTTTCTTTCTATGCCTCGTACTTTTAACATTTCTTTCTTTCTTTCTTTCTTTCTTTCTTTCCATGCTTTTCTTTCTTTCCATGCTTCCTTCTTTTAACACTTTTCATTTTTCTTTCATTTTATGCTTCGTCCGTTTAACAATTCTTTCACCCTTTCTTTCTGTGCTTCGTTCTTTTAACACATCTTTCTTTCTTTCTTTCTTTCTTTCTTTCTTTCTTTCTAACCGTGCTACGTTCTTGTAAGACTTCTTTCTCTCGTTGTTCTTTCTTGCTTTCAATTTATTCACCATCCATTTGAAACTTTATTTTTTTCTTTTTACATTTTATTTCTTTTCCAGTGTCTTTTTTTTTTTGGCAATCTTTATTTTGAATCTTTGACTACAAATGAAAAATAATCTATCTATCTATCTATCTATCTATCTATCTATCTATCTATCTATCTATCTATCTATCTATACACTCCTGTTCTCTCTCTAGGTCTCGAACTCTCTGCTGTACCTATATCAGATCACATCAATGTCCCTCCGTTCTACCTGGTCTACCTGTCTGATAGGTTTTGCTGCCTTGTCATTAGGTTTCTATTCTATCTCATTACCTACTTTTTATAAAATATCCGAGTGGGATTTGCTGAAAACGTAAAATAGTACTTCGTGTGCCCTTTCGGTATGTGAGTAAATAAATAGGAGCATATCTTTAGAAACAAAGAAATCCAAGCTGAACTGCCATGTAATGTCTAATCATGTATATAGCAGTATTTTGAAGTATCTCCTTACAGATGAAGAAGAGACTTGAACTGACAATGATGAGGTTCAACCGACGAATCTTAAGAATGTCATGGACAGAACATATGAGAAACGAGAAAGTTTTATGTAGAAAAGAAATGACAAAGTAAATGCTGATAAGAATCCAGAGAAAGCTGACATTTTGTGGATACATAATAAGTAAGAAAAGCTTGGAGAATTTAACACTCGTTTGGCATATTGAGGGCAGGAAAAGCAGGTGGAAATAGCGAGTCAATGGAGGTCAAAACAAGTGCCAGGAAGAGGAGTGGTAAAGAGACAATAGTTACTCAGAGAAAGTAATGGAGAGCCGTGATCATAAATAGGTTATGGCTCATAAAAAGAAGAACGAAGATTATAGAAGTGCTCGGATGAGTTACATTCCTTCGTTCCGCCAGGTTTAACTTTCTCGGCTAGGATCCGCCATGCCACTTACATTGTAGCAAATCGCTCTCATTGCCCCCGTATTCCATTGGTGAGAGTTAAGTTCCACTCGAACAGCTTCTTCCCGCGCACCATTGCTCTGTGGAACAGACTCTCAAGGGGATATTTCCCGATCACAACAATCTTAACATCTTACAGTCTAGAGTTAACCGTTATTTTCCCTTCTGTCCATATAAACTACCTCTTGACGTAACCCTCAATCTCGAGTGGCCCCCCGGATCTTGTAAAGGATGAACCTTAAAGTAAAAAAAAAAGAAAGAAAAAGACACGTTTACTCCTTGACAGTGAAACGTATTCACTTTTGTCGAAATGTTTGCATCTTGGAATCTGTCGACAACAGACAACAAGGATTTCACAAAAAAAGAAGACATTTTCTGACCAATCAAAATGCGTTGTTGACTCGCTCGAAGTATCAACAGAGAATCGTTACACGCTGTTACCAAACACAGAGGACAGGTAGAAATTCCCTGCTGTATACAAATAGAGAGACATACACTAAACCACACCGTACTTTGTAAGTTATATGAGGTCTCGAAGATAGATGTTTTAGAAAGAATTAAAAATCGGGTACCCTACCTGGCATTAGTGTTTATTCTTTCTATTGAGGGGTCTCCCCTTTTCACACAAATGGACTCACCCAAGGTATACATATACTACTACCAGTGAATACCCGAACAGTCGGACGTAGTAGTAGTGGAACGTTGAGTCGGTCGGTAGAATAACGTAGCGACAAGAGTCACAGTCACGAGCACTTAGACTCAGTAAGAAGTCATACAGCGATACGTCGATACCAAAGACTTTATGTATATTTGTCAGCTAACCCCGCATTCCTGGGAATACTAACCTGTACTACCAGTTTGTATTATTACGTTAATACATTTATTTTCCTATATTCATTCTTGGCGTTTGTTATTATTTGATACCGGATTTCATCCAGGAATCCACAACAACTTGGCGACGAGGATATCGAACTCACACGGGAAGAAAAAAAATAGTGTTGTTAATCTTTCAGTTTCTCTTTTTACTTGTTTTTGCGTATTTGTTATTTATTCAGATAATTGCAAATAACTAGAACATCCCTAAATGTCTAGAGTGTGGTATTTTTGAATAATTAGTGTTATATTACCGCAGTAAAATTGTACATATGGGACGGATTAGGGCATCATAGAAGAATTATGGTATTTAACACGAATGTGAGGTGTATGAGAGTTTTAGTGGAAGCAAGAAATGTTTGGATTAGTGACAGTGACTTCTTTTCGTACGTGCCGTGTCTCTTCAATTGCGAGCGATCATAGCTCTCTGCATCTTCCTATTTTTTACGGTTCTTCGCGATGTTTGCCTTTTTTTACCTGCTGCTCTGACATCCATTTACCCAAGCTCATAAGATAGATTACTCGTTGTTTACCTTCAATATATCCTGCGAGTGTCAAATTCTCCATGTCCTCTTTCCTCATCATGTGTCGTAGAAATTTCAACATTTTCTGTCTGATTCTAAGTATAATTGGTCATTTTTTCTCATTTTCCTTAAAACTTCTTCGCGGCTCACATGTTTCATCCATGGAATTCTCGGCATCCTTCTGTAGAACCACAAGTGTACGCTGTATCTGTGAGTAAGTTGACCTGCATTCACTGCAGGATTGGTACTACACCAATTCTACTTTCCACTTTAACACACCTATAATTTCAAGACAATAAGGTTACAGTATCATGTATTTCCATGTGGTCACCCGTATAAATACCGACTAGGCTTGAGGTTTTTTTTAAAGGCAATTCACTCCAAGCAAGGCGGGAGTGCCAATAGCACGCAAGGAGTTACAGAGGAATGAGAATAAGAGCAAAGCGGCGTGTTTGAGGAAAGGATACAGAGAAGGAAGAGGAACAAGCTCAGTGTGTCAGATGTCGATTGACATTACACTTGAATATTTGAAGATTATAGTCATCGGGGAAGCAAGTAGGGGGAAGAGAGTTCCACAGACGGGAAGTGCGGGAGAAGGAGTTGTTTGAGAAGAAGAGGCGGTTACATTTTTACAGTCTCAACAGTGAAAAGGTGGGACTGAGATGCCAATTTTGGTAGCTCGTTTAAATTCATGAAATCTGGGAACCAGCGAAAGTAGCTCGTCGGAACAGTTGCCGTGAAAATATTTGTAGAAGAGACAGAGGAAGGCCACATCACGTCTGTGTGATAGCGATTGTAGACTAGATGCCAGATCAGGACCTATCATTTTGCATATTCGTCTCTGGATTTTGTCAAGGACCTCGAGACGCACAGCGGCTGCACTAGAGCATTACAGCAATATTCCATGCAAGGACGGATGGTTGATTTATAGATTTGAAGGATGGGCTCAGACGAGAAAAACTTTCTGGCACGACACAGAGAGCCGCCTTTCCTTGTGGTAGATGAAGCTATTGATTCAATGTATTTATTCCACCTCATGTCAGTGGACAGCATGAGACCAGATAGGTGTAACGAGACACTCTCAAGGGGTTGGGAATCAGTCATTCTAATGGGAGACAAGAAGAGATCTCTGTGGGTAAAGGAGAGCAGTTTCGTTTTGGAGGCATTAAAGTTTACAAGCCATTTCCTGCCCCAGTCAACCAGAGATTGGAGGTCCTTTTCGACATTTTGCTTAAATTCAGTGATCGGTTAAGAGCTGGTTAATTCAACATGTTATCGGCTTTTGTAATATTTTTTTAAATTATTTCACCCCAAGCAAGGGTTACTGAATGTGAAAGAGAATGAGAAAACTTTAGTGAAGAGAAAGGTCAATAAAAGAACACGGTTCAGGAAGACAGAATATGGCGATTGGCATTGCATTTTTTTTAAAGATTGTCGGTAGCAGAGAGGCAAGAAACCGGAATAGAAATACGAGAAAAGAATCTTACGTTTATATGTAGCTATAGTAAAATGATGAGACCTAGTAGCCAATCTAGTAGTATGGTTAAATTCGTACTGAGGAGAGCTTATTAGAGCACCTTCCATGAAAATATTCATAGTAAAAAGCAAGAGGGAAGCAAGGTCATGGCAATGGGAAATAACTCATGTCGAGGAAGCCAGGTCAGGACCGATAACATTACAGACCCTTCTTTGGATTTTGTCGAGAATCTCGAGATATATAGCAGGAGCACTAGACTCGATGTGGTATCGATATCTAATACGCGGACGAGAGGAAAACTAATGTTCCGAAAATATATGTCTTGAATTTGGGAGGGAAGATAAAATAAGTAAATATAAAATGTACATGTAGCATGACGGATAACCATTTCTTCTCCCTTATTTTATGGGTTAAATAGCAGGATATATTAGCTTCTATAAACCCCAAACAATGGAAAAGGCGACTGGAAACTACTCACTTATCTTTCCCAAGATGCATGGCAATTCACGGATGGAACAAAAATCTCTGTGGATCGCGTACGTCACATGAAATTTCAAACTGACATGACATAAATACAGTAGTAAATACTGTATGTTGGTCTGCAGTTGGAGATTAATTGTGGAATTTACTTAACTCACTTTTAGCAGTTGACTACCTCTTCTACGCGCCGCTGGCGAATCTTATATGTATTGCTCAAGTCCTAAGTATTATCGTTCATTACCAACCTTCTTGTGATTAATTTCTTCAGTAACCTTCCCTAGGTTACAACACTAAGGGAAGTATCCACTTATGAATTTACTACCTTAAGTTGATTTGCCCGCTTTCAACTAGAGAGCATGTCAGGAAAGATTTTAATAAATAAATAAATACATCACGGTAATTAATATATTAGTAGATTAATTATAGCGAATAAGGGGTAAAGTCAATGCTTCTCTGGTAATAAGAATGCTGCGTCTAGAGCTCTTATTTAATATTAATATCACTACTATTGTTAATTTTCGTGAATACGGGGTAAAATAGCAGGGTAGAATTGGGTCTCTAGACTTGGTGGCAATCGGTCTGAATAACAGGAGACTTTGAAATCCAGACCTTGAAGAAAGCAACGTGAAACAACTCTCCTATTTTTCCCAGGACTATTCCACTAATGCAGGTGTTCCTCAAGGCTCCATCCTAGGCCCTACTCTGTTCCTCATATTCATAAACGACCTTCCTGACGTCATAGACTCCCAAGTCGGCATCTATGCGAACGACACCACAATTTACTCCTGCCTCGAACACAAATCCAGTGATGCTGACAAAGTTAACCTGGCATCTCGGATAGAAAAGGACCTCCAATCGGTTGTGAACTGGAGCAAGAAATGGACGGTTAACTTTAACGCCTCTAAAACTAAACTGCTCTCTATTAACCACCACAAGGATCCATCCCTGCATCCCATTAGAATGTCTGATGACCAACTTCTTGAGAGCTCCTCTCTGCGGCTGCTCGGTCTCACGCTGCCCGCTGATCTGAGATGGAACAAATACATCGAGTCAATTGCATCATCCACCGAAGGAAAGTTGGCTCCCTGTGCCGAGCCAGGAAATTTTTCTCCCCGGAATCTATCCTCCAAATCTATAAATCGACCATTCGCCCTTGCATGGAGTATTGCTGCCATATATGGTCTGGAGTCCCTGCTGTTTGCTAAGATCCAGAGACGGATATGCAATGTAATTGGCCCCGATCTGTCATCTCGTCTGCAGTCTCTCTCTCAACGACGCGACGTTGCCTCGCTCTGTCTTTTTTTATAAATACTTTCACGGTAATTGCTCCGAGGAGCAGCTTTCACTGGTTCCTAGGCCTCATGAATTTAAACGTCCCACGAGGCTGGCATCCCGTTCCCACCCCTTCACCGTTGAAACTGTTAGATGTAGACATCTCTTCTACTCCAATAGCTTCATGTCTCGCACATCTCGCCTGTGGAACTCCCTTCCTTATTCCTGCTTCCCTGACAAATACAATCTCCAACTATTTAAGTGTAACGTCAATCGACATCTTCAGCTGCCTTGATCTATCCTCTTCCCTTCTCCACATCCTTTCACCTTTCATTCTCATCTGCTCTCGCTCCAAATCTTCTGTAACCCCCTAGCCTTGATCGATCCACTATCTTTCTCCACATCCTCTCCTTTACCACTCCTATCTGCTCTTCCTCCAAACCTTCTGTAACCCCCTGCATACTAGTGGCTTCCAGCCTTGCTTGGGGTGATATGCTTAAAAAAAAAAAAAAGAAAAAAAGCGATCTGGACTGTCATGATCGCCTCCATCCTGAAGGGACATGGCATTAAACGAAAAAATAAATAAATAAAAATAAAATAAAATAAATTTAACGTGTAAAAGATGTAGCAAAATTATTTTATTTTGCGTATTTTTACTATTTTGATTTCTTCGAGGACTTGCAGCATAATTAAGTCTTTGATGCATCACAAAGGTATAGCAGCCTACTTCTAACAAATAAAGTCGGCTGGGCGCCGAGCAACAAGACGTGTGAAAAAGCTGAACGACTTTTGCTGTTATCTAAATTCAGTTTATTCTTGAAAAGTTTGACAAAGCGAGAAAGGCATTTTATCATTGAAAGAAGAAAACCTTTTTTTTTTAAAATACAAGCAAATATACCTTTGTTTATTTTAGACGATTTGAAAAAGTCTGCCTTTGAGAATATGCAACTCTTATTTGCCGTTATAAAAGGCAAAAATAAATTACGCTAACAATATATATATATGTATATATATATATATATATATATATATGATATAAAAGGCTCAAACACTAATTGAAATCGTAATCAAGATCCAATTCATCAGACCTACAAATTCAAAAAAGCTCTTTTGAATTTGTAGGTTTGATGAATTTGATCGTGATTACGATTCCAGTGTAATAAGTTATAACAATGGAATATTAGTATTAGAGCCTTTTATATTATATTTTTCTCTATACTGTGCATTGAGGTCTACCTGGATTTTATCCTCTTGGAAATATATATATATATATATATATATATTGACCACTAATATTATCTATCTATCTATCTATCTATCTTCATTACTAATGTTCACCCAGTACAAGGCTCAAGAGCCACTCAAGGTAGAGTATTACCATGGTGTTGCATAAGCGTAAAAAAGGGCAAGAAGCGAAGTTCTTGGAGGCTATGGAGGAAAGATAACGGCTAACTCTAGACATGAAGAGGCCAATATTTATTTAGTGAATAACATTTCAGAATTCTGTCGGAGATATTAGAATTATAGTGTGGAAGTAAACTTTAGAAGGAACCGTAAACACAATCCTAAAAAGGAAACAAGGGTTAAACCAGTACTCCTTTTCAAAAGGCCGGGGAGGAATTTGAACCGGGCGATAGGCGAATCTATCTGCTCCTACTGGGAGAGAAGAAAGTATAATTAGTGAATGAATGAGGAAAGGGGGCTTAGAAAATTTGACACTTACAATGCATAGTGGAAGGCAAGAGGGACAGAGCAAAACATCCAGGATACTATTTACTCCCATGAAAACACCGTATATTTATTTCCTGTGCATTAAAAATTACAGTATGACGTCTAAATCGAATAACGGGAAAGGCATTTTCAGTCCCCAAAAATCAACATCAATCAAGATAGCTATGTAAATGTTTTGAATTCTTCACGATCTGCTACCTGATAAATCCTTTGACTTGATGACAGAAATAATCGTTAACACGTGATTTAACACAGCAGCTTCAGCGACATTTGCAAACACGCAAAAGTTATCTAACATAATACTTGGATCCTTCACTCAGTGTTCAAGCATATCTTGCTCGAAAATAAAAAAATACAAAAAAAAAAAGCCAAATACAAAACAAAACAAAAAAGAAATTTATTTGCTATTGTCGGCCCCAAAATTTATGAAAAATAAAATATAGTTATAGCTATTAACGATTAAATTAATATAAAATTAATAAATGATAAAACGACAGACAATATGATTGTTTGATTTGATTTTTACGGATTATCAACCTTTTGTGGGTTATTTAAAGCGGAAACATATTTTGGGATTTTAAGAAAGTTTTTTGCATTATTTTTTTTTTGTGAACATCAATGATTTTTCCAGATACAAGTCTTACTATTTAACCCATAACTAGGGGAGGAAATAGATTCATACCTCTCCCAATTCTATTTGCGCATAAATGATTGCAACGAAGTCGACTGAAATTCGAACTCGGCACTCCAGCTTCTCTTACCGAAACATTATCCATTACTTGACGGAAAAATATGACTAGAAATCATAAAGTGCACTGTAATATCAAAAGATGTCTTCCAAAAGTTAAACAAAGTATTAGGAGACAAGAAAATGTTAAAAACAAAGAAAATAGTGCCGAAATGCTATGTAAGATCAATTCTCAAATATGGATGCATGGTCAAATAATTCGAGTATTAGCTTTTTGATCATGAGATCCAGGTTCTGATCACACAAGGATTGGTTTTTGTGGTGGTGTACTCCCTCTAAAGAGTCTATGTTGAACTCTTCCGCCTACTATAAGATTAGTAGGAAAGAAGGCCCTGGGGGAACAGTCGACCAGACTGTTTATTGCGGTCAAACTCTCCGCTTCGGCGGAGAGGAACTCGGACGAAGCTTTGCCGCAGGGCAAAGTTTCGTCCGGGGAGGTAGACAGGCCCTGAACCCGTTTATACGAGTTATAAAGGGAATATTTTTGGCCGAGCCTATGGGCTCGGAGTACCCACAATAAACTGGCCTTGTGCCACATACACCCTTGTGGCGGGCGGAGCTGTTAAATATTAACAGTCGACCAGACTGTTCAACTGTCAAACTCTCTGCGTCGGCAGAGAGGAACTCGGACGAAGCTTTGCCGCGGGGTAAAGATTCGTCTGGGGAGGTAGACAGTCACTGAACCCGTTTATACGGGTTCTAAAGGGCATATTTTTGGCCGAGCCTACGGGCTCGGAGAACCCACACTAAACTGGCCTTGTGCCACATACACCCCTCTTGGAGAGAGGGCTGTTAAATATTAACTGTTCATTTCTGTCGAGCTCTCTGCCTCGGCCGAGAGGCACGTGGACGGAGCTTTGCCGAAGGGAAAAGTTTCGTTCGGGGAGGTAGACAGATCCCGAATTTGAAGGGCATATTTTTGGCCATGCCTACAGGGTCGAAGAACCCACGGTAAACTCGGCCTTGTGCCACATACATCCCTCGTGGAGAGGGGGCTGTTAAATATTAACAGTTGACCAGACTGTTCGTAAGTGTCGAACTCTCTGCCTTGAGCAGAGAGGAACCCGGACGAGGCTTTGTCGAATGGCAAAGATTCGTCCGAGGAGGTAGACAGACCCTGAACCCGTTTATGCGGGTTCTAATGGAATATTTTTGGACGAGCCTACGGGCTCGAAGTACCCACGGTAAACTAGGTCAAGTGTCACATACATCCCTCGTGGTGACGGGCTGTTAAATATTAACAGTGGACCAGACTGTTCGTAAGTGTTGAATTCTCTACCTCGGCAGAGAGGAACCAGGACGAGGCTTTGCCGCAGGGCAAAGTTTGGTCCGGGTAGGTAGACTGACCCTGAACCCGTTTTTACGGGTTCGAAGGGCATATTTTTGGCCAAGCCTACGGGCTCGGGTAACCCACGGTAAACTCGGCCTTGTGCCACATACATCCCTCGAGGATAGGGGGTTGTTAAATATTAACAGTTGACCAGACTGTTGGTAACTGTCGAACTCTTTGCCTTGAGCAGAGAGGAACCCGGACGAGGCTTTGCCGAAGGGCAAAGTTTCGTCCGAGGAGGTAGACAGACCCTGAACCCGTTTATGCGGGTTCTAAGGGAATATTTTTGGCCGAGCCTACGGGCTCGGAGTACCCACGGTAAACTAGGCCTTGTGCTACATACATCCCTCGTTGTGGCGTGCTACTAAATATAACAGTCAAACAGATTTTTTTCAACCGAGCCTGTGACTTTTCGCAGCTGCTGTCTAACTTTCTGCCTTTGGGCAAAGACGAACCCGGGGGATTTTTTTGCCGAAGGGCAAAGTTTCGTCCGGTAGGTGGACAGACCCTGAACCCGTTTATACGAGTTCTAAGGGAATATTTTTGGCCGAGCCTACGGGGTCGGAGATCCCACGGTAAACTCGGCATTGTGCCACATACATCCCTCGGTGGGGGGTTGGTAAATATTAACAGTCGAATAGATCTGTTCCAGCTCTTCTGGGCAGAGAGGATTCCCAGACGAGGCTATGTCGAAGGGCAATGTCTCGGGAAACAGCTACCCGACCCCGTTTTATACGGTGTCTAGTGGGAATTTTTGCCCGAGTCTACGGGCTCGGATTGCCCCACATTAAACTCAGTTTTGTGCCACATCCTAACCCGTGGGGAATCTGGTTAATATAACTGTCGACTATATCTGTTCGGATTGCCCCACATTAAACTCGGCCTTGTGCCACATCCTACCTCGTGGGGAGGCTGGTAATTATAACAGTCGAATAGACTGAACGCTGGGTCAACCGACACATACTCACTCGTCGTATAATACTCTTCTGTTGTACTTACTGTTTAATATATGATATATCTGCAACACTTGTTTTGTTATTTTTTAAACCATTTACTTTGTCACAACAGTTTGTCAAGGAGGTAACTTTTTGATAGTTACAATCTCGTTGTCCGGCTCTGTTCAGAACTGTCGGAAAACCAGACTACGGGTTGACCCAAACCTTTTGAGTGGAACTGGGTTGGTGCAATTGATCGGAAGTTGTCGATAGTGATGCTAGACTAAAGTCATCGTGACCGAAGGGTTGAGCGTAACCGCTTTGCTCAACTATTTATCAAGCAAGAGTATCCGATGTCTCCCACAAACTGTAACTAAGGTCCGCGCAGCATCGTCGCAGTATAAAGTAAAAGGCTGGCTGTGTGGATGTTGAAGAGACACAAATGTGCCTGTGCAAGTGTCTGCAACGGGGATTGGCTAGCCACCTTAGGAGACGCCATAACCCTTCCGAGCCAGACGGATGTCTGCTATATGGCAGAGAATGTCGGATAAATTTCCTCACAGATGAAGAGGGGCGTGATACAGAAGAGATGTGGTTCTACAGAAGGATACTGAGATTACCGTAAATGAAACATGTGATCAACGAAAAGGTTTTAAAGAAAACGGGTACAAAATGGGAGCGCTCTGTGATACTACAGTAGTAATGTAGCTGTACAATTCCGCGGATTTACCGAATAATAATAATAATAATAATAATAATAATAATAATAATAATAATAATAATAATAATAATAATAATTGTATTAATACTACTACTATTATTAATATTTATTCTCATCCATTTCCACTTCCTCTTCTTTTTTCATCCTCGTAGTCGTTCTTTTTTATCTCCTCTTTTCCGCGTCTCCTTTTCTCTCTCGTACCCGGACTCCTTCTTTTCTCATTCCCTCTTTTCTCTATTATTCCTTCCTTCCTTCCTTCCTTCCTTCCTTCCTTCCTTCCTTCCTTCCTTCCTTTTCTTCAATTTTTCTCTTTCTTCTCTCCTCTCTTTCCTCTTTCTTTTTCTTCTTTTTCCTTATTCTCTCCTCATCATCTTTCCTTTTTTCTCTTTTTCTTTTCTCGCTTTTCTTCTATCTTTTCTTCTCTAGTTTCTTCTGGGTTTTTTTACCTCTCTTCCCTCTCGTTTTCTTCTGTTCGCACCCTTTCCTACTCCTCTTCCTTTCCTATCCTTTCTACCCATTCCTCTTTCACCTCATTTCTACCCTTCACCCACTTTCTTTCAACTGCTTTCTTTTACTACTTCTCCTTTGCTACTGCATCTTTTCTTCTTTTTCTCTCCCTATTTCCTTTTCCTCTTCTTTCCAAGAACTCATGTCTTTTTTTTTGTTGCTGTTGCCTTCTTTCACTGCTTTTTTTTCTTTCTCTCTCTCTCTCTTGCTGTCTAATCTCCTCCTCGGATCACACATAAATTGTATTGATGTTGGCTCGGCGCGATTTCTTCAAACGAAGACAACCATATTTTCTTTCTTACTTCCATTCCCACGACCGTTTCTCTTTATTCATTTTTTTTTCTTTTTTCGCTTCCATATATCCCGCTACCAAACCATCGAAATATTCCCCCACCCATTTCTTTGTTCTTCTGTTCCCACTGACCCATTGTTTAACTCTTCTCTCTTCTTATTCTTCCTTTTGTCTTCCATTTTTTTTAACAATTGGTTCCACTTTGAATTTAATCTGCCGCTGTTCAACTCAAACGGACGGCGAAAATCACAAGCAGATTTATTTTCAGCAACACGTAAAGAAAGAGAGAACGACAGAGGCCAGTTAAGTTAGAAGAATTACCAATAAAACTCACATAAAACGAAAAAAAAAAAAGACTCTGCAGGAACTAAACCACACCCACACCGTCCATTCAAATGAGGCTATTAATTGTATTTGATATTGTTGTATGGACATTGATAACATACACATATGTGTGTGTTTCCTTTTTATGCTCGTAGATACGGGCTTTTAGATTTTGAAATGTTTGTAAAGAAAAATCTGGTAAAATGTTCTGGGCACAACCCACTTCCTAAAATCTAACCGAATATAAAAATTATTTTAGGAATATCTTCTTTGCCGGGTTAACAACTTTTCAGTAATCACTCCGATTATACGTAAACAAACAGAATAACAAAAGCAATAAAACAAAGCCAGGAATTTATAAAATAAATTGTATAGCATTCCCAATCATATAAATCGACGAAACATCTATCGAATTGGTTGGTTGATTGAATTTTTACGGTTTATCAACCTTTTTAAGATTATTTAAAGCTGAAACATATTTATAGATTTTTTGTAAAATAATTTTAAGTCTTAATATTTAACCCGTAGCTTGGAGGAGAAGAGGTGGATTCATACCTTTGCTAAGAGTATATGCACGTAAATGAATATAACGAACGTGACTGGAATTGGAACTCGTCTCTTCGATTTCTTATTCCGAGCCATTATCCATTACACCACCCGCACATCCAAGTTTACAGCACCTGGTATTCTACGCACGTATAATCTCGTAATTCTGGTTAATAATATTGTAAAGTAAAAGAAAACACTGGAATAAAAGATTAATGAAGAAAAGGTTTAATCACATGGATTAATAATACAATAATAGCGAATGCTGTAGTTATTACTGCGATGCGTGCGACACATTTTGCGATTGCTGTTCATGGTGACGGAAAAAGTCTTATGTTCAACAATTTAGTGTAGCGAAGGTCGGTCGTCTTTCTACACAACAGTCACTCATCTAGGTACTGACCAGATACAACGTTGCTTAGCTTCGGTGATCAGATGAGAACAGGTGTCTCAAAGTGATATGACCGTAAGCCGAGATCTAAAAACAAAGACCGGATGAGCGTCGCAGAAATAAGCTACATAAAAACATTTTAAACGCACTGGTACTTAACAACTGCTACCTAATAAATGCCACACTGATTAGAAGAGAAAAGAATACACTACGAAGAAAAAGCATTGAAAGTGCTCTGATCTCACAATTCTCTACTGTCAACCTTGGACCGGGCTCATATTCAATATCACCGATGATCGCAAAAACAATAGTAGCTTTTAATAGGTTAGCGGTTATAATACGAGAGAAAACCCTGCCACCCTCAATAAAGAACAAGTCTTCTGGCCGTAGGTCGTAATAAGGTTATTTATTAACCCTACATAAAACATTCCAACGCACTTTCCTTATAAACTCATTCTCACACGAGCCCGCCTACCAGACGGAGGTGAAATGTGTTGTCTGTAAAAGCTTCCTTTTAGTCTCATGATCTGCAATTTTGTGCGGATATTTTTAACACACAAACGCTATATCTATCTATCTATCTATCTATCTATCTATCTATCTATCTATCTATCTATCTATCTATCTATCTATCTATATATCTCTCTCTCTCTCTCTCTCTCTCTATATATATATATATATATATATATATATGTATGTGTGTCCGTGCGTTTGTGATGTGGTTATGAAAACTCAGCCTAGTACATTCTTTAAAATCTGAAGAAATGGTTAAAAATTTTGTGGTAAACCTTATTGATCAATCCTAGGACTTTTCAACATCTTTCCTGAGAGCGTAAACTAGTTACCAACCTGCAGTGTGTGTGTGTGTGTGTGTGTGTGTGTGTGTGTGTGTGTGTGTGTGTGTGTGTGTGTGTGTGTGTGTTCAACACCAAAAATATATACACACTTCAGGAAAGTAAAAACTTGTATATATATTGTAATACTGAATTTATTCAGACATCAGATGTTATCTTTGGACACAAAAATCACATGAAATGCTCAATTTAGATTCAAGATATTTATTAGTACGGTGAACTACTGCTTGGTCAACATTGGCGAAAGTGTCCAGTGGGTTTGCTGCACATGCATTTTCAATTTTCTGTCTAAGGGTCGCCAACGTAATGCCATCTGTCGAGAAAATATTGTACTAGAATAAACAGTGTTATCGTAATTTGATAAAACTACGAAGACAAGTTTTCCCTTTCCTGAAGTGTGTATACATTTTGGGAGCGGACTCTGTTTATCTATCTATCTATCTATCTATCTATCTATCTATCTATCTATCTATCTATCTGAGAGAGAGAGAGAGAGAGAGAGAGAGAGATAGAGAGAGAGAGAAAGGGTGTGAGATGTGGTGGGGAGAGAAGGAAGGGAGAAATAATATATGCGTGGTCCTGCATACAAACGGGTACACCAACTCTATAATTAGATGTACCAAATTACACTTGTTGGTGCGATCAAAGATATCATATATTTTAATTTATACTCGTATACATACCGATGAGTTTATATATATATATATATATAGGTATGTCCACTATCTCGCTAAAAAGTGGTATACCTTGACGAAAAAAGGTCCCCAAATTGATAAAACAGTTTTTAACGTTTAAATGTTTATATTGTTATTAAAGAGGAAAGGGCAAAGTATTTTCTGAATATTTTTTCAGATTTTTTAATCTTTCCTATAAATGTTAGAAATTTTATTTAAAAATCTTGTCATTTTCGAGTAAAAAAAATTTTGTAAATTCGAATTTATATAATATATATATAAATATATATTAGGTACATCCAAAAATGTTCTAAAAAGTGCATATCATGATGAAAAAAGGCTCCAAAATTGATAAAAACATAGTTTTATGGTCAAAATATTTATTGAGAGGAAAGACCAAAGTGTCTTTGGATTATTTTAAAAAAAAATATTTTGGTTAAATATCTTGTTTTTCTTGTGTCAAAAGGTGGACCAGAGATTATGTTAGGGACTTTTAGCGTATATTTTGGCGTTAAAAACACATTGTTTTGGAAATTTTTGCAAAAATCAAATAATTGTTGGATTTTAATTAAATTTTCTGGAGTTGAAATATGTTTTTAGAAAATCTTGGTAATTTTTTTTTAATATATGTTACCTCCCACCACCATTTTCTTAATTTTATGAAATTTCGAGAAATTAAAATTTAACCCTTTTCATGTTTATATTAGTTAAAAGCAGGACTCCATGGAGATTTTAAATCATCAATTTATTTTTGTCAAACAGAAACATCATTTACCGAAAATCTGCTTTGATTTGTAAAAAAAAAATGTAATAAAACTATAACATTATTTAACTAGAAAATTTTTAATTGCTTTTATAAATAAGATATATTAAGGAAACTATTGTATTAAGAAAAACATTTTATCGAGGAATAATTATTTTTTACAAGAATTGTTTTATTTTTAAAAATTTTAATTAGAATAAATTATTAAACTTTAAATCTTTTAAAATTCTGTATTAATTTCAGCCTTTTAGATGATATTATTATATTTACTAATCAAAAATGGCAAAGCTTAATAATAATATTCAAACAACAATATTTCTGAAGGAATTTTGATTTTTTTTTGTGTATAAACGTGCCGATTTTTGTAAGTACGGAGGACCATACACGACATTATCAGAAAATAACAGCGATAACAATAGTAAATTTAAGTCAGCATTTATTTATTAAAACATTAGATTACAGAGAATATTTATATAAAAAAAAGCGCTCGCGTTATTTTCTTCAATTATGTTTTACAGATAAAGTCTCCGTAGAACAACAAATGTTTGTATTGGAAGTCCCGGCACGGATGCCAAGCAGTACAAGATGCCGTTTCCAAATTTCTGGCGGAGCAAATTGCGTCACGGTGCTCTTTTTCTCACAGGAGGTACCCACCTGACCCTACTATACTGCGCAGTTGACAAAATCAAAAATAAACAACGCGCATGTGCGAAATTAAAAATATAAATTGGTGTCAATTTACCCATCGCACCATGATATAAATTGATACAACTGGAAACAGAGAACCCGGTCAGATTTTATTATGCAAGTAAATGTTCTCGCTACATAAACAGCATTAAACAACTGATATAACTCTCTTATCATGCATGCATGCATATATATATATATATATATATATATATATATATATATATATATATATATATATATATATATATATATATATATATATGTATGTATGTATATATATATATATATAGTCCACACACGTAACATATATATTATGGAGTGGGCGAAGATGTTTATTTTCGGCTCCTCTGAGTAGGTACAATTAATCATTGGTGTTTGTTGCCAATTTGCGGCCTAAGATCTTAAGAGATGTTTTGAGCGCACAAAAGTACATTGTTTGAAGGAATCAGTACGTCCGCTATCAATTTCAAGTGGACTTATCTTAGTGGTTACAAAGTTGATCTAAGTTTTAATCCTTAGTGACAGGCCTTTCGCACGCATTATCATTTCACCTAGTAAGAAAAAAAAAGTATCACCCGATTTAATAGAGTCGAAAGTCTATTTCCTGTTACGGTCACGCGTTTTACTACAATTTCACTGAATAGCAATGGTGCGCAAACAAATCTCGCAGGCCACTGGATCTCTACCCATTTTGCTGCTTAATGAGTGTCTTACTTCCAGTAATCTTGTGTCCAACTTTGGATATCGGAAAAAAACGTCGTTGTAATCATATGTATATGCGAATATATTTATATACGTACATATATTTATACACACATACTATATTTTGGTAAACTGAGACCTTTGTACCTGAAGAAAAAAGAAAAAAAAAACAAGTGTCAAAAGGACGATTTTTCCATTGACACCGCTATTAAATTTTAACTACATTCACTTCTCGGCAATGTTTCTTTTTAAAAAGCGATGATTCATATTGTAAGAAAATCTAAACATACGAAAGTGAATTTATACATTTTCTTTGTCCGTGAAAATTGATAACAAAAATAATAAACACTATTTATTGTTTATTTGAATGGTTGGCAAAACATCGGCTAATTTCCAATCGATTCGAACTTATATAATACAAATTTCCTCATAGTTGCTCCACATATTTTAATAATTTAGTAAATTTTCTAAATTTATGAAGAAAACATTGTTTTCATATTTCTTTCTTTATAAATCGTTAAATATTGCATTTACAGAGAATATTTATATAAAAAAATACAATTATATTAGTTTTTAGAATGTTGTAAATATAAAATTATTCTTGTAAATAAACAACCTAATAAATAAATAAAGTTTAATATTTTTGTTGTGAATTCTCAAGAATAAACAAAATGTATAAATTCATTTTCATCATATGGTTAGGCTTTATTACAATTCTAATCATCGATTTTTAAAAACAAGTTAAAATATTAGCGGTGTCAAGGGGAAAACCGCCTTTTGATACTTCGATGTTTGAGGGCCCAAATTTCCAAGTTTGCCCGATATTTTTATTACTCAACGTTATTGTTAATGGATGCTATATTTGAATAGACGCTCCGTTTTAAATCCATTTACTGTCCTGCACCCCGAAGAAAACCTATTAAAGAAAATGTTCCCACCGACAGGCGAAATAAATGCTGTTTAATATATATATATATATATATATATATATATATAT
>OZ038485.1:43933860-43986360 GCA_964036315.1 Acanthosepion esculentum
TCAATTTAAATTAGTTTTCAAATAGAGCAAAGTATTTTGTTTAATGGTGATATTAAATTTAATCTATTAGCTTGAAATTAAAACTAAACTAAAAGTTTCAAGAAAGATCTTTCATTTTAAACCTTAGGTATCGCTTTTCTGTGGAAGTACCTATGTATGTATGTATATATATATATATATATATATATATATATATATATATATATATATATATATATATATATGTGTGTGTGTGTGTGTGTGTCTATATTTCTGAGATGAGGTATTATGTACACAATATTGTCCTCATCTTTGTCGCCATATTTATTACAACATTTTGGCCGTTGTACGCTCCGGCCTTCTTCAGGTGGTTGGAATGTCGAACTGAACCCTTTATTTCGCTCACTGGGGTAGACTGTTCTAGTTCCACGTGCCATGTTTTAATGGATGTCAGTTATCAGTTATCTCCATGTTCTCCACTGCTTTAACCGGGTATTGAACTCACACTCTATGACAATCATAGTAATATCTGCAACACTTGTCAACAAGAAAAGGTAATCATAATAACATTTCCAGACCAAAAAAAAAAACTTTTTAATGTGAGAACTGAAATCATGACCCGTTGTATACATACTAAAAGTTCCGTTTCAGTTCATATGAAGTGGAATGAAAAGAATATATATTTCATTTAACCCCTCACAGATATATTTCCAATACATTTGCTTTTCTCCTCCTCCTCCTCCTCCTCCTCCTCCTCACCTTCTACCACGCCTCACTTCGTGCGCTTAGTCATTCATTTATTTATTTAAAATCAAAATATAGAGTTCTTAATATTTTATTTTTTTTAAAATAAAGCGTTAGGAAATCAATTAACTAAAATCTCCTGAAGATACCGAAAGTTTGAAACCAAGGTAAGCGGATCGGTTGATCTGCTAATTTTATATAAAAGGGCGTATGGTATGCATGTGCGTAAACGAAAGTACACATAACTGCTTTTCTGAGTCCTTTCCACTCTGAATATGTACAGTGCTGTTCGATAAAAGTGACTCAACTGATTTTTTTTTACTAAATGTTCTCTTCTCCGATGAAACGAAAGTTGAGCTAAATTCAAAGGATAAGCGATCTAAAATCCGAAGAAGAAGCTTTGAAAGTTCTTTGAATTTAGCAGTAAATGCTGTCAAGCATCCGTTCAGTATAATGTTCTGGGGATGCTTTTCTTTTCATGGAACTGGTTTCTTAAAACCTATTGAAAAGACCTTCAGGAGCGAGCAGTACAAGAGAATTTTAGAGTCTTGTCTGCTCCCTTCTGCTGAAAGGGTGCAAATCGACCCCACCAAGCTCATTTTTATGCAGGATAATGCTCCCTGTCACAAATCAAAATTGATGAAGGAATACTTTGATGAGAATCAGGTGAGTGTTAGGACATAGCCTCCCCAATCTCCTGACCTCAACCCCATGGAAAACTTATGGAGCATTATAAAGTACAGGCTCTCGAGAAAGCAGTTGAGCAACAATGAGGATTTGATTGTGAATTTCATATCCGAATGGGATTCAATGCTTGGAGATGAGATTTGCCAGAACCTAATCAAGTCAATGCCAAAAAGGGTCGAAAAGGTTATTCAAAATAAAGGAGGACCCATAGATTATCAAATATTTCGAACTATATTACCTATTATAAATAAATTATACCTCTATTATTCTTTATTTAAAGCTGTTCGGTTATGTTTCTATTGATTACTAGTTGCAAGAAATTAGTGAGTTTTTCCGGGAAGGTGTCTTTATATTAGTAAGATTCAAAATTAGTTTGACCGCAAAAACAATAGGCGAAAAAAATTTTAAGTAAAAAAAATCAGTTGAGTCACTTTTATCGAACTGCACTGTATATGAACAAAAGCCCATGTATATATATATATATATATATATATATATATATATATATATATATATATATATATATATATATATATATATATATATATTATAACCTTGAGAGAAAAAAATCCATAATGGTTAATTTCACGTTCAGCACATTGCCAAAAGTTTTGAATTTAATGAAAAAATTACGGTAATGGATAACAACACAGAACTTTGTATAAATACTTATATTAATGAACAGTATTGTATTGCTTGCAACCCTGAAGATGATCTTGGAAAAAGATCGAAAGTACTTGGGAAATGAAAATAAAAGAAATTTAAACAGTTAAAGCATATTTCTCTCACCCTTCAACATCAATACACGGAAGGTTATTCATGAGTATTAACGCATTTTGTTAAAAATTAGCAGACATAATCTCTGTAATTTATTCAATCAGACATGCCTAATGCTGCAAATACACACACACACACGCACACACACACACACACACACATAAATGCATACATACATACATAAATATATTGACCGTGTTTTGAAAAATGAAAACATTTTATAGAACATACATACAACAAACTATTTCTTATTTAACTGTTAAAGTATTTAATCCTTGAAAATGGCTAAATGTATAGCCGAAAGCGCGTGGATAAAAAGAACATTCGGACAGTTTTTATATAATTTATCATCCGAAAAGAAAAAAAAAATTTAGATCGCATGAGAAATTGTATAAAAAAAAAATAAAAGCACCTCGTCTGTCGTATTCAATGAAATGTGCATATATATATATATATATATATATATATATATATATATATATATATATATATATATATATATATATATATATATGTGTGTGTGTATATATGTGTGTATATATATATATATATATGTGTGTGTATATATATATATATATATATATATATATATATATATATATATATAATAAGCCTAAGATTTACTCACAAAAGCAAATATTCATTAAGGTAGACATGAAGTTCCGTTGATACCTGTTTGTAGAAAAGTGATATTATTGCTGACAAGGTTTGAGGGAAGCGGGTAACGTGTCACGTGGAGACAGTAAAGAGCAGTGGCACTTGGACTGTATCATTTTGGGACGGTGACCAGGATGCCGTCACAATGTCTACGAGGCTCAACCCTGGACGTGCCATTTTATAAATAGGGATCTGCCACTTGCAGGACACTCCCCTATTTATATTCTAAACAAAAACCCTTGTAAGGAGGCGTAGGTAAATAGGTGGGTAGGTAGGAAAAAAGAAAGCAAGAAAAATATAGAAAACAGAAAGAAATGGTACAGTTAGAAAGAGAAAAGAGAAACTAAACTGACATCCTCAACTAAATCTCTCTCTCTCTCTCTCTCTCTCTATATATATATATATATATATATATACATATATTTGTGTGTGCGTGTATGTGTGTGTGTGTATGTGTGTGTGTGTGTGCAGTGGCACCTCGGTTCACGAATTTAATTCGTTCCTTAAGGCCGTTCGTAACCCGAAATGTTTCTCAACCGAAAGTATTTTTTTTAATATGAATCAATATAGAGAAAAAAAAGTCACAATAGAATAAAATTGGAAAAGAAAAGCACGCCACAACACACGAATGTATACAACACGGCGGTCGACCCAGAAATGATTCCATTCGGGTTAACTTGGTTCGGCAATGTTGTTAGAGAACCGAAATTTTGTTCGATAACTAGGGTATTTTCATTTCGAATTTTCTGTTCGAAAACCGATTTCTTCAAACATCTGAGACGTGCGAGAACCGAAGTTGCACTAATATATATATATATCGTTATTTTGAGCTTATTCAAACAGCAACGGCGGGCCATTATTGTGGTTTCGTATATGTGTTGTTTGATTTATTAAAATTGTCATATTTGATAATGGCTTATGTAAGCCGAAATCTTAGATTGGATTTAAGTCAATATGATGTTTTCCTTTCGACTTTCAACGATAATGTGATTGAGCTTATCAGACAATACGAAAGGATCTTACTTAAAATAAATAGACAAAACTTGTCTATATTATTTAATGAAACATGCATTAATAATACATACATATATATATATATATATATATATATATATATATATATATATATATATATATATATATATATATATATATATAGTTAAACCTAGAGAGCCAGACAAACCTACCAAGGTTTCACCTGAGCGGATCGTCAGGGAAGGCCGTTAGTTGCGTACTCGTATCGTTTTTTTTTCTTTAGGCTTTGGACCTGAATGCTGAACGATTGTTTTCGATAGGCGTTCATGTTCTCAGCTCTTTCTTTTTTTATACCTTTTTTTCCTAAACGAGTGTAGTTACTTTTACTTATGTGATTACTACTATTAATAATATATATATATATATATATATATATATATATATATATCAGCCTTTTTTTACGGCGAAGTTCATTCCTTACAGGGTCTGGAGGCCACTTGTGCTAGAGGGTTACGTTTGGAGGCCATTTATGTGTATAGGAATTGAAGAATACTGTTAAGCCTAGCCTTGAACAGGTTAAGATTGTAGTGATCGGGGAAACATCCCGTTGGGAGTCGGTTCCACAGGGCAGTAGTTCGCGGGAAGAAGCTGCTCGGGTGGAACTTCCTTCTCACTGATAGAATACGGAGGGAATGTGGGTGGTTTGTTACTATGTATGTGGCATGGCGTGTTCTTGCTGTGAACGTTTGCCTCGGCGGGACTAGGGAATGTAGTTTGTTCGAGCACCTTCTATGGAAGTAACGGTAGAGCAGCGAGACGCTTGCTACATCCCGCCTGTGTCGATAATATATCTTATTCCTAAATACAATTAAAAGCTTTTCTAATTAAGTAATGCCTTTGTTTTATTGCATTTTTCATTTTACGATTTCGAGTAACTGGTAAAAGATTTAAATTCTCCAAGTATTTCCGCGTATAACTAATATGAACATTAAGCTATACAAAAATTAATTTCTCATGAAGAGTAACATATATAAAAACATATCAAGACTTTATAAAAAAAGAAAGATTTGTAAAATAATTTCATTCTTTTGTGAATATGTCCTGAAAGTCTTATTAAAATCCAACAATTATTTGTTCAAGAATCTCCAAATCAATGTGTTTTTTTTCAAGAATTTCCAAATCAATATTTTTTTTACCGCAAAAATGACGCTAAAATTTCCTACACTAATCTTTGCTTAACTCACTGACGCAAACAAAACAAGATTTTTAATCAAACTTTCGAACGTTCTAAAATAGATCAAAAATATAATATAATAATAAAATATCCTTTGATTTTCCCCTGTTAATAATAACATAAAGATTTTCACGATAAAATTTTGTTTTTTATCAAGCTTGGGTCATTTTTTCATGATGGTTTGTTAGTTTTTTAGCGAATCGTTTATAGAAATACCATAGAAAAATACGACGCAAGGCCAGAATTGGCGCAAAAGAAAGATCATTGTTTTTTTTAAATTTTAACTTTAACTTAGCATGTGGCAAGCGCGTTCTTTTATCTTTCACGACAGCACTCAATTTTTTTTCCGAATATTTTATTCACTGCACAATCACAATAACAAATTTTAAATAGTCTAAAACCAAGACATACATTCAAGTCATGTTCTTAACACGCTGATCGTCATAGGTTAATTACAAAATCTGACTTCAATCGCCAACTTTATAATAGCTAACTTAGGCAATAAAAAAATGACTTCAATTGAAACTTTGACATTGTTTTCCCGCTAAAAGTATCACCGCAAATAAACTCGTTATTGGCACGAGATAACTCGTAGTCGGCGTCATAATAAAACTGCCAACCACTTTTTAGATCGTGCTTCTTCTTCTTCTTCTTCTTCTTCTTCTTCTTCTTCTTCTTCTTCTTCTTCTTCTTCTTCTTCTTCTTCTTCTTCTTCTTCTTCTCCCCCTCCCTCCTCCTCCTTCTTCTTCTTCTCCTCCTCCTCCCTCCTCCTCCTCCCTCCTCCTCCTCCCTCCTCCTCCTCCTCCTCCTTCTTCTTCTTCTTCTTCTTCTTCTTCTTCTTCTTCTTCTTCTTCTTCTTCTTCTTCTTCTTCTTCTTCTTCTTTCAGCATGTGGGTGATCATTGCTCTCCTCCATTTCCTATCCCGTGTAGCTCTAAGTAACCTTTGTCTAACGCCCACTCTCCGATTTGCCATCCATTCACACAAGCTCGTCAGATACGTGGCCCGCCGCCCTCCTCTGTTCGTTTTGTCTTCGATATGTCCTGTGGGTGTCAAATTTTACAAACCTCCTTCCTCAATATGTGCCGCAGAAATTTCAGTTGTCTCTCTATTATTCTCGATAAAAGTGTCCTTTTTTTGTTTTCCATTGTTGTAAGGATTTCCTCGTTACTTACGCGCCCCGTTCAACGTATTCTCATCATCATTGCTTTTGCTCCCATTCTTCTCTCGTGTTTCCAGCACTTTCATCAGACCAATCTCGGTAAAAATAGCTTCAAGCGTATGAATCCTTGAGATCTTAAAAGAGATGATCCTTCATCAAATCTCTTAAACTGTCGTTACATTATCGCAAACATAGATATTTACCTACCAACAAAAACAAACAAACACATCCGTGAGTCATGTGCCATGCGTGATACACGCTTGGGCGATTATGTATCTATGTAGATTTTTCCCGCAGTAGGTTGCCGTTTCTTTCTGCGGTAGACTAAGACTATAGAACAATCTGTCCTGCTATTTACCCATAGCTGGGGGGAGTAGAAGAGGATTCATACTTTTCTCAAGGGTATTAGTACGTAAGTGAATGTAATGGATTCGACTGAAATTCGAACTCGGCTCTCCGATTCCTCAATCCGAGCCGCTATCCATTATCATTAAAGCGAAAACTAACATGGATAACACATGTAACTCGAAGAGAAAATAAAATAATCAAGTTGTTGGCTTTCCACACCTCATTAAACAACATTTTAGAAATTAAACTGCCATCAAGACGAGAAAGTGCGATGACAGTAGACTTGAGAAATCTATTTACCTGAAAAATTGTTTAAAGAAAAATGTTTATAGATTTCAACGCTAACGCTAACAGTTCGGCCAATGGATGCCGAATGTTTCTGTCTAAGGAAACGGCTAATTACTAGGTAAATGTGAAACTGACAGGCATCTTACAATAAAGATTCCTATGTCCACACCATATCTCTCTGTCTCTGTCTCTCTCTCTCTCTCTCTCTCACGCGCTATATATATATATGTATTACATGGAACCTTAAAGTGGTCTGTTTTTATTTTTATTTAAATTATTAGCTCTGATTTACATTGAGCTCTCTGGATTTTATCCTCCTTGGGTCTACCCATACGGATTACCTAGTTTTTCGTAAACTAAATATATATATATATATATATATATATATATATATATATATATATATATATAAAAGTGGACATGGAAGTCAGCACTTAGAGGCGACAGTCTGTTTCATGCTAGTGCAATCGTCAGAGTCGCCTGACGATTGCACTAGCATGAAACAGACTGTCGCCTCTAAGTGCTGACTTCCATGTCCACTTTTATATTTACACACGCTCTATCTCTGATATTGAGCACTTTATCCCATAAATATAGCACACTTTAAGACTATATTTCTTCATATATATATATATATATATATATATATATATATATATATATATAATATTAGTAGTAGTATTAATCTTATAAGTATAAGTAACTACACTCGTTTTGGAAAACGTTCGGTTTCTTGATTTGCAAAAATCAAATCAATATCGAAGGAAAAAAAGGTATAAAAGAAAAGAAAGAGCCGAGAACATGAACGCCTGTCGAAAACAAACGTTCAGCATGCAGGTCCAAAGCCCAAAGAAAAAAAACCCGATACGAGTACGCAACTAAATAAAGTGCTCAATACAGTATGTAGAGCAGACCTAGTTAAACCTAGAGAGCCAGACAAACCTACCAAGGTTTCACCCTTGGTAGGTTTGTCTGGCTCTCTAGGTTTAACTATATATATATATATATATATATATGTATATGTATATATATATATATATACATATATATATATATATATATATATATATATATATATATATATATATATATATGATGTATGTGAACATCGGACAGTGCATAGCAACTGTCAGTTTGTGACCTGAAATGATCTTCAGGCCATGCAGTGTTGATTCCTATGTCCACTCTCTGTAAATGCGATCTTCAATATTGAATACTCTTCCCCCTTCAAATATACCGAATTTTAAGCACACACATGCACACAGGCACACAAACACACACACATACACATACACACAAATATATGTATGTATACATTATGAAATGGACAAAGTCCGACAATTATTTTAAGACATTTTTTATGTTTATACGTTCTTTTTATAGATACAAATATTTAAGTAAATGCTCTGTTTATAATAAACAGTATTAACGACATTTACCGGCCCGAATGTTCGAGAAATTTTCATAGATTTTCATAGGTTACTATTTCTTTCTAGGGAGAGAAATACTTTTTTTAAGTACAGTTTTAAAAAAAAAAAGTAATTGATTTAAATTTGGTTGTAAAAAATTAATATGAGCCTCTCATCGCAAATTTATTTATTTATTTATTAAACAGTGTTCTTTATAACTATCGGTCTGTGCGTTTTCTTTACTTAGACTTCTCGAAGACGCAGATCAACATACGTATTACAGTCTGATTAATAAAAGAAATAAAAATGCAGCGTCTATTTCAAATAAAAAGTATCCACTATGATAACGTTTTAAGTGATAAACAAAACTCTATATTCAGGCCAAGAAGACTTTGTTTAATATAAAAAAAAATAATTGCATTCATTTGAAAGATAAGATCTCTCTCACTCTCTCTCTCTCTCTTTCTCTCTCTCTCTCTCTCTCTCTCTCTCTCTCTCTCTCTCTCTCTTAGATAATCTATCCCGGTAGAAGACGTTAATTTTCATTCTTTGAGAATCCAGACATATATAGATAAGCACCTTGAAATCGCTTACCTCTGCCATCATTAAGATTGCAAATAAAATCAGTTCATAGCTATCATAAGTGATTGTATAAATTTCGATATTTTTATTGGTTATAGACTTATACTTTAATATATTAAATATTTCTGAAAGAAATTTCTAGATCGGCTTCAAAACTGAATTAGTTATTCCCTGACGCTGTGAGAAAATCAAATCAAATCAATAAATATAATAATAATAATGAATACTAAAAAAAAGAAATACGTTTTCCCATGATGCTAGTAGTACAGGAACCGGAAATAAAATTACCAGACTTGGTTCAACAAATGACGTTAGGCTGCGGTGTTGAAGTCTGTAAAAAGACATTCCCCCTCTCTCTTTCTTTCTCTCTCTCTTTCTCTCTCTCCTATCCTTCAGAGTTGGCATTGCCTTTCTCCCTCTAGACTTTTAGACCTTCTTTCTAGATAATAATTATCTCTCTCTCTCCCTCTCTCCCCCACTCTGGTATCTTCCAGAATTGGCATTGCCCTACTCCTTCTAGACTTTTAGACCTTCTTCCTAGATAATAATCATCTCTCTCTCTCTCTCTCTTTCTCTCTCTCTCTCTCTTTTTCTCTCTCTCTCTCTCTCTCCCACTCTGGTATCCTCCAGAGTTGGCATTGCCCTTCTCCTTCTAGACTTTTAAACCTTCTTCCTGGATAATAATCATCTCTCTCTCTCTCTTTCTCTTTCTCTCTCTCTCTCTCTCCCACTCTGGTATCCACCAGAGTTGGCATTGCTCTTCTCCTTCTAAACTTTTAGACCTTCTTCCTAGATAATATTCATCTCTCTCTCTCTCCCTCTCCCACTCTGGTATCCTCCAGAATGGGCATTACCCTTCTCCTTCTAGACTTTTAGACCTTCTTCCTAGATAATAATCATCTCTCTCTCTTTCTCTCTCTCTCTCTCCCTCCCACTCTGGTATCCTCCAGAGTTGACATTGCTCTTCTCCTTCTAAACTTTTAGACCTTCTTCCTAGATAATAATCATCTCTCTCTCTCTCTCTCTCTCTTTGTCCTCCTTACTCCAAGATTTATCAGCAAGTAGAAAACGGACTGTCCCGTTGGAGAACGTTAGTTTCCGTGGCCCACTGATGACTGAATTATCTTTCCAACACATAGCGTTCGCACGTATCTTCGAAAGCCTCTACCTATAGAATTAAATTAACCTTTTCTTCGGTCGTTCCAACGCAGCGCGAGGCTGACTTGATCCTAACCCTTATAACCATAACGGTACTCCAACGAAATAAGTTTTTCTTTGGGCGTTCCAACTTTGTGCAAGCCTGACTTGAGCTCGACCATTAATACGATGCTTATACTTAATTAACCTAACTTCTGACCCAAGAAAAACAAGGCAGACCTACCATAATTATGCTTAAAACTTCCAAAGATAAAGTAAGTAGAAACTTAAACCTTCCAACTCTGCGCAAGGCTGTCTTGAGTGCAATCATTATAACAATGCTTATACTTCCTTACCCTAACTCCTGGACCAAAAGGAAAACGGGCATATTCAAGAGACATTGCGTTGTTCATAGCTTATCAGAAAATATTTCTTTATTCCTAGAGTTTGTAGATTCTTCGATCTAAGTGGTTGTGATAAAAGGCAATAAGATGAAGGAACATTTTACCAAAAACTATTGTTGAAAATGCTTCGTCCCAAAATTCAGTTAAATGTAATATTCTTTTCCTACCGGGGATTTATTATAATTTTTTTATAATGGAAATGGAGGTATAATGGAAATGGAGGTATATTTAAAGAATTCAAACACAGATTTCTATTATTTTTTCTTCGGTGTTTTTTACTTTCTCTTTATTTCTTTTTGTTCGGTTACCGTAAAGAAACGGTTCCTAAACCGATTGTCGCTTTCCTAACATGGGCCATAAGTATGCTCCATAGTTGGCATTCCCCTTCTCCTTCTGGACATTTAGAGCTTCTTCCTAGATAATAATCCTGATTTCTTGAGGAGAAATATAATGGATTGATTTCCCGTTGCGGGTTTTGAATTCAGAATATCTCCATGGGAATGCTTGGGTGTGCGGTTGGTGTAATAGATAACGGCTCAGAATTGGAGCCCGAAAAGACGAGTTCCAATTGCTGTCGGGTATTCAGTTACGCACAAATAACCCTTAAAAAGTGATGAATCCAGCTCACCTCCACACCTCACCTCCACTCTAGCTAAGGGTTAATTAGTAGGACTTGTATCAGTAAATCATTATTTTTCTCAAAAAAAAAAAATTCTTTCAGTCTAAGAATATTTTCTGGCTTTAAATAACCTGAAAAAGGTTGATAAACCGTAAAAAACAATACATTAAACCAGTTTTTTCCAGCCCAGTACTATTGAATCTGTAATAATAGTACAGCCTATCGCTTAAAATTTTGGGGAAAAAAAAACAATTCTCCCACCGCACATACTTATTCCCACCTGAACTTGCTTATTTAGTCTCAAATCTTAAAAAAATAGTCATTATTCTTTTATTTTCTCAATCAGTTTAATCAACGTGCGACAACGCCCAGTGGAGTCGCAAAACCAAAAAGAAAATACTGGTCAAGGTCACGGCCAATAACGTTTTGAAGACATTATCAAAGCCAGCTATTTCAACAGATATTCTTAAGCTTAACCGAGGCTGGCATAGAACAAAATGGGAGATAAGATTGTGTTACGCCAATTCTCTAAATAACGGATGGCGTTTTATTAAAACTCGGAGAATCGCATTCACAATCCTGGTTTCTGTCTAGGATTGTTTGCTCCAATATGAACTGCGAGGCGAGCGTACCGATAAGAAATACGAAATTAAATCCCAACACACACACACACACACACACACACACACACACACACACACACACACACACATATATATAATACATTTTTATATATATTATGTATATTATATATTAATAGCTGGAGAAGGGAGAAGAAATGAATTAATACCTTACCCAATTGCATTTACACACAAGAGAAGGAAACAGAAATAGTTTGGCCGACCATTTCCGCGCAAAACACACATAGCGTTTCTAGCAAGATAATATGTTGACACGCAAATTCATGCGCGCGCAACACATACACACACCTAAACTCTATATAGGGCATGTGCATCACTAAATCCATAGACCAATGGCGGAAAAAAAAATATATATTATATTTATAATACATATATTATCTATATAATACATGTGTGTGTGTGTGTGTGTTTGTGTGTGTTTGAATAAACGTAAACTTATCTTAGACGACGCATTTTCTCCTCAGGTGGACTACATGAAAGTAAATGTATGGATCTTGTTTTGCCGCCAGTATTTATGTACAGAAGTAAAAATGTCTTTAGTTCTTCAGAATATTCAAAAATATACTTCATATATATGATAGAAATTAAGAGGATCTCCACATAATATCCCTCCTTAACAATACCCTTAACATAATGCTTCTACATTACTCATACAGATTTAACATTATACAGTGATAACTTTGGGCCACAATTCAGTTAGCTAATACGTCGGGTTGCGGACTTATTGGTTCACAGTTGTCTATACTCACTGCCACCTGAACAGGCATTTAAAGAGTTTAGAAAGAGATTATATATTTGTGTGCGACACACACACACACACACACACACACACACACACACACACACACACACACACACACAGAGATAGATAGATAGATAGAATAAACACGAATAGATATTAAAATGCTAGGTCTATAGATGTTGTTAGACAGTAACATAGATAGATATCAACGGACTGAAATAAGTTCTAAACATGCTCTGACGGACAGACAGACAGAAAGAAAAACAGATAGATAGATAGATAGATAGATAGATAGATAGATAGATAGATATAAACAGACTGGAATGGATTATGAACATGCTCTGACAGACAGACAGTCAAACAGAGAGATAGATTGATAGATATGAACAGATTGAAAGAGGTATGAATAAACTGAATTAGATAGATAGATAGACAGATAGAATAAACATGAATAGATATTAATATAGATGCAGGCCTCTAGATTCAGTTAGTTAGATAGATAGATAGATAGATATGAACAGAGTGAAATAGGTTGTATACAGGCTTTGACAGACAGACAGTCTAACAGCTAGCTAGATATATAGATAGATAGAGTTCTTTTCAAGAAAAGTTCTGTGCGTTTATGTCAATATTATTCCAAGACAAGAGGAAAACGATTGCAGAAAAGAAATGACGAACCCCCAACCGAATCTTAAAATAATGCAATTTAGAATAATAGCCGAATAAATGACCCTTATTGACCTTTGAGTACTTCCCACACTTTGTTAATTATATTCTACTAAAAACGGCACAAACCGCGATCTCAAATCTGGACCGTCACTTGGTGAATGTTTGCAAAAACAACAATAGAGCGACAACCATTGGTGAAAAGTGAGACGAAAAAACTGAGAGGAATAAATAGATAACATAGATAGGCAGCTATGTAAATAGGAATGGACAGAATATATGCTTTAGATAGATAGATAGATAGATAGATAATGAACAGAATGTAGCGGATAGATAGATAGATAGATAGATAGATAGATAGATAGATAGATAGATAGATAATGAACAGAATGTGGCGGGTAGATAATGAACAGGATGTGGCAGATAGATAGATAGATAGATAGATGTCGCAGTTATTATAAATAAATCAAAATGAAATATAAGATAATAATGAAAATTATAAATAAAATAAAATAAAACAATAACATAAAAACGTTGTATAAAAAAAATGAATTAAAAATAATAAAAAGACTCCCAACATGCAACAAAAGCTGTCCCAGCCGAAAATACGGACATCCCGCCAAAAGACGTTAAATTCAATATCTTCATTACGAACCTTGGTACAGGCAACAGGTGTCCAACTTTTCACTGTAATATGGCTTGTAATAATACGGAGTAAATTCTCCCTTTTATCGCATGTACCATGAAACAATTGTAACCTAAAAATACACACACCTATACACACAAAAATATAAATAAATTGTATGAAATTAACATACAATTTAACATGCTTTTCATGTTATTTGCGTACGTTTTATTTCCTGCCAAGTAAACTTTTATCTGCGCGGACACAAGGCTAATTTCTGCTGCTATGATGTGAGTGAATTCCCCACAGTATGTCTTTTTTTCATTTGCAATCTAACATCTTCTTTAATAAATATACCATGTGAATTTCAGATTAGTACACGCTTTCATTAGATGTGTTTATAATATCTTCGTGGGGTTAGGTGAGATTTTATGGATTTCGTTCAAGATTATCATTTATTCAAAGAAGGAAACGAGCTGTGAAAAGGCGGGGTAGTTGAATTAACTGATGCACCAGCAACAGCAACATATTCGAATTACTTGTTTATTAATAAGCAAACGCGCGCCATTCTATCAAAAGACATAGGAGCTATTATAAGCATAATCACTAACTAGCATCCCCATTTTTTACTTTCTTTCTAAGAGGCAAACGACGGTGAAACGATGGCGACTTGAACGCATCAGTCGCCTCCCCAAAATTGGATTCTTCGGAGAGCTCGAAACCGGTAGCTGCCCAAGTGGAGGCCCAAAGAAACGATTTCGAGACTACCTTAAGCATGCTCTTGTCTTCTGCAATATTACTCCAAGACAATTAGAGAACCTCGCAAGGGATCGGATCGGCTGGCGGTCTCTGTCCGTCGTCGAAGTGGCGCACTTCGAGGAGGAGAGACGAGGAGCTCACTAGGGGAGACGACGCCAGCGTCATCTGCAACATGCCAATTCCGCACCAGGCATGTTTCCCTGCCACTTGTGCCCGAGAACGTGTCGTTCGCGGATCGGGCTGCTATATCATTTGGCAGCCCACAGAAGACGGACGGAGATGGAAGGACACCGTCATCGTCAGCAATGACGGACAGCCAAAGAGAGAGAGAGAGAGAGAGAGAGAGAGAGAGAGAGAGAGAGAGAGAGAGAGAGAGAGAGATTATTATTATTAGTAGTAGTAGTAATGGTTTTAAACAGACGTTAAAGTTATAATGAAAAGTGAAAATTCTTTTTCTTCTTTTTCTTTTTCTTCTTTTTCTTTTTCCTCTTCTTATTATTTTGGTACTGCGGTCGTTTTCAAAAATATTCAAATAATATGCAATGCAAGTCCCCGGGTGTATCAATAAAAGGAACTGAAGGCAAAACATCATTCCTTTCGACATGATACCATATCTATCTATCTATCTATCTATCTATCTATCTATCTATCTATCTATCTATCTATCTATCTATCTAACACTCACATTCATTCCTCACTCTCTTTACACACACACACACACACACACACACACACACACACACACACACACACACACACACACAGATATATATATATATATATATATATATATATATATATATATATATATATATATATGTGTGTGTGTAGTTAGACCTAGAGAGCCAGACAAACCTACCACGGCCTTCCCTGGCGATCCGTTTAGGTGAAATCGTAATAGATTTGTCTGGCTCTGGAAGGTAAAAAGGCTAATCTCATATGAGTAGTTTCATTTGTAAGGCGTTAAAATTAACAGGTTACTCCTTGCCCCATTTAACAACAGATTGTAGGTCATTTTTGAGATCAGCTGCAAATTTGAGCTCATCGAACCGATTAGCCTTACTACTAAGACAGGCGTAAATAGTTGTGTCTTCAACGTAGATACCGAACTGAGAACTGATGGCACCAGAAGGTCATTTATGAAAATTATAGACAACGTAGGTTTAAGTATAAACCCTGTGGAACACGTACATTTATACATAATGATAATGTTCCTTTTGTTTGGTTTTGTCTCTGGCACAATTGGTGCAGAACAATTTGGTAAAATGGACTGTATTAAAGATTCATTTTCTCATATATATATATATATATATATATATATATATATATATATATGTATGTATAAAGTTTGATCTAAAAGTATCAGGATTGTTGTTATGGTAAGTACGCAGCGTGAAGCCGCTTGGCACGAACTGACCTTGGACTCCGTCGCGGAAACACTCTAACTTATAACGTTCACTTCTGACTTCTGTTGTTTATAGCAGTGCTTTGAAGGAAAGTGTGTAGAGTGTGGTCGTCTAACGACACCACATAGGCTCCATCAGTGACCGTGGATTGTGCAACAGTTTTCGGCCAAGTACAACATTCCCCAGGTCTGACAACCTCCATACCCCCTCCAGATCTCGCTCCTTATGACTTTTTGTACTTCAAAAATCAATTCCCACTTGAAAAGAATCCGATTTCAAGACGTCGATTAAATCAAATAGAATGCGACATGGCAGTTGTTCACCATCTCCAAAAGAGGGCTTCAAACAATGCCTAAATAAATGGAAACGTCGCCGGATAAAGTGTGTCTCTTCAGAATGAGACTGTTCGATGGGGATTAAATGCCGAATTGATATATGCTGCAGTTTACTTTTTGAAGTACCAGTCCCGATACTTTTTGATTAAGCCTCGTATGAAGAACTGCACTTTCAGCACTAAAGAGAGGCTTCTGTGTTCATTTGTTATTAGTGGTTTGTTCATCTGTGTACTGTTGCTACAAACTATAGATATTTGCGCCGTAGGCATTCCCACCCCACAACCCGCACACCCTCAAAGCATTCCTGAGTTCGCCAATACGTGGAATTCAGATTTAACAAGATCATGTATAGGCATTTGTTTATACATGGTCTAATACAAGGGGGGGATAGCAATGAGAAGTCCTTTATGACCGAAAATGGCAAATATATATTTTTCCAGCAAGATCTGCTTAAACGCATTGAAGGATCCAAGTATGGTGACAGATACCTTTTGTGTGTTTGAAAAGGAGGTCGAAGCTGGGGTGTTAAATCAATCACTTAGTGCTGTAAGTGAATATATAGGAAATCAATGAATTGTATAGAATTGCTACTTGTGTTTCATTTTCCGTGCATGAACTCTTTCGTTTTTACACCTGTTAACGATTATTTTCGTCATCGTCAAAGGTTCTGTAAATTAGCAGATCGCGCAGAATTCAAAATTACAATTGTACCTTGACTGATGTTGATTTTCTTGACTGAAAAAGTCTTTCCAGGCGTTCGATTTAGATGTCATAATTCTTCATGCATAGGAAATAAATATATAGTGTTTTCATCGAGGTAAATTTTGTCCTTGTTGTTTTGCTTTGTTCCTCTTGCCTTCATTCTGCCCTGCACTACTTTATTTAATAAAACATCCTTAATACTGTGTTTCTGATTCTGAGAAATCGGAGAAGCGAGTTCGAATTCACTTACGCGCAAATATCCTTGGGAAATGAAATGATTTTCTTTAAATAATACAAGCATCAACGTCGGCTAAGATGAGTTTTGCGTGGCTCTATCTCTGATATTGAGCACTTTATCTCATAAATATAGCACATCTTAAGACTATATTTCTTCATATATATATATATATATATATATATATATATATATATATATATATATATATATATATATAGATGTTACACGCATTTTTGGTAGGTTGTTGATCTGGTAAACTAACGAAGTAACTTATTTAGTATATAAAAAAAACCTTGACGTTTTCCTGGCTTTTATCTTTCCAGATAATTTTTCTTTCAATATATTCTAACTCATAAACCCAATAAAAATGATTACAATGAAACGATGTCGACTAATCTTACTGTATAAGTACAAACTGAGAAAAAGAACCATTTTTGCATCGAATCATTCTCTTTCTTCATTCATTCACTTATTTTTTTCTCTCCTAATAAGAGTAGATCGGTTCGTCTCTCATCCAGTTTACACTTCACTCCTGTCTTTTGAATTGGAGTAGAGATTTATCGATTGTTTCCTGCTTAGGATTGGGTTTCCGGTTCCTTCTGTAATCTATTTCCGTTCTATAAATCTAACATCTCCGACTGGACACTGAAATGTTATTCCCTAATTAAATTTTGGCCTCTTCAAGTTTAGTGTTATATGCCCTGCCTTTTGTTTGGGGTAGAGTGGAACTTATTGAAATAAGAAAAAAATATGGGAAAGTCAACTGGTGTCCGAGTATGATCGCTTCCATGACTTCAGGCTGGACCTGACTGTGTTTGGTAGTGTTGTTTTGTTTACGTGCGTGGCTAATTAAGCCATCTTACACATTTATACCCCTAACATACGTCCTTGCATTGAATACTGCTGCCGTATCTGGTCTGATGCGCCTGCTGCTTATCTCGAGATTCTTGACAAATTCAAAGAAGCGTCTGTAATTTAATCGACGTTGACCTGGCATCTCGACTTCAATCTCTTTCTCACCAATGCGTTTCTTGGTGAGGAGTAAATAATTTCGTCTATCGTCCAGTTCAAGCTCCACCCACTTTTTTTTAAATTTTAAACAGGAGTAGAGATTTATTCCTTGTTTCTTTTTAGGATTGGGTTTCCGTTTCCTTCTAAAGTCTACTTCCACTCTATAATTCTAACGTCTCCGACTGAATCGTTATCTTTCTTGCATAGCACCGATAACTTTATTTTTTGCTTTTTCTTACGCTCATACAGCTCTACACAGTAAACCTGTACCTTGAGTGGCTCTTTAGCTTCGCATTGAGTAAACATTAAAAAAAAACGGTCGTGTTGTTTTCGTCACGTGTGTGACAAAGTTAGACATATTACACATTTATAAATCTACCATTTGTCCGTCCATTGAATACTGCTGCCATATCTGGCTTGATGAGCCTGCTGTATATCACGACATCCTCGACAAAATTCAAAGGGTCTGTAATTTAATCCATCCTGACTTGGCACATCGACTTCAGTCTTTTTCTCGCTGATTTGTTTCATGGCGAGGAGTGAATAAGTTCTCCTATCGTCCGGTTTATGCTCCTCCCCTATCTTATGAACAGGTGTATAGATTTATTCCTTTTTTTCTGTTTAGAATTGGGTTTCCGGTTCCTTCTAAAGTCTATACTTTTAACCTCTCCGACTGAATTCTGAAATATTATTCACTAATTAAATCTCGACCTCTTCAAGTCTAGAGTTAGCTGTTATCTTTCTTGTATAGCTCCAAGAACTTCACTTCCTGTCACTTTCTTATGCTAATACAACACCAGACTGTAGTACACTACCTTAAATTGGCTCATGGATCTTGTACTGGAGGAACATTAGTGAAAAAATATACATTGAATATGTGAAGAAGAGAATATTGCCATTTTTTCTTTTCTCGATGTCTTCGTACACAAACCAAATACAGGATTTCTAACATTGTCCTGGAAACCAATCTTTTACGGTTTTATATACCAGATGGGATTCCTTTGTTTCTAAACAGCTGAAAATTAAGTTGACTTTTCTTTCCTTCATCGAACCTTGGTAATATGATTGGTAGCGAAATTTGATTCGGAAATTGAATTTATTTGGAAAGTTCTGAGCAAGAATAGTGGCCATTTGCTTATTTTGGAGTTCAGCATCAGGGGACAAATGTCTACGTCGATTGATCACCCGAAATTTTCGATCTGTTTACGCGTGCCGCTGATTGGTGAGGTGAGTGCGACATTTGTTAAGAAAATTTCAATTGCCGTAAGCAGTTGTTATTTTTCCGCCAATCTACGATTTGTTTTTCTTGTCGAACCTGCGTGTTTAGAGCGACCCAGAAGGATTTTCTGCCTACCCAACATATAAGTTCTATACAAGTTCTTTACACATTGAAAATGTCAGTGTGAGGCTGACTAAGTGTGAGGCTGACTATAAGTCAGAAAGTGTCAACGGTTGGAAGCAACACCTATCAGCCAATATTCGCAAGGGGAAGGTGGACCAGCTCCATAGTGTATCAGGTTCAGCGATTGCCGAACCTGATACATTTGATTAAAAGACGTGTTTCGTCGTCCGAGGGACTTTATCAAGGCAATCAGGACGGAACGCGTCGGCTAAGATAAGTTTTCCTTTGGTCTGTATTGTCATATTGCTTTTTACAGATATACTCTATCTGAATTGTTTACACACACACACACACACACACACGCATATATATATATATATATATATATATATATATATATATATATATATATATGTGAAAATTTCTCAAATTTAACTTTTAGAGAAGACAATATTTGTAAATAAATGACAATAAGAAAACAGTAATTGCTGACGCGTTTCGTCCAATGCGGACTTTTTCAAAGCAAAGAAAATAACTCACTCAGAAGGAAAATTCTAGAGAGTGCCGCAATCGAACAATACCCAAATATTAATCTACGCCCAGGTTTTTTCCCTATTTCACCTTTTCTAACAAAATTACTGCTCTCACAAACAAATGTACACAAAAACATATTAAAATCAAAAGAAAATGGTTGAATCCATCAACACAGATTAATGAAATATTCTTCACACGTGACATTAACTGACGTCATTTTCAGTTAACAATATGAAAATAGCGTTTCCTACATTCCCGTTGCTAAGAACACTTTTTTTTTGTTTTTATTAATTTTCTTTGTTTGATTAAATTCATTTCGTTTCTTGCTTTGAAAGAGTCCGCATTGGACGAAACGCGTCAGCAATTACTGTTTTCTTATTGTCATTTATTTACAAATATATATATATATATATATATATATATATATATATATATGAGACCCTGCCTCATAAAAAGGTTCCATCATTCGGGTGGATATTTGAAATCTCTAGTATAAAACCGACCAAAATTTACATTTTTACTATTTCTATTGGAATTTTTGTCTCAACATTTTATATTCGACATTCAATCATCCAAGTCTAAGTCTGTTTATATCTATCTATCTATCTATCTATCTATCTATCTATCTATCTATCTATCTATCTATCTATGTGTGCGTGCATGTGAGTGTGTTCATTGAATGTGACAGACAAGAACGATCTTATTTTTTTTGTTTTCTATTTAGTTTTTCTTGTGTTCTTGCAGTTTTCCTGGCGGTGTGGGTAGAACTAAGTAAGTGTAGAAACTGTCTGTAATAATTATTGTCCCAAAGCTTGCGAGCAATTCTTCAGCCATTTGCAAGGAGCTCGTTTTTTTTTTAATGTTTGGGTTCTAAGTTGCATTGTGCGAAACTAGTAGAAATTCTCAGCTCTGCGAGAAGAAATGTGTTTAGATTCTTTGCTTGAGGTGCCTTTTCACATATAATCCCAACAACTTAGAATACAAATATTGAAACATATTCATTGAAATGTGTGCAAAAGTGGCACCAGTGAGAATTGAGAATACGAAAGTATGATTTTCTTTAAATAATACAAGCATCAACATCTATGAGCCACGCCACCATATTTCTCTCGAAGACTGACCTGATCAGCAAAGCGCTATATATAAAAACTTAATACAAATCCACGGCGCCCCTTCTAATTAGCGTCAGATTTTGGTCGACAATACGATAATGCTGTGCCAATCCAACTGCCAAGAGCAATTACAAATCTTGGAGTCTCTCCATATCGCACGTGTTAAAATGCCATTGGATTGAAAGATCATTTTAGTCAATAAAAATCTATTTCACCCACGTTTATTTCACACTACAGGCCTCTAGCGTTACTCTTGACTTTTACATCTTTTCCTGAAAGTAAGTAATGATGGTCGAAAGTACTCTAAACACTGTACACAATTCTGGCAAGTTCCATACACAGAAAATCACCAAAATACTAAACTAACGTTCAATGTCTACTTTATTTAATAAAACATCCTTAATACTGTGTTTCTGATTCTGAGAAATCGGAGAAGCGAGTTCGAATTCACTTACGCGCAAATATCCTTGGGAAATGAATCCACCTCTCCAAATATTGCTAAATAGCAGGGCAGACTGGGCTCTATAGCAATGAGTGGCAATCGGTCTAGGAGAAGAAAAACTATGAATTCAAAACCAACCTAGAGAGGGTTGGGCTCCGTCAGGCTATCTTGCCCCGAGAAACACCACTTCTACTGTGGCTGCAGTACACATGGTGCCACTACGACCTACGAGCCACGGGCTAAAAAATATATGAATTGCGATCAAATATAGATCAAATATGGATTGAAATCCGAAACAATGATATGATACAGAAACTAAGAGTCATCAAGTGGTGTTGGTTTCTATGTCTTTATTGTCTATTTTCTATGAACGAATATATATATATATATATATATATATATATATATATATATATATATATATATATATATATGAATTCTTGCACACACACACCGTGTCCATTACATTCGCTTATTTGCTAAATACCCTTGCCAAAGATATGAATCGTCTTCTTCTCCACCCAGCTATGAGTAAATAGCAGGACAGACTGGGTTATATAGCCTTGGGTAGCAACCTGTCTAGAAGAAGGAAAACTATGAATTCAAAACCAGCCTGGAAAGGGTTGGGCTCCATCAGATTATCTTGCCCAAGAAACAGCACTGCTGCTGCAGTGGGCTGCAGTACATGTTGCGCCCCCCTCTCTCTCTCCCTATATATATATATATATATATATATATATATATATATATATGTTTAAATCTACCATTCACCTTTGTATTGAATATTGTTGCCACATCTTATCTGGTGCTCCTGCTGTGCATCTCGAGATTATTTATAAAACCTTGAGAATGGTCTGTAATATAATCAATCCTGATCAGGTATCTCGCATCCAGTCACTTTTTCGCCAATGTGATGTAGCTTCTGTCTGTCTTTTTTACAAATATTTTCATGGCATTTGTTCTGATGATCATTTTTCCCTAGTGTCCCAACAACATGAGTTTAAGCGTGCTACTAGTTTGGCAATTAGGTCTCACCAATTTACTGTTGAACTAGCTACACGCAACTGCCACTTCTACTGTAACAGTTTATTTTCTTGCATATCTCATCTGTGAAACTCCATTTTGGCTTCTTGATTTCCTGACATTTAAAATTTTCAAAAATTTAAATGCAATGACAATCGCCATCTTCCGTCGTCTTCAATCCTGTTCCTTTTTTGTCCTTTCCTTAATCCTCCCCATTCTCAGTCTTCTCATTCTCTTTCACTTTCACTTTCACTCCCTGTAACTCCCTGCGTTCTAGTGGCATTATCACCTTGCTTGGGGGTGAAACGATTAAAATAAACATATCTATCTATCTATCTATCTATCTATCTATCTATCTATCTTAACGTGGATAAACCAAATACCTATATATTGCCAACCGTATATACGTGCGTGAGTGTGCATACACAGGTAAGCGAATAAATATTTACTCAATTTAATATAAGGTGCAAACAAAAAAGTGCTCAATGTGGTTAGGCCGAGCTAAGAAGTATATATTAATAAATATACATATACCTACGTTCGAAGTGCAGCTTAAGTTTCGTTGTTCTACCAACTCATCAGGCACAAATTATTATTTTTCAAAAGTAATAATTCTCTCTCTCTCTCTATAGAGAGAGAGAGAGAGAGAGAGAGAGAGAGAGAGAGAGAGAGAGAGAGAGAGAATAAACTGTGTGAATATAGAAATTAACAAACACATTATCATTGATAATGGACCTTCTTCATTCATAGATATAGCAAATTTTAAGAATCAAAAATTCATTGGGGTTAAAAGACAGTAATGAGAGAGCATTATCCTAAGCAATACCTCTCCCATATTAGAGGGCTAAGTCTTGTCCTTTTTAAGAGTGGGGCTTCCATTTAACCTTGTACCATATTTCATTCATGTGGATATTCAGATTTATTTATCGGCAAACTTGTACCTTCGTCCCTGTAAAAAACGGTATGTTTTTCATGACATGTTTAAATTATATGAGAATTTTTGCGCTTTTTAAAACAATAAACATTGCCGAGGAGTAAAGATAGATAAAATAATAGCGGCGTGTAGGGGGGAGACCGTTCTTTTGACAGTCCAATTTTTTTTCGGCCACCAATGTCCAAATTTGCCTATCTATCTATCTATCTATCTATCTATCTATCTATCTATCTATCTATCTATCTATCTATCTATCTCAATCCCATTCTATCTATCTATCTATCTATCTATCTATATATCTATCTATCTATCTCAATCCCGTTCTATCTATCTATCTATCTATCTATCTATCTATCTATCTATCTATCTATCTATCTATCTCAATCCCGTTCTATCTATCTATCTATCTATCTATCTATCTATCTATCTATCTATCTATCTATCTCAATCCCATTCTATCTATCTATCTATCTATCTATCTATCTATCTATCTATCTATCTATCTATCTATTCTATCACAATCCCGTTCTATATATCTCAACCCGTTCTATCTATCTATCTATCTATCTATCTATCTATCTATCTATCTATCTATCTACACATAATGTGTATGCTCCACTATGTATATATTGCTCTGCCATACGCATTACTTTGAAGTTTTCCTAATTATGTGCCCGTGTCAACAAGATATATACCAGTATTGGCAGATCAGCCCGAAGAAAAAGTCACAAATGCCATTCAAATTGTTCTCATGCACAGTGTCAAATTACATTCAGGAGCTATAATGTAGATGTCGGTTCGTGTAACCCCTTTCATTTGGTGTTACTGATACCTCTTTTTACATGTCGTCTGGTTTCAATCATTTCGTGCTAGCATCTTCCCCGTTGCCATTGCATCATCACTTCTCGATGTTAGCGTGACAAAAAGGTAACCTTCTCTTATTTCTTATTATACGATATCATCCAGATGTCAGATTTTATTAGGCGAGTCAATGGTTTCACAATAAAATTAGTACTAATGAAGAAATTCTAGTCAAATTTCTTATCATACGCTATCATCCAGATGTCAGATTTTATTAGGCGAGTCAATGGTTTCACAATAAAATTAGTACTAATGAAGAAATTCTGGTCAAATTTCTTATCATACGCTATCATCCAGATGTCAGATTTTATTAGGCGAGTCAATGGTTTCACAATAAAATTAGTACTAATAAAGAAATTCTGGTCAAATTTATTATCATACGCTATCATCCAGATGTCAGATTTTATTAGGCGAGTCAATGGTTTCACAATAAAATTAGTACTAATAAAGAAATTCTGTTCAAATTTCTTATCATACGCTATCATCCAGATGTCAGATTTTATTAGGCGAGTCAATGGTTTCACAATAAAATTAGTACTAATGAAGAAATTCTGGTCAAATTTCTTATCATACGCTATCATCCAGATGTCAGATTTTATTAGGCGAGTCAATGGTTTCACAATAAAATTAGTACTAATGAAGAAATTCTGGTCAAATTTCTTATTATACGTTATCATCCAGATGTCAGATTTTATTAGGCGAGTCAATGGTTTCACAATAAAATTAGTACTAATAAAGAAATTCTGGTCAAATTGCTAAGATATAAAAAGCTGACTGTTCGTTTTTTAATATGACCGATGATGGATAGCTAGTCCCTGTTCAGTCACTTTTGTGGCTTTTCAACACCCAATCAGCCAACCTATGGTTTATACTGCAACTATACTGAGCACATTTTTTAGATATAGTTTCTGGCATGATCAACAGTTTTTGAACAATGCCAGTGCGCTTAAATCCTCGGTCACGATGACTTGTGACTTCGTGCTAGCACAACCGCTGGTCAATTCTGTCTACTCAATTTCACTTCACAAGACTTGACTTAATCTGTGTTATGGTCGCAACATTTTCCAACGCTGGCATCATGGATATTATCGAGATTCGAACTTTTGCCAAATGGTCGGAACACTTTCTTTCTCAGCTTTCCGCCTCGCGCCCATACATGATATATTAATGTAAATATAACTTGTAAATTTCAATTTATTTATTTTTTTATTAGAAATATTTACAATAATTATTTCGGTGGCGAGTGATTTTATTGCTGAATATATACAGTCTTATTAATATTGCAATGGAGTTGAACAGAACTCGCAGAATTTCTTTAAGAATTCTGCCAAAATATTTTAATAAATACTTTCATGGTAATTGTTCGGATGAGCTATGGTACCTAAACTGTATGAATTTAAACGCAGTACTAGACTGGCAGCGACATCTCATCAATTTACAGTTGAGCTGGCTAGATATAGCCGTAAGTTCTATGCTGGCAGTTTCATTTCGCGCTTGTGAAACTCCCTTTCGGCTCTATGCTTCCCAGCCAACTGCAGAAATTTAAATGTAACGTCAATCGCTATTTACTGTCTTCCTGACTACTACTTTTTTCTTTCTGTTCATTACTAATGTTTCTGTTCCTAATTCCTTCGCACTCTGTAACCCCTTGCGTGCTAGTAGCAGTACTGCCTTACTTGGGCTGATACCGGTTAAAAAAAGAAAAAGAAAAAAAGATATCATTTTTAATCAGTATTTAATCCGACTTTTATTTGATGAAATTTAGCATAATTTTTTTTAACATTCTACAGCCTTTCTCGCAGTTTAATTTCACAATAATAGTTTTAAATATTTTCTTGTTGGTGAATCGTCTTTTCTTTCTTATAACCCTATTAATGCTTTCATATCAATTTTTTATTACATCGCGCGTATTTTTAGTCGATAAATAAATGACGCTCTTCGTAGCCGAGGGATAAAAGCACATCGGATCATACTGTGGTTCCTCTTTCAAAGGAGAACGCAGGTATGAATCCTGCCAGTCAGTGAAATAAATACTGTTTAAAATAAATAACATCTACTCATATAACGTTTGAAGTAATAAAAATATGCCGGATTAAAAACAAATATGATATCCATTAATTATTTAGAGATGTGTTTGTTTTGGAAATGAAAGTGAGCCAATATGCCATTTGAGAAAATCTGAACAAGTGAATGTGCTTTAAAGGCAAAATAGAATCTAGCTTGGTTGTGAAGCTCTCTGTAGTCGACTGGTTAAAGCATGCTAGATCCTGATTCTCCTGCCAAGTTTGAATCTTGCCAGAAGGCACATTTTCTTTAAGTTTTCTCAAGTGTACAGGCCACTAAACGAAATAAATACTGTTTTAAATAAACAGAGCATCTACTCAAATACAGGTATCCACTAAAAGTAACATTTGAAGTAATAAAAATATTGAATTAAAAGAAAAAATAAAATCCATGAATTCTTTAGGAATTTTTAAAATGTGATTCGAAAAAAAGAACGCTGCCTTATTGTGGAGCTCTTCGTAGCCGAGCGGTAAAAACACGTCGGGTAGAACGGTGATTTTTCCTTTAAATGGTGACGCAGGTTCGAATCTTGCTTGATGGCACATTTTCTTTATTAAGTTTTTTTTTTAATACGCCGGCCCACAGAAGAAATAAATACTGTTTAAAATAAATGGAGCGTCTCTTCAAATACGGGTATCCACTAAATTAAGGTTTGAAGTAATAAAATTTGATATCAAAAAAATTATAATAGGGTAATAGGAAAGAAAAGTCGATTGCCTAGCAAGGAAATAGTTGAGACTATTATTGCAAATTTAAATAGCAAGAAAAGATACAGAATGTTAAAAACATTTTTATGCTAAAGTTCAACCAGTACAAGAATCAAATACTTATACTTATTCACTAGCCTTGTCTGGCAACCAACATAAGAGAAAAAATTCTAAATTTAAATCATTTGAGTGTACTAACGTTAAATAAGGTTGCTATCAAAAGAAACGTAAGTCCTGACGATTGCGTCTAGCATGAAACAGACTGTCGCCTCTAAGTGTTGACTCCTATGTTCACTTTTATATTTACATACGCTCTATCTCTGATATTGAGCACTTTATCCCATAAATATAGCACATCTTAAGACTATATTTCTTCATATATATATATATATATATATATATATATATATATATATATATATATATATATATATATATATATATTAGATGTTACACGCATTTTTGGTAGGTTGTTGATCTGGTCGTCTAACGAAGTAACTTACTTAGTATATAAAAAAATCTTAACGTTTTCCTGGCTTTTATCTTTCCAGATAATTTTTCATTCAATATATTCTTACTCATAAACCCAATAAAAATGATTACAATGAAACAATGTCGACTAATCTTACTGTATAAGTACAAACTGAGAAAAAGAACCATTTTTGCATCGAATCATTACATGCGATGAGAAATGGATACTCTTTGACAACGGTAAGAGAGTAGGCCGGTGGTTAGGTGCAAGTGAATCAACAAAACAATACCCAAAACATCCACTTCACCCTAAAAAAGTTAATGGTTCCTGTATGGTGGTGTTTCAAGGTGCTTATTCATTTTTCATTTTTGCCTCAAGGGAAAACAATAACAGCAACCTCGTATTGTGGAGTAATTGAGTGTAAGCACGAAAATCTGAAAAAGAAACATCCCAGGGATGGCCCAATTCTGCTGCACGACTTATTTAAGCATTTCGAGCTTTTCATACACAATAAAACATTCTCCAATACGGAAGAGTTAATCGAATCACTTGAACTGTTTATCCCATCAAAGGATAAGAATATTTTTAAACACGTTGGGCAGCATTCATTCATCCACATGGTGCTTATTTCAACTAAATAAATTAGTTATTTAACATTTCAGAATCATTTTATTCATTCTCGATAAAGTGCGTAATTTCATTTGTGACAACCTAATATATATATATATATATATATATATATATATATATATATATATATATATATATATGATGAAAATGTGGAAAAGACAAAGCAAAATCCGAATATGTGAGTTTACTGTTTTTATTTTGTTTTTGTTATTCTGTCGACGTCAGACGTTTCGGTCAAATAGACCTTCTTCGGGACATGGTTAATGGAGACATATTTATATTAGATTTAAGTTTGATGAAGAGACGATATATACAGGACTGGTCAGAAACAGAAAAACTGAAATTCTAAAGTCAGATTTGACCGAAACGTCTGACGTCGACAGAATAACAAAAACAAAAACAAAATAAAAACAGTAAACTCACATATTCGGATTTTGCTTTGTCTTTTCCACATTTTCATCATACCGTCGGATCTACATCCACACATTTGCTTACATATATATATATATATATATATATATATATATATATATATATATATATATATATATACGACGGTAAATCAGAATGTAAAGGCAATTTTGAAGTTAAGCAGTAAGAATAAGAGGGAGGTGTCGCTGACGCGCAGCGACACACGTTCACGTGGGGTGACTGGTCGCTAGCCGCGTGCAGCATTTCCGTCGTTCAGTCGAGTGGCATGAAGCGACAAGGTAAGACGTGCGAACGCTCCACTCAGCAATTGCACGATCGACGAACAACGCGCCGTAGTGCGCTAAATGTGGGCAGTTGGTGTCAAACTTGCGGAAATCCATCGCCGGGAGATTGGCGCAGAGTATGTAACACGCAATCATGAATCAACGAATGTTATATAGGTGGGTAGAACCACTTTAAATCGGGAAGAACAAGTGCAACGGACGAAAGATGATCTGGTCGTCCATCAACATCTTGCGAGAGAGGACACACCCAGAGCGTGGATGCCTCGATCAGAGAAAGACTGATGAATTAAAATTGAGAACTGAGGTAACACAATCTTATCTACCAGTCTGACTGCATGCCAATCTAATTTAAGCCATAAACTTCCGAGGAACAGAAAAATTTGGTTAGAAACAAGGAAAACAGTGTTGGATTGCTACGTGATATTCATCCTCTTATATGGCATTGAATGTTGGACAATCTCTCCAACAGATGAGTAGAAAACTAGAGGCAAATAGAAATGTAGCTCTACAGAAGGATACTGAGAATTTCTTGGATGGAACGAGTAAACAACAAGGTTTTCATCAACACTTGTTTCAGTTGTGTGACTTTTTTTAACTTCATACTTTCTAAGTAGGTTAACTAACGAGAAGGGATCCTCTCCATGTCGGGATCATCAAGCCAATGCGTACGACCCTGTCTTTTCTTTCTTTCTTTTTTTGTTTTTTTTTTGCTGTATAGTATGTGCTATATACAGCAAGTAGCCAGGACTACATACAGTTTTTGAATTCAGAGTCACTTTCTCCTAGACAGGTTGACACCAAAGTCTATAGAACCCAGTCTGTACTGTTATTTATCCATAGCTGGGGGACAAGAACAGGGTTCATACTTTTCCCAAGGTTATTAGTATGTAAGTGAATGTAATGGATCCAAATGGAATTCGAGCTCGACTTTCCGATTCCTCAATCCGAGCCGCTATTCATGGAGTAATGGATAGTGCTGTGTTGTTAATGATCTTTCTGGCAATAAGAAATCCTCGTAGTACTTTTAGCTTTCTTTGGATTGCCTCGCTGTAAAGTCTAATATATATCCAGTATGACGTCATACCTTTGTCTTACGCTCCTTTCTATTTTTGCTTATTGCTCAACCCTTTTATTTAGACGTATACAGCCGGTTTGGTCACGGTAAATGTTCTTTTAGAGTCCCCTAACCATTCATTATATGCTCGCATTACGATTGATAATACCTGTCTGTTTTATCGGTTATCAGCCTTATCCACGTGCGCAGATGAACCTTCTGAAGACCCGGGAGTAGCTCATAACTCCGCAGATCTTATCTCTGAACTCCCAGCAGCCACTGAAAATAAACACAAGGTGGCTTTTCTTTCATCACCCTCGTTTCTCGACAAAGGAGTGATTTGATGAAGAATGTCTTCTTTCTTCACCAGCTGATGAGATGTGATGTTAGGTGACTACTTTTGACCTTATTATTTTTTGTTTGTTTATTTTTAACATAGCACCCTCTCTCTTTCTTTCTCTGTGTCAAGCCCCTTCAGGACTTGGCGGATCAAGGCTCTCCACGACTTCTTATCTTTTTGCGGCTCTCCATCGTCTATTTGCTCAAACGTATCAAGTACTCCCAAGCAACGTATGTCACCCACTTCTCCTGGTGGGTCTTTTAGTCTTAATATATCAGCGAGATTGTCTAGGTATCTGTTTTTAAATCAGAGGAGCTGATTTCTGGGTAGATGAGACATACCATGGATGGGATGGGTAGATCGGGGTATCACGCCTGTGCACGAATCTCCTGTGGGTGTGAATCTCTCACTACGTAGCCTACTGCACCAACAAGGTCCTCACTCCTCCTGCTATCCTCTTTCCTCAACAGGGGCAGATAGGTTCGAGTACTTTCCCTGATCTTTTGAACAATAGTAGAGGTTTATCCCTTGTTTCCTGTTTAGGATTGCGTTTCCGATTTCTTCTAAATCATATTCCTTATTTAGCCCTCTAATTCGAGTGGCTCCTAGGCCTTGTACAGGGTAAATATCATTGTAAAAAGTAAAGGCTATTCGCTGTTTAACTTCATGAAATACATCATAAAAAGTAGAACGAGGGAAAAGTGATCTCATGCCTATCAATATTTTCCTTTTTTTTCCTCTTTTGTAATATACGATTTACGGCTAATGTAACGGTTATCCTCACAGAACTCATTAACTCATTGTCTTGAGTTAAAGCCTAGTCTGCTGCATTCACTTTCGCGGAAAAGTCCTTGGGAAAGACAAGAACTTGAAATTGCTAGATGTAACCGTAAGTTCTGTTCTCAAAGTTTCCTACTTGAAAGCTCTTCCGGTTCGTTGCTTTTCTCTCAAGCATTTTTTTTTTGTTATATTGTTATCTATTCGCAATATAGTTTTTTTTTTTCAGATTGTCATTAGGTTAAATTTAATAAATATCTAGACGACACTTAGTGTCAAGTGATGATCGATAAACTCAATTTTGAAATTTGTTGTTAGTGAGTTCGAGCCTCATTGGATGCCTCATCATGGATATGTCAGAAGGAAAATGACATTCTCTGTTTGAATTTCTGGGATGAGGAGCTATCAGTATTTACGCTAACTGAGCAGTACTAAATAATAACTAGAATGGATATAATTTGACATGGACAGTGGAACGAGAATAAGTTGAACAATAACTGAGCTATAACTAAATAAGAAATAGACGGGATATACCTAGATATGGTATGAGAACAATCTACTGCCTTAGATTAAATAAAAGGTTTAGTCAGAAATTCCCTGAAGTTTACTCGGATCGACACGTACTTGATGAAGGCAGAAGGGTACAACGGCCGAAACGTTATTATAACAAAGAAAAAGATGAAGACAACATTCTGTATGTAAATAATGTAAATAACGAAAATGAAAGTCTAAAGATTATGAAGTTCTGTCGACTTGGAATATAAAGTCAACAGACTCCCGTGGGAATGCTTCCCTTGTCACTATAATCTTAAACACTCAAATATAGGATTAACAGTTATCTATTCATCATATCTTCATAATCCGCACTTACATCCCCCTCTTATTTTCCTTAAAACAATATCATTCAATAACCCACTACCTTGAGTTGCTCTTGTGCCTTGAAAATTTTTAGTCAAATACAAGGCCAGGATAACTTTCTGTATCTCAATCTATGGTAAATCTGTTGGGACAAAACATTCTCGGTATCGTCCGTATGGTCTGGAGAAAACAGTTGCTGTGCAAAGCTGCTGAGAGTAATTGGCTCGTTGGAAAAACGTATTAACAAGAAACACAAGTAATTCAACAAGCATATTTACTACATGACACAATCTGTTCTTTTGCTATTGCAACACATTAAACAATCCTCTTGGGCGTTAGATATTTATGTAACTGTTAAAAAACCAGTGATGTCTACTCAAAAACGAGTACCCACTAAAACGTATTTAGCAATAAGAAATAAAGTTTAACAATTGCTTTGTTTAAGTTTCGGTTACGAAAATAAAGTTAGCACACATAGACTTCGAAATGTCCCAACGAGAGATGTGCATTTCTTAAATAGGGTAATTCAGCCTTGCTTTCCTGTAATGATTTCTCGTAGCTTAATCTAGACTTGAAGAAAGTTTCCAGATTGAAAAGTGCATAAAAATTCGATTCTCGTCGATAACAATCAATGTTAATGCTCTTTTCAATATCGATCGGGGAGGGGCTTCATTCCCTGCCTTTTGTTTGGGGTAGAGTGGAACTTATAGTAATAAGAAATATAGGGGAAAGTCAATTAGTGTCCGAGTATGACCACTTCCATGACTTCAGGCTGGATCTCATTGTGTTTGGTTGTGTTGTTGTTTTGGTAACGTGCGTGGCTAATTAAGCCATCTTACACATTTATACACCTACCATTCGTCCTTGCATTGAATACTGCTGCCGTATCTGGTCTGATGTGCCTGCTGCATATCTCGAGATTCTTGACAAATTCAAAGAAGGGTCTGTAATTTAATCGACGCTGACCTGGCATCTCGACTTCGATCTCTTTCTCACCGATGTGTTTCTCGGTGAGGAGTGCATAAGTTTGTCTATCGTCCAGTTCAAGCACTACCCACTTTTTTTTAAAAACAGGAGTAGAGGTTTATTCCTTGTTTCCTTTTTAGGATTAGGTTTCCGTTTCCTTCTAAAGTCTACTTCTACTCTATAATTCTAACGGCTCCGACAGAATTCTGAATGTTATTCACGAATTAAATCTTGACATCTTCAAGTCTAGAGTTAGCCGTCACATTTTTTGCATAGCACCGATAACTTTATTTCTTGCTTTTTCTTACGCTCATACAGCACCGCACATTAACCTTCTACCTTGAGAGGCTCTTGAGTTTCGTATTGAGTGAACATTTAAAAACAAATTCTGAGTTGACTGCTACTTCTATTCTAGCAGTTTTATCGCGCTTCTCACCCGTGGGACTCTCTTCCTATTTCTTGCTTCCCTGCCATCTATAAGTTCAAAAATTTAAATGCAACGTCAATCGCTATTTTCTGTCTTCCTGTTCTTTTATTGTCCTTTCCTCACTTCTCCTGACTAAAGTTTTCTCTTTCTCTTTCAATCCCTATAACTCCTCTGCCTCCTAATGGCATGATCGCCTTGCTTGAGGTGATATGATTAAAACAAGAAAGAAAAAAAACAAAACAATGTTCGAATTTTATATTGGTTTTGACACCGACCACTAGCCCCAGAGTACTATGCAACTACTCCAGCCGACAAACAGGCCCCGCCTCCCTTATATTCGAAGTCTCTGATGAAAAAAATATATCGGGTCTTATGACTGGATTGAAAGGAATGGCATAGACCGGGCAAGGGTCAGGCCTTAGGGTTCAGAGGACCACAGGGTTGGGCTTTTCTCATTCGTCTCATTCTATGTTATTGGGTGGTGAGTGTTTTAGCACGCGACTCGATTGTAACGAGAGAATATTGGAGACCCACCACAGGCAAACATTTGAGCTTGGTTAAAAGGTGACTGCCTCGACTTGAAAAAAAAAATATGTGTACGAGCGGGGCGGGGGGTAGAGAGAAGTAATTAAAAAAAAAAATGAAAAGAAGACAAAAGAAAAGGGGGAAAGAAATGGCGGGAAAACAAAAGTGAATGAAGAAATGAAAATTTGAACCATGATAGGGAGAATAGATAGAGATTAAGTAACAGATAGAAATAGAGAAAGAGAGAGAGAGAGAAAAAGGGGGGAAGAGAGATAAGGGAGGAGAAATAGATAAAAAGGAAGGAGAGAGAAGAAATGTGTACTGAAGAAAGAAAAGGAGCAAATATCACTTAAGAAAAAAAAGGATAAGCTGTGAAAAAGAAAGTGTGGCTGAAGAACGAATCAGTCGAAAGAAGGGAATAAAAGAAAAGAAATGAGATAAAAATTAAAGCATAACTTCAAAAATAAACAAAAAAGAAATTCATCGGTGCCCCCTTATCCGCTGCTTAAGCTACCTCTTTCCGCGGTTTTAGTTCTCTGTGGCTAATCCCATGCATAATCTATTGATTAGCTTTACTTATTAATGCTTGCAATGCTCTAGAGTAATGAGTACTTCGTTAAAATTAAATGGCGAAATTTCTTCAATATCTGTCTATATTTCGGAGATGAGGTATTATGTACATTATTTACATTATTCGGACTATCGTTCTCATCTTTGTCGCCATATTTATTGCAACGTATGAATTATAAACCTAATGTCTTCAGCAAAAAATGGTAAAAATGGTTGCTGAAGACATTAGGTTTATAATATCCAGAAATTCATACACAGATGTCCTCAAGGCACAGTGGATAAAGGCGTTGGTTAGATCCAGTGACAGGACCCAAAGAGTGTGAGTTCAATACCCGATTAAGGCAGTGGAGAACTTTCAGAGGGAAATTAACAGGAGATAACTGATAACTGACATCCATTAAACATGGCACGTGGAACGAGAACAGTTTACCCCAGTGAGCGAAATAAAGAGTTCAGTTCGACATTCCAACCACCTGAAGAAGGCCGGAGCGTACAACGGCCGAAACGTTGTAATAAACATGGCGACAAAGATGAGGACAATAGTCCGAATAATGTACGAAATTTCTTTATTTAATAAGATAAGAAAAACAGTATACTGAGTTTATTAAGATCTACGATAACAACAAAGTTTATTTCAGTATATTGTTAGAATACTATTTTATTAGTAGTTATTGTCGCTAATCTAAGTTTTACAATGATCTGATATATATATTTCAGATACATAGATACGTGGTTTCAAGCATCTGGTGGTGGTTAACGAGGAATATATGGTAAAGGGAGACTACGGTAATTTATTAAAAAAAAACGGAAATATACGGAAAATAGGAAGTAATTAATGATAAATTAAGGAATGAGAAAAGAGAGGAAGAAAGACGGAAAAAATTCTTTCATTAGAATAATCACGACTGACTACTGAATTCGATCCACACTGGGTGCTCCTTACGTTCGGAACTGGTATCACCTGTAATTACGCTTAGCAAATCGCTGTTGAGCTCTTCAGCCTGGTGTAATAGTCAGCAAGCTTAACTTGTGAGATCAATTACAACTGAGTAGTTCGATTTTCACTGGGTGCTCCATACTTTCGGCCTTGTGTCGCATCTAAGATATCAAAAAAAAAATTCTCATTCTTATTCCTCTCTCTCCCTTTTAGGCTGATTTATTCTTCAACCTTCTTCATGACTTTTCGCAAGATGTCATATCTGTTGAATGTCTTTCTCGTGGTATGGCAACTATCCCTTGACAACTGAGCCCTGGGTTCCTGAACAACGTTAACCCTTCTGTCTGAGCTCCTGGGTCAAAATTCACAAATAATTGGTATGTAATGTTTCACGGTTGATATAAAAATAGATACAAATGTTTACCCACCGTTCAACCGGTAGCTGGACATTAAGTCATTTTTCTCTACCACTGTTCAACCGGTGGCTGAGCATTACGTCATTTTTCCCTATCAACCATAAAGCGGTGGTCAGGTCTAAAAGCGTTAAGAAAAATATATTGTCTATCTTATTCTTCTCTCTCTCTCTCTCTTTCTCTCTCTCTCTCTTCCTCGTTCTTCATTTCATCCGATTTACTCAACAACCCTTTTTTTTGTACTTTCATATGATGTCATCTTATTCAAAATGTTATTTATAGTGTATATCCATGTGAGCAGATGTCGGTTCGAACTTTACAACCGGAGAATCCGTTTCTTTAAGTCTCTCGAATGTACAGGCCGGTAGAAATAATTCATAATGTTTAAAAAGAAAACAGAGCGTCTACTCAAACATGAGCATCCACTAAAAATAACGTTTAGAGTAATCAGAAATAATGTCGGATTAAAATTAAAATCATTAATTCATTTGAAACTTTGTCATCTCCAATGAATGTTTTCTCCTAATATTGCTTTTCACCCCACCCACGGTACTTCTGCGTGGTGTAATGGCTAACAATATTATTTCATTAGAATAATTACGACTGACTACTGAATTCGATCCACACTGGGTGCTCCTTACGTTCGGAACTGGTATCACCTGTAATTACGGTTAGCAAATCGCTATTGAGCTCTTCAGCCTGGTGTAATAGTCAGCAAGCTTAACTTGTGAGATCAATTACAACTGAGTAGTTCGATTTTTCACTGGGTGCTCCATACTTTCGGCCTTGTATCGCATCTAACCTACGCTTATTTAATGCTATGCTACTTATCCACACAAGAAATATCCATGTTTCTCTCCTAACTTCACCCTTTTCAGCCGATTCATTCTCCAACCTTCTTAAAGGGCTTTCGCGGGATGTTATCTTCAGTCAATTTATTCATTATGATATTTAACACGCGTCTTTGCCCCCAAACCATTGAGCTCCTACATTGCTTCATGTAAAGGCGGAACTCAGTTTCAATGAAACAAGATAGATACCCCAAATCTGGAATTAATACCATTATAACTTATACCCAAAACAATTTCAAATGAATGTCGTCTTTATTGACATTTATTAAGTGTAACTTAATACGACACGAAGGAAGAGAAACTGTGGGATCGCCAGGTTACGTTACACCAAGGATTCGCGTTAAATTATAAACAGTTGAAGCGTGGATCACGCTTTGGCATTCCATATCAGTGTCACAGCAAACATTTTTCCCACTACTGGAATCAGGGGTAATTTGTTCATTAAAAGGGACTTCCAGAAGTTCAATTAGATCGCATTTCAAATTGTTTTTAAGGGAAGCGTTATTCGATCAACATATAGTAACATATTTCTAAGGAGGGGTATGCAAAATAGGTATACACCCTTTGGGTCCCGTCACTGGATCTAACTAACGCCTTTACCCACTGCGTCACGTGTCCTGTTCAATACCTGGTTAAGGCGGTGGAGAACTTGGAGAGGGGAATTAACAGGAGATAACTGATAAGTGACATCCATTAGATATGGCATGTGGAACTAGAACAGTCTACCCCAGCGAGCGAAATAAAGGGTTCAGTTCGACATTCCAACCACCTGAAGAAGGCCGGAGCGTACAACGGCCGAAACGTTGTGATAAATATGGCAACAAAGATGAGGATGATAGTCCGAACAATGTAAATTGTGTAATAATAATAATAATAATATATATATATATATATATATATATATATATATATATATATATATATATATATATATATATATTAGAATGAAGCCCATATCAATACTGGAAAGTAACAATAACTGGAGTTGAAAAATCTATTTTCCTGAAAAATTGTATTAATAGAAAGATTTTATAATTTTCAACCGAAGGTACCACTGGCTGTTCGTTTATTGACTGCAGAATGTTTCCTTATGAGGAAATGGCTAATATTTCCATTACCATTTCTATTGGCTTTGTCAAAGAAAATCCAAGACGGCTGTTGAATATTAATGGAGAGAAATCCTCAAGAAGAAATGTTCCCCCTTTTTTTTATCAAGGTAGTTTTATTAAGGATTTATCATTTTTTAACATTATTTCTAAAACAAAAGGAGACAACTGTAGGCGATTTTTAAGGGGTTCTTTTATTACTTCAATGTTGCATGTCTGCCTTCTTGAGCAATAAAAAAAAGTGTCATCGCCTTTAGGAGAATTTAATTCTCGATGTGTGACGTTTTCGGTGAATGGGTTACGTTTATTATTGATATTTTTTAAATCGACATCACCCTATGCGGGTCAGTAAAGCCACTAAAACACAAAGGGTTTCAAGTTGTGAAAGAACTAGGAACAGAAACATTAATAATGAGCGAGAAGAGAAAAGAGTAATCTGGAGGACAGCAGATAGCGATTAACATTGCATTTAAATCTTTGAACATTAAAATTGGCTGGAAAGCATGGAGCCGGAAGGGATTTCCGAAAGCAAGAGATGCGAGAAATGAAACTGTTAGCATAGGAAGTTTACATCTAGCCAGCTAAAATGTAAATTGGCGAGATCTCGTCATCAGTCTAGTACTGCGCTTAAATTTTAAAAAAAAAGTCTAGGTACCATAGCGAAGAGCTCATCTGAACAGTTGCCATGAATGTATTTATAGACAAGGCACAGAGAGGTAAATTTACGGCGGTGGAAAAATGACTGAAGCCGAACCGCCAGATCAGGACCGTTAATATTGCTGATTCTTTTTTTGAATGTTATCAGTTGCAGTTGAATGTTTCAAATACGTTTAAAATCTCAATATACAGAGAGAAAAAAGAAATAGAAAAATGTTGTGACCTCTCCCAATCACTGTTCACAAAATTAAGACATCTTACTGCTCCGTTAAAAATTAGAACAACCTCCTTAACCACTCACTAAACCATTAAGTCTTCATAGCGCTTCAAAGGCGGGAAGCTTTAGTGTTTATATTGAAAATCACTGATTTATACATTTTATTGGGATGTGGTAGTTGATTGATTGTGTAGTGATGCCGGCGTGTAGGATTAGATATCGACGCCAGTCTAGCACTGCGCTTAAATTCAAAAAGTCTAGGTATCATAGCGAAGAGCTCATCTGAACAGTTGCCATGAATGTATTTATAGAAAAGGCACAGTGAGGCAAACTTACGGCGGTGGAAAAATGACTGATGTTGAGACACAATATCAGGACCAATAATATTGCTGATTTTTCTTTGGATTTTATCAAGGAGCTCAAGGTAAATAGCAAGGGCACAGGACCATATGTGGCAGCAATATTCTAATCATGGCAAATGGAGACATAGTTATGTAAGATAGATATGTAATTATTGATATGTTTCTATAATCAATACAAAAGGATTGTGCGCACGTTTCCTTTTTTCATTACTCTATACCTACTTTTGTAGTAGGTTTTTTCAGTCGATGTGGCATGAACTAAATTGTTCAATAACTAGAGGAATGTCACAGTTATTATCCGAAAGTTGCACGTCGGATCAGTTCTTTTAATATCAAACTTACTACTAAAAAAGAATTCTCCTATTACCATATTAGTACAAAAACGTAATTTTAAAAAATTCAACCTCAGCGTTGCGACCGCACGCTCCAAAATTTCTTACAATTAACAATAACACATTTCTTAAAAACATATTTTGGATTACATCTAATCTTTCGTTGTCCTGTTATTGCCTGGATGTAAAAAACAAATCTATTTCCATACCTGATGATGTCTGTATGAACAGACGAAAGCTCGTAAAAAAGACCTTATGCAACTGGAATTTATTAAAAACAGGGATCATAAAATTCATCTACAGGTTCGGGGTTAATGTATTTTAATAAATTTGTTTGCGAAGATGTATTCTCGCCATTTATATCATTAACTTCACTATCTGCTTTTTGTTTGAACGATACATGTAATATATATATGTATATATATATATATATTACTATAAAAGTAGTTTTATTGGGTGTTTGAGTTGCTATCCCTGTTTTTTATTTTTATTTTTGCTAATCCTGTTTTTTTTTTTTAATTTTATTAAAGTGCACAACCGGCCTGAGAAAATTGTTCCCATGACAAATGTCGAACCGACTGATCTCCGTGGTCGAACAGGTAGAGGCACACTTTTGTTGGAAAGGGGATGCGGTTTCGATTCCTGTTGCGAGAGCACCTTTTCTTTAGTCTGACTTCTCAATATAGGCGGTTGTAATTAATTTCACTGTTTAATAAAATCAAAAACAAGAATAGCAGCTGAATCAGGTGTAACCACTAAAAATAACGTTTATAGCAAGAAGAAATAATGTCGGATAAAAAATCTTTTCAAAAATTACTATATATATATATAAAACTTTTTGCTACTCCGAAACAATTTTTGAATATATCTATTAAAACTGCAGTTTTTTTTATGACATAAACGGTGATGTTCGAATAATTTGATCTTCTATCTCCAATTTCTGATGAATTTAAGAAATTCATCTGGTTTCGATCCAACTGTGAATCTTGCAGTCACTATGAAGGCGCGTGTTGAAAATATCTTCTTGGATTCTCCCACAAGCCCGACGTATAATCCACAGCGTTTGATGATGGTGATGACCACTACCTTGTAGAAGGGAAGAGCTAAGGAATAAATTTCAGAAAACTTCAGAAAATTTCTTAAGTCATTTTTGTTTAATCATTTCAACCTAAGCAAGGCAATAAATCTATTATGCCGCAGTGCTAGAGAACGAACACACACACACACACACACACACACACACACACACACACACACACACACACACATATATATATATATATATATATATATATATATATATAGATAGATATATAGATAGATACATAAACAAAAAACAGACAAATAAATCAACACTGTTAATGAGAGAGAGAGAGAGAGAGAGAACAATAAAAGTACAAGAATTAAGAAGACTGAAGATAACGAATGTCATTGCATTTAAATTTTTGAAGACAAAATATCACTGAGAAGCAAGAAACCGGAAGAGAGTTCCACAAGCAAGAAGTACGATGAAAGAAACTGTTAGAACAGAACTTACAGTTCCAACTAGCCCTTTCTAGTGTAAAAGTATGAGACTTTGTCGCCGATCTATTACAGCGCTTAAATTAAATTTAAATCTAGGTAACATCGAGGAAAGTTCATCAGAAAAATTACCATGAAAGTATTTATAGAAAATTAAAGTAACTGAAGGCGAGATGCCTGGTCAGGATCAATAATATTCCAGATTCTAGTTTGGATTTTATCAAGAATCTCTAAATATATAGCAGGAGCACCGGCTCTTATATGACAGCAATATTCAAATCGAGGACAAATACTAGACTTATAAATATGAAAGATAGATTCCGTTAAAAAAATGTCTAGCACGAGCAGTGAACCAACTTTTCTAGCTGCAATGGATTCAATATAATCTTTCCACTTCATGTCAGCAGAAAACGTTAGTCCGAGAAGGTTAGCATCAGCCATGCTGATCGAAGGTAAAAATGATTCTCTCAGGCGTTTAAATGAGAGCAGTTTCGTTTTGGAGACGTTAAAATTAACTAGTCATTCATTGCCCCAGTTAACAACTGATTATGGGTTATTTTCTAGATCAGATGTCAATTTTGACCTTATCGAACCAATAAGACAAATGTAAATAGTTGTGACAACAGCATAGATACCAAGTTGAGAAATGATGACACCAGGAAGATTATTTAATGAAATTAGGAACAACGTAAGTCCAAGAAAATTTAAAATTTAATTGGATTTTGTGACGACTTCTGGTGGAATAATAATCTAAATATGTCCCGGCAAAAGCAAAACTTTTGTACTTATGAAAGCACAATTTTTGTTAACTTATTCGCTTCGTAAGACTATAGAGTCATTGCTGGAATCATTCTTCGAAACCCTTTTCTGGAATTTAAAAAAAAAATTTTCACCCCAAAGCAAGGCGGGAGTGCCACTAGCACCCAAAGGGTTACCAAAAGTGGTAGCAAGAGTAAAGAGGTGTGAGAGAGGAAAGGATGAAGAGAAGGACGGGGAATTAGATCAAGGCATCTGGTGATGTCGATTGACATTGCATTTGAATAGTTGGGGATTATAGCTATCAGGGAAGGAAGTAAGAGGAAGGGAGTTCTACAGGCGGGAAGTGCGAGACATGAAGTTATTGGAGTAGAAGAGATGGCTACATTTAACCGTTTCGACAGTGAAAGGGTGGGACCGAGATGCCGACCTAGTGACACGTTTAAATTCATGCAGTTTGGGAACTAGCGAAAGTAGCTCGTCGGACCAGTTACCGTGAAAGTATTTGTAGAAAAGACAGAGGGAGGCGACGGCACGTCTGTGAGCGAACGACTGTAAACGAGATGCCAGATCAGGGCCAACCACATTGCATATTCGTCTCTGAAAAATTTGTCAAGTGTTGACGGAAGTCAGGGACGTCAGCAAATCTTTCTTTTCTATGAAATATAAAAAATTGCTGAAACATTCACTTGATGCGAAAGGGGATAAGTTTGCTGGCTAGGTGGGATGTCCCATTTTTGCAATGGATTTTCGAACCGGAATTTCACACTTAAGACATCATATGTTGGAGAGTTTTTATAGCGGTGAATCTACGTGTCATGCCGGAGTTCGGGTCTTTTATGCCGAACCGATTCTCATCACGCTTTTAGCACTTCAAAATAAACATTGGATCTGTCCTTGTTGTTCTTGGTTAGGCATTTCTTGCATCATCATGCACTTCCTCTTGCGCCTCCTTGAACTACCTCATCCACTATAAAAACACGATTATTATAGGGACATCGTTTCACTAGCAAATTTATCAATCTTCATACATAATTTGATGTTGATCCGCGCCCTAGATTCCTTTCGTTCATTTTTCTGTCAGCACTATCGCATGAACACATGCAACTTCGTCTACTGCTCGGTAATAAATAACTCATCAAGTCTGCGTCTAAACAAAGCGGAATTTGTAGTTAAAGTTCTGGTCTTGTGTTCACTTCTCGTAAAGAAATAATCATAAAGCTTTGCTAGAAATATTTGCTTGGCACATTCTCTCAGCGACACACTGTGGTCGATCCTGGAATTATATCGTCACACCGCCTGTTGCTTTGGCGGAACTTGTAAAATACAAAAACGAATTACTGTTATTTGAGTCACCCTTTTGCTGTACCTGCAAAATACAGCGACAAGCGATGGGAATTAGATTGGTGGTTGTACTACAACCTAGATACTACTTGTCTTGAACAGAAAAAATTCAAGATGGCGAAAAAGAAAAACAAGAGGTGGGGAAGAACGAATACATGTGATTCTCGACGTTCTTTCCGTGTTGTCAACCAAACAATGGAATGTAGTTAAGCAATTTCTCTTCGTCGATTTTTATCGCAATCTCGACATCGCCATTTTATTTGTAGAAAGCTGTCAGTGAGTCTAAGTAGGCATTTTTAGACTGACATGGAAGATGTTTTCGGCCTTTATTTCCTTTGCTTTTTACCGTTCTCATTTTTTAAAAATCTTGTTTAGTTTTTTTTTTTAAATATTTTTTTTTTTTAAATGTTTTTTTTTTGTAAATTTTCTTTCTTTCACTATCTTTCTTTGGTTGTTTATGTTTTTTTCATTTCATGTAATTTCTTTACATACTACTCTTTCTTTCTTTCTTCGTTATTTTTTCAATGTGTTCCCTCTATTTTCTTTCAGTTTTATACGAATGTTGTTTTATTTTTCTTTCTATGTATTACTTTATAAACCACTCTTACTTTCTTTTTTTCTGTTTTATTCCTCTCCATGATTCTTTCTTTCTTTCAGTCCGTTTTGCTATCTTTATCTATTTTTTTTATATATATTTCCTTCCTTCCTTTTTTCCTTCCTTTTTTCCTTCCTTTTTTCCTTCCTTCCTCTTTCCTTTTTTCTTCCTTCCTTCATTTTTTCTTTCTTTCCGTCCTTCCTTCCTTTTTTCCTTTCTTTTTTCCTTCATTCCTTCCTCCTTCCTTCTTTCCTTTCTTTTTACTTCCTTCCTCCTTCCTTCTTTCCTTTTCCTTTTTTCCTTTTTCCTTCCTACCTTTTTCCTTCCTTCCTTCCTCTTCCTTCCTTTTTTCCTTCCTTCCTTCCTTTCCTTTTTCCTTCCTTCCTTTCTTTTTTCCTTCCTTCCTCCTCCCTTATTTCCTTTTCCCTTCCTTCCTTCCTTCCTTCCTTCCTTCCTTCCTTCCTTCCTTCCTTCCTTTTAAAAATGCTTGTTTCTTTGGTAATCGAGTGACGCAACCTTATTTTTTTCAATATGTTAAAAATTTTGATAACGAGAAATATGCCATTATTGCGAGCAAAAATAATCACCTCTGAACGCATTGTTTTTCATGAATTTGCCAATTTGTTCTCAAATTAAAAAAAAATAATGGCGCCTCAGCTGGACGAGTAAACCGGATGCGAAAGTTTTGTTTCTGGGTTACAAATAGATCAACTCAAATTCAATTATTTACCTCTGTTTGAGACCACACTTTTCCACTTTTAATCTTATAATGTACTATACTATTCTAATATCTATCTATGCTATACTACACTATATTGTTCTATTCACATATATCCATCTATGCTATGCTTTTCTACTAGATTGTCGTCATTATTTATCTATCTCATTCTGTTGTCTGCATATCTATCTATCTATCTTATTCTATCTATGCTATATTATTTTATTGTCTGTTTATTTCTCTCTCTCTCTCTCTCTCTCTCTCTCTCTCTATATATATATATATATATATACACAAACACACACACACACACACACACAAACACACACACACACACACACACACACACACACACACACATATATATATATATATATATATATATATATATATATATATATATATATGTAATAAAAAGAAAGAACAGTAAGATATATAATCCGGTGTTCTTATTGATATTTTTATTTTTACAAAACAGTGCTCAATGTAAATTTTCAGAGCATAAATATTATAAATTAACTGATTTAAAATATGGTTTCTACGCTACACAGGAATTACCATGTTTCAAAAACCGAAGCTAAAAACTTCAAATTTAATTATTTAATTAAATTAAAAGCATTAGTTCTGTTTCATCTTCAAGCGAATTTTGGAATAACTTATTTTTAAATTTACTGAGTTTTATTTTTTGTTTCCAAGGATACAGAGAAATCCAATCCTTTAGACAGGGGCGGTAGCGTGTTCATTTTTATTAACTATTATTGTATCAATTATGAGTTACGTTCGAAAAAAAGGTTAAGTCTAGGTAGGGTAGGGGTGCATTTTTAAACGAATTTTGACCTCCGTTCAACACATGTCGTCTGTTTTTTTTGTTTTTTTTATCAACGAGAAAAAGTTTTTCGGCATTTTTTCCGTTAAATTCGTACTTGTATAGATAAAGATTCTTTCTAAAAGTGGTGTTTGGGTCAGAATACTTTATATTAAACTACAATTTTAAAATATTATTTTTACTTTTAATTACTAATAGACTATATTTATTTTTAAAACAAATAAATGTAATAGAATTACTTAAATTATTTAAAAATTATTATTACATATCAAATATAAGTATGTATATTACCAGCTCCCATTTTTCTTTTTTTTCTTTATTTTATTATATTTAAATATTATTTAAGGAAAATGTTTGACAATGTCGGCAAAGAATAGCTATTTCATTTCTTTGATTCAGTAAATTTTTATTTTTTATAAACTTAGTAATATATAGTTTCTCATGTATGCACAAAGGATATGGGTCATTTAATGACCTACATATTCTAGCTTTTCTTATTAATTTCCATTTTAGTTTAGGTGTTTTATTGGTTTCTTTTAAGTGCCAGAAATATTTCGATAGGGATGTTTAATTTCGGTATTTATTTATTCGTAAATGAACTTTGATGTTGATTGAATCTCTTGGCTTGTACAACCTCTGTAGATTTTTATGTTTTCGGGATTCTCAATAGATGAGATATTGCATTGGTATACTAATGATTCCGTGCGACATTTATTTTGTAGAGGGCAGTTTTGAGGATATCTACAGTTACATAATTTTTTTTATCTTCATCCCTTTTTATTTTTATATTGTCTAAATTTCTTTGGTTTTGGTTTAAGTGTTTATTCAAGATATTAGCATTATGTTTCTTAATAATTTTCTCTAAGTTTTCAGTACAGCTGTAACTTAATTTTAGTGCATTTTTATTGAAAATAGTACTTAGTTTACTATCTTTAGGAAAATGCTTAACGATTAATGCAAGGAATTTTTGTCCTAATTTATTCTTTACCATTTGCTTGTATGGGGGTGTACACCAAATTATTTTTCTACTTCTGTTTTTTCTATGCTTTCCATTTTCCTTTTTTTATATAAGTTAGTTTTGGGCTTTTGTAGCCACTATCTTTAAGAGCTTTATGATAGAAATTAATATGTTCATAGAAAATTTTCTCATATGCTGAATTTGTACTTATTCTATTTTCGATAGATAAAGGTATATGCTTAATTATAAATGGAGGATGATTAGATTTAGGGTGTATATATAAAGGATTAGTATTGTTTTTTTTATAAGGTATATATACATTTTCCATTAAATCTAATGTTATATCAAGGTTAACTTTTTTTTAATTTAGTGCTTACCGTAATTTTTAAGTTCATGCTTTTACATTCTTTATATAATATCTTTCTAATTTATCTATTTCATTTTATTTTAAAGTTAGTAGAGTTCTTCATATATATATATATATATATATATATATATATATATATATATATATATATATATATATATATATATACTAGAAGGAAGGTTGATACCCTTTGTCGTGTCCCATAATCTTTCTGATTGGAATCCATTTTGTATATTTATAAATCTACCATTCATGCTTTCGTAGAATGTCGCTGTCATATCTGTTCTGGTGTTCTTGGTATATATCTCGAGGTTCTTGACAACATCTAAAGAAGGGTCTGTAATGTTATCGATCCTGAGTTGGCATCTCACCATCAGTCATGTGACGAGGTGTTGTATACCCTTCATTGGTGAGGGTATTCTCATCTCGTCTGGCGCGTGATCGCAGGTCGTTTTAGTTCAGTCCTCTTCTCTTGGTCGGTGTCACGAAATGTTCTTTGAGTTCAGAGACGAAAAGCATCAATAAAGAGAACTTTTAACTTAACTATTATTTTATTAACCACGTTGGCGGGTACAACTTCTCAAGTGGGCATTACTACACCTCCCTATTAGGGAGCCGCTTCCAAATACGAAAATCTTACACGTCCATTTTCTTTGACGTGTAACAACCAAATCCCGAAAGACCCTTCTCCACCGAGGGATCGGGTGCACAAACATAATTTATGCGTCCAGCTAACTCGACGTCCGAACAGCAACTCTGGAAAAACCTTAATCTATAACTCATTCTCACGTTCGGCACAGCCAATCACAATCGACTTCCTTATTGTGTCTGCCATCTGACCTCAAAGGTCACCCTCAAAAGGTCTGAACCAAAATACACTGTCACTAAAAAATAATAGTCTGGAACTATTATTTAACAATCTTTATCCAACCATCAAAAAAATTCAGTTATGAATTTTATTTCAACTACATTATATTTAAAAGTGGCTTTCTTTTGCCTTTCCTATAAATATTTTCATGGCAGTTGTGCTAATGTGCTCTACCCCTTGGTACCTCGACCGTGTGAATTTAAGCGTACTGCTAGATTGGCTTCGAGTTCTTTGTTTTACTGTTGAAATAGCTAGATCTAACCGTAAGTTATATTCTGATGTTCGGAATTCTCATCTCTGGAACTTTTTCCGGTTTCTTGATACTCTGCTACTAACAATTCTTAAAGATTTAAATCCAACGTCAATCATCATCTTCAATCTTCCTGATTGCTGTCCTTTTATTGTCCTTTCTCCTAGCTAAGCCTTTCTCATTCTCTTCTACTCCCAGTAACTCCTTGCGTCTTAGTGGCATTACCGGCTTATTTGGAGTGAAGTGATAAAAAACCTATCCCATTGTATTCTATTGCATTCATATCTATCTATCTATCTATCTATCTATCTATCTATCTATCTATCTATCTCATTCAGTTCATTATCTATCTTATTCTATAGTATTCATATCTATCTCATACTATACTATATTATAATATTCTATTGTATTCATATCTATCTATCTATCTATCTATCTATCTATCTATCTATCTATCTATCTTCCTGATGAAGTAAATGTTTATATACTTTAGATTTAACCAAGATAAATGGAAGCATTTCAAAAGCGACTTTCCCCATGAAGCTTGCCCTCCTTTGTTGTTGCCGCTGGTGTAAACCACGCTATCTTTCTAGAAGTTGGTTAACCTAGTTACAGTAATGCGTGCCTGAAATAGTTTCTTGTATATATTTGTGATGCACTCATCCGCGCGTATTCATGTGAATAAACAACAGCGTTGCACTCAGTGAAGATTGTATTCACTAGTATAGTGTATTTGATTGCAATACGTTCTTTCTAACCCCATGAATTGAAATTTGAATTCGATTCACCGTTTCCGTTATCAGTACTGATAGCCGTTATTCCAGCCGGATCAACATCCGGTTCAACTTTTCAAGAACAAAGTACTATTGATTGATGCCCCCTCTTTCTAAAATATCTTTTTTTGACGGCTTCTTATACTGTTAATTGTTTTCTCCTTTGTTCGCTCTCAAGATAACATTTTAAACTTAGTTTTTTCAATCTATATTTTTAAGACGAGGTATTATGTAAACTATTTACATTATTCGGACTATTGTCCTCATTTTTGTTGACATATTTATCACAACATTTCTGCCGATGTACGCCGCGGCTTTCTTCATGTGGTTGGAATGTCGAACCGAACCCTTTATTTCGCTCGCTGGGGTAGACTGTTCTAGTTTCAGGTGCCATGTCTAATGTATGTTAGTTATCAGTTATTTCCTGTTAATTCCCCTCTCCAAGTTCTCCACTGCCTTAACCAGGTATTGAAATCACAACTCTTTGGGTCCTGTCACTGGATCTAACCAACGCCTTTATCCACTGTGCCATGTGTCCTGGTTAAGGCAGTGGAGAACTTGGGAAGGGGAATTAACAGACGATAACTGATAACTGACGTCCATTAGACATGACAAGTGGAGCTAGAACAGTCTACCTCAGCGAGCGAAATGAAGGCTTCAGTTCGACATTCCAACCACCTGAAGAAGGCCGGAGCGTACATCGGCCGAAACGTTGTGATAAATATGGCAACAAAGATGAGAACGATAGTCCGAATAATGTAAATTAGTTTTTTTCAGTTACCACTGATAAGTGATTGAGATCCTCACTGAATGCACCATATTTTCGGCCTTGTGCCACGTTCAAGCTTCACTTAGAAAATCCCTATAATAGTTCTTTCAGTCTTCACTCTATTTAATTCGAATGTTTCGAGTAGCGTAAGGGTTTTTTTTTTTTTTTTTGGAAGTGGTGGATCCGAGGTTGCGTTAAATAGAAGTTCAAATTACGGCCTAGTCTTTTACGTTCATTTTCACACAAATGCCCCTGGGCGGGGGGCTACGGGTTAAACAATAATGTAGACTTGGTTGGCTTGGTGGCAGCAAGCTTAGTAGAACGATGACTCTGAATTAAAACCACGGAGAAAGCAATCATCGTAATACATAGATAATAAAGAAAGCGAATCTGTAGAGAGCTATGATCTTTTATATCCTGAAGTGGCATGGCATTAAAACATTGTTTTTTATTCGTCATTTTTTTTTATCTTATTCAGATTTGCTTATGTTAAATTTCGTCGTAAACTACATTTGCCAGAATATAATTTACTTCTTTATTTACGAGACCTTTGACTCATTTTGCCATTGGCACGAAGAAGGGAGTGTTTCCCCTCCCTTGCGTTTCTGTATCGAGTGACATGAAATGGTATTTTATGACGAGAACGGCAAACTGCTTCGACGGTAACGTTTATCGTCGTTTCCGCTCTCTTTGTGCATAATAATGTTTTATTGAACAAGAAGTTATTTGCGATAAATGAAACTCACCCATCTTAAGGATTTTCCTCCCCTATATTGTCATTTGTTGTAATTCTTTGTAGCCTGCGTAAGGGACTTTTAAAAATAAACATTTCATCTCAAGGAAGACGATGAAGCCACTAAGACGCAAGGGTTTTTTGAGAGCGAGTGAAGGAAATTGAGAAAAAAAAAGTTAATGGAGAGAAAGGGAAATAAAAGGAACAGGTTTCAAGGAGACAGAAGATGAGAATTGATGTTACCTATTGATTTTTCCCCAATTCGTTATAATGGTTTCAAAACTAATTTCTCTCTTTCTGTATTTTTCTCTCACTTCTTTTCCCTCTTTCTTTCTCTTTCTCTTTCTCTCTCTTTTTCTCGTTCTTTCTTTCTTTCTTTCTTTCTCAATTTCTTTCTCTTTCTATCTTTCTATCTTTCTCTGCCACTTTTTTCTATTTTATCTCTTTCTCTCTCTCTCTTTCTTTCTTTCTTTCTCAATTTCTTTCTCTCTTTCTCTGCCTCTTTCTTTTTCTATTTTCTCTCTCTCTTTCTTTCTCTTTCTCTTTCTATTTCTTTCATTCTCAATTTCTTTCTCTTTCTATCTTTCTCTGCCTCTCTCTTTTTCTATTTTCTCTCTCTTTCTCTCTCTTTCTCTTTCTTTCTTTCTTTTTTCTTTCTTTCTTTCTTTCTTTCTTTCTCAATTTCTTTCTTTTTCTATCTTTCTCTCTTTCTCTGCCTCTCTCTTTTTCTATTTTCTCTCTCTCTCTTTCTTTCTAAATTTCTTTCACTTTCTATCTTTCTCTCTTTCTCTGCCTTTCTCTTTTTTCAATTTTCTCTTTCTCTCTCTCTCTCTTTCTCTCTCTGCGCTAGGCCTTTAAGTTTACGATATACATGGAGGAGTAGACTTATACAACTGTCTATAAAAAAAGTATAAAGCACCTTTATTTCCACTGATGGAAAGATTCATACGTCACTTTTCGAAATAGTCTCCCCTTTACTTCTGGTATCGTTCAACGAACTTCTTTATCCCTTCTGAAAAGAAGTTTTTCGGTTGACACCGAAGCCACGTTTGCACTGCTTGCTTGTTTCGGCAACCAATTGGCACACACTTTACGGTAGCTCAAGTCACCAGGCACTATGTCTAGTACAGAGCCATAGCTGATGCTCACGATTTGTCATCACTTGTGCTAACGGGATTCACCATCCTCCCCTGATCAAAGCATCCATCCTCTCTATGTGATTTTTTTCCGTGCGCGATATTGATGGGCGACCAGATCGGCTTACGCCCGTTACACGTGTTTTCCCCGCTTTAAGGTGTTCCACCCAATCATGCACCTTTCGTTGATTCATGGTGCGTGCCTCATACTGCACTAACACCCGATGATCGATTTCCGCAGATTTGAATCCCTCTGAAAGCTCACTACGGCGTGTTGTCCTTCGGTAGTGTGAAATCGTTGAGTGGAGCGTCCATACGTCTGACCTCGTTGCTCTCTTCCATACGACTGAACGATGGAATAATGCGCGCAACTAGCTACCCGTGCTTCCATGCGCACGTCTCTCTTTTGTTTTTACTGCGCAATCTCAAAAATTGACAGTACTTTCTGATTTACTCTCGTAGATATTTACTAAACTGTCAGCTGTAATAATGAAAGTGACCACAAGACGAATATCGTTATCAGGGCGGAAAGTGGACTGGGCGTGCTGAGTTCAAATTTCAGCCTAGTCTGTTGCGTTTATTTATTCTTTACAGACTTTTTGGAAAGGCATGAATCCATCGCTTCAACTCTCAACAGTGCAGACGGGTTTCTCTACAATCCCAGAGAAGGCAATATAAAACCGCTAACTTTCCCAAGTAAACATGATAATTCATAGATATTAAAGAGAGGGATGATGTGGAGAACAATGAATGCTTATGTCATCACTGGAGATGGTATTTATAATATATTTATTCAGTACTCAAAAAATGGTAGTAATATATATATATATATATATATATATATATATATATATATATATATATATATATATAATACATTTAAAAAATGTTTCGTGTATACAATATATAAATAGACATAAAAACACCTCAAACAGACTAAACATCGATGCCAACAGACTAGCTAATGCCAGATGTGACATCATCAGGAAAAAACAAAAACGAATACCTGACAGAGAACTCGAAAGCACCCGAGAAAACATCAAATTGTCCAAATACAAGGACCTGGACATCTAGATTAACTGGATGTTGGGGAATGAAGGTTAAGATTGTACCAATAGCAATCGGAGTTATGGGCCTCGTGAGAAAAGGAACGGAGAATTTTACTAACAGTGTCTCGGGTAACATCAACATACAAGTTGCCCAAAAGATTGCCCGACTAGAAAAATCCCATATACTAAGAAAAATGCTACCAATTAAATGACATTTCTCCTATAGATTGCCATGACAATTAAATTAATTAAACAGATTACCATTACAATTAAATTAATTAAACAGATTACCATTACAATTAAATTAATTAAACAGATTACCGTTACAATTAAATTAAATTAATTAAACAGATTACCATTACAATTAAATGACATCATCAGGAAATCCGAGAAAACATCAAATTGTCCAAATATAAGGACCTTGAGATCGAGATTAACAGGATCTGGGTAATGAAGACAGATTGTGTCAATAGTAATCGGAG
>OZ038485.1:43991360-44003860 GCA_964036315.1 Acanthosepion esculentum
AGGGCGGAGCTGAGAATGATCAAGGTGTTGCACCCCGTGATGAGAATTCTTATCTATGTATCAGGTTTGTAAATCTATCTGACTTTCTGGTTAAGATCTATACATAAATGATGTTTTGTCGATGAGTATGACCGTGGCTGACATTGTTAAATCTATGGTTACGGTTTTGAATTTAAAGGTTTCCTTCTTCTAGACTGTTTGCTAATCACGACCAGAGCGCCCTCTCTGCTTATCTCTTTAATCCATAGCTGGAAAAGAAAAGAAGGATTGCTAACTTTTCCAAGTAACGGACACCACTGGAGTTCAAACTCATTGCGAATGATTGATTGAATTATTTATTTACGGTGTATCTCCCCTTCCTGGGATATTTAAAGCTGAGACAACTTTTTGGACTGTGACAAAAATTATTTTTTTCAGATGCCATTACTACTATTTAACCCATACATAACCAGGAGGAGGGGAAGAAATGGATTCTTACCTTTCCCAAAAGTATTTGCGGGTAATTGAATGTATCAAATTCAACTGGGATTTGAAATCGGCACTCCGATTTCTCATTCCGAGCCACTATCCATTACAGCAACAAAAAATGAGATCGAGGCTTAAAATCTTTAAAAAAAAAATCGTTTAAAATTCGTGGACATTATTTTATTAGATTATTTTAGATACATTTCTCTATGTATGCATATGTAATAGGGCAGGCCGATTTTGGAACCGTGGTCTTGCACTCAATTTAAAAGTTAGGGTTTGACATGATAAATAACGACACAAAATATATTTCTTTCAAATCGTTACCGAGTTTTCAGATGAGTTTAAAGATTTAGTTTTGGTTCAAAACGGTAGCGTTGGAATTTAATTCCGCGAATCAGTGAAAGCCTTATAACACAGCCTTAAAAAATTGATAATTTACTGAAGCTTTACAAATTTCATATGGACAAGACGTATAGCATAAGCACATTATTACTAAATCATTATGCCATCAAATAAGACCTTCATTTATTTCAAAATTTCAAAATTATACTAAACAATGTATGTATATTATGACGCAATATGCTATAAAGTGAAGTAGTTTTCGTGTGATTTTCAATAAACAATGTAAATTTAAAACATTTTGTCTGATAATGTGTGCTCAGCAGTATTATAATATTATATACATTTTAACTATTTCATTGATTATGATCTATCACGTGATCAAACAAATGATCTAAAAATGTATATTTTGCATGTGGGGATTCATAAATAGAAATCTGGTTTGAATATATTTTCTATTCAGTGTATTTCATACAAAAAATAGTAACTTTATTTGGATTTATTCTTGAAATAGTAACATTTTGGTGTCAGTTTGTAAGCAAAAATATGCGGAAATTAGGCATTTCTGTACGTTTTTTTTTCAGTCGATTTTAAAACTAAATGCTCAAAAGTTGATAAAAAAATATGAATCTAATTTTGGTTTTAGTATTTAGCATATTAAACTCCATTTTTTACATCGGGTGCAATGACGATTTTCTAAAAATAAATAATGAAAAATCAAACCTGCTCTAAGTGGCTAAGTGTTTAAAAAAATTCGTTTTCTGATCACAAAACCCGGATGGGAATCTCCCAATGGTCGATTTGTTCATTGAGACGACTTCGTGATGTTATCGAACGAGGGAGACGTTCTCGGTGCGCGGCTCATTTAGATAGTGCCTAGAAACCATACCACCGGTTGACCTAAACCTTGTCAGTGAAAACTTGGAAGACGGAACCGTCCGAATGTCGTAAACGTATGTTCTAGCACGATGTCACAAGTCATCCTGACCGAGGGTTTTAGTGTACTAGCCTTGTTTAAGAAACTGATCACGCTGGATCATGCGCTCTCTACCAGTCCCAGAAACTAACTCAGTTTCACTGTTCTGTGCGTATTGAGCAGGAGTCTATAAAAAATTTGCACTAGCAGACGGGTGTGCTCGGAAGAAACATTTGGTGTATATTTATATATATATTCGTGTAGCCACACACACACACTCACATACACACACACACACACACACACATATATATATATGAAATATGGATATATATATATATATATATATATATATATATATATATATTACTTTAAATATATATATTACTTTAAATATATATATATATACAGGGTGTAACTGCAAAATTGCCCATCCAGCAAAATATTTAATACCTAAAAAAATACTAAACTAATTGAGTTTCTTTTTCCCAGGTTTTAAGAAGACATTTAGCCATTTTGATACCTTTTGTTGTAAGAATCGCTGAAAATTTTTTTGAGTTATTCAGACAGAAAGAGAATAGGTTAAAATCGTTTTGTGTCAGCCCCACTGTCTTCTCAACCGATCAATGGTGAGAGGAAAAAGATCATTCTGGCCTTCAGAGATGGTACCAACGTTCATACTCTGGCTTCCATCTTCAAAGTCCATTCAGGAATCATCAGTAGAACGGTGTATAAAATTAAATTAAGATGGAACCGTCTACAGGAAAACTGGATCAGATGGTCACAATGGGAAGAAGGATAAACACTTCAACTTAAGCTAAAGAGAACAATTAGAAAATCAATCATAAGACGTTTTGCATGTGAGAGAGGAGTTTCAGCTATGAGGCTCCAAAGAGCAATCTAAAAAGACATGACAACGAAGTCGTACGTGAAACGTGTGAGGCAACGTTTTACTCCAGGACAGAAAATTAGAAGATTAGAGAGGAGGAAGATCATCCTTGCATAAGTTGGATAATGATCCTGGAATAGTATATATATATATATATATATATATATATATGTGTGTGTGTGTGTGTGTGTGTGTGTGTGTGTGTGTGTGTGTGTGTGTGAACTTATTTCAATCCATGATGAGCTTCCGATACTTAGCTATGATTAATTAATGATGAACATGTCATTTTCGTTTATGATCGATTTCATCAGATTCTTCTGTTAGGCTTGGAGAGTAATTATCCATTTTTATTGTTCAAAGTAGAGTCCAATAGTGTGATAAAAACCTCGGGAAGTTATATTGCTATTACCCACGATATATATTACTCTAATTATATTACTTTATTAAACACACAAATCAAAAACCACCACTATATATATATATATATACACACACACACACACACACACACACACACATATATATATATATATATATATATATATATATATATATATATATATATATATATATAATGGACTCTTCCGTCGGTTTCGACGTATGAGGATCTGACAGCTTAATTGATTAATTTATGAAATTTTGTGCGATAATCTTATGTGGCGCTTAAGACCCGCTAATGATTTACAAAGAAGGCCACATATGGAGCAAGAGTGAGGATTGTGTGATGAGATCACTGTTAGATTGTTCGATCTTTTAGATATTGCTCTCGCTTCTTGAAGATGATTCAGACAGGCAGATTGAAAACTGCTGAGTCCACTAAAACACGTTGATCTCCATTCTACCCGCTCCAAGGCTAAGCGCTCAAGGGTGTTATGTGGTATATTAACAGCTGGCAAATTGATCTTCAGCTTGTCTTTGTACCTTAGCCATGGGCGTCCTACATTCCTGTAGCCCTGATCTAACTGGCTGTACATTAGGATCCTCGATATTCTGTCATCAGACATTCTCAAGACATGACCAGTCCACCATAACCGAGACTGCATGAGAAAAGTCTCGATTCCTCCAATATTACACCTGTTAAACAGGTCTACGTTAGATGTCCTATCTTGAAGGTTAACATCACAGATTACACGCAGACAGCTTTTATGGAAAACATCCAGCTGGCGTATATGGTACCCTGTATGGAGTCCACGACTCAGAACCGTAGAAAAGGATGACAAGCACAAGAGTTCTGTAAACCCGAATTTTCGTATCCAGTAGAATAGCCCGCTCATTCGACAAGCGATGGCGAAGTTTGCCGAAAACACTAGTAGCGTTAGCAATCCGAGCATGATTTCATCATCTAAAGTTCCACTGTAGTTGACTTTGCTACCAAGATAAGTGAAAGACTTTACATAGTTCAGGGCTTTGTCTTTTACTTTCAATGGTCTGTCTGGAAATTTGAAGACTGGTGGTTTTTGTTTAATATATATGTATATTATTAATTAAACGTTCTTTTTACTGGATACTCATATTTGAGGAGACACTCCGTTTATTTATTGAACAGTATATTTATTTATTTTTGCCTACAGGCCTCAATATTCGAGAAATCTTATTAAAGAACATATACGGTGTAATGAAATCCTTCAGATTAATAAATAAAAATCCATCACTTTTTAAGTATATATATATATATATATATATATATATATATATATATATATATATATATATACACATATATGTATATATATATATCTAATTGATGATATCTCCTGACGAGTGGACAGAGGCAATATCAATCAGCGAAGTGATATTTGAAGTAATCTTATGATATATATATATATATATATATATATATATATATATATATATATATATATATATATATATATATATATATATATATCCGTTGATTTTAAACAGTATTTGATTTCGTCGACCGGTCTCCACACTCGAATGTATAAAACCGTGTTGATCAGAAAAGTATTGACTGTTGTCACAAACTAGGCCATGAAAATGCTTTGCCTCAACTAAATTCAATGCTTTACTTTGTTATAAAAACTGTTTTTTATAATTGTTTTTTCGGCCTTAAATTGCATTGTTTGCCATATTACTTTTATTTCTAAAAACAAATAAAATAAATTGTTTTCTCCTCCCAGAAAATGTTTTGCTTCAAATTGTTTTTAAATAAAATTTAATTTAACTATGAAGACTATTAGTTTCACAGCTGAAATTTAAAAAAAATCTAATATATATATACATATCTACATATATATATATATATATATATATATATATATATATGTGCTGTCTTGTTTCCTCATATATATATATATATATATATATATATATATATATATATATATATATATATATATATATATATATGTGTGGAAACAAGACGGCAATCTCACAAAAACTTATAATTCTTTCGTTTAAATTTTAGTTATTTCTACTGCCATTGCTTGTTTGCCTACTTATTTTTTTTGTATTTTTTCTATTAAAAAAACAAAAACAGAACGTTTTCCTGCCAGTAAAAATCAAAAGATTTCGTTGAAATTTAAATAAAATTGTTTGTTCTACTTTAAATTACCGTATTGTTTGTCCTCTTAATTTTTGTTTTCTTAAAAGTTAAATACAGTTTCAAAAAAAAAAAAAAAAAAGACAAAAGAAAGAAAATAGAAAAGGACAAAATCTGCTTTAGTTTAAATGTTGATGTTATCTACTACTGAAATAGGGACCCCTCTGGATTGTCGTCACGCACGAAGCGTGCGTGACGACAATCCAGAGGGGTCCCACACTGTATACATCTACTGCATGCGTTCATGTATGTATGTCAGGATACCCAAACAACTTTTCTATGGTAACTGAAGACTGGAAAGCGTTCTCAACAGAAACCTAAGAAGAGGTTTAAAGATAATCTGAAGTCATTGCGCGTGCATGTGCAGCATTGGGAAGAACTGATTTTAAATCGTCCAGTGGAGGCACTTTATAGGGAGGGGTGCAAATCCTTGGAGGAGGAATGTCTCAGATCAAGCGTGTTCTCGGAAGAGGCCCTCACTCTGAGTTGCCAAATAATACGCAGACTTGTAAATGTTTGTGTGTCAATGCATGCTGTTTGTCAAGGGCAAGTTTATAAACCATCTGAAAGCCCATCATGCCAAATGTGCTAATCTGCCTCATCGTCCAGTCAATAACTGTGTTGCTTGCAGCAAGGCTTGCAGATTATCATCTGGGCTGAGTGAGGGTAAATGTTGGTGCACAAAAATGTTGTAAGGCATGCAGATCCAATCAACCCAACCAAGGATACTGTGTTTATTTTTCATATATGCATGATGCCTATTAAATCGAATGCTGGCCTCAAAAGTCATCTTAGGAGCAATGGACGCCTAAACACGACGAATTCCGTTACAAGTAATGCGTCGCTCATACGAGGAAAATGTGGCAATCACTATGTATGTGTGTATGTAAAAGGTTAGGAAGAAAACATACATCAGTAATGGAAAGAACAGCCACAGCGGCCAGCTCGCCATTCCGCGTGCCCGGCAGGCAGCTCGCTCGCTATCTCTCTGCCCTCCGGGCCTGCCTTAAGCGGTGAACGCGCTTCGTGTAATAACCTTTTCTTTTTCTTCAACGTTCGCTCGGAATTCGTGAAAAACCTATTTTCCTGAAAACAGGAAAAGATGTTGTAAACTTCAACCGACAGAAGTTCTCGAAATGTTTCCTTATAGGGAAACGCCTAATATCACCATTACCGTTGCCATATATTAATGCAAAATGTACCTCCATATATATATTTTTTTTTGATTAAGTCAACGTTACCAGAAAGGGCCCGCTAAATAGATATAGACTATTTAGCTATGCCTGTGAACGTGAAACCCGCTGGTGAAGTTGCAAAATTAGATTTGCATGTCATGTTAAACTTGAAAAAATAAAATCCAACTAATGGTGAATAGAATGAGAATTACTGATATTTTTCAGGGTATATTGAATATAAATAAGAAAATTTAGAACTGCAAAAATGTTTTGATACATTTATAAGTACAATGTACTCATTTTTATATGTTTTTGCAGGGTGTTCTCTTAAATGAATAAATGAAAATAAATTAAAATGAGTAAACAAAATAGATGGCCTGGTCGATGAATAATGTAAATCTTTATCTGTAAGAAAAAAACTGTAAAAAAAAATTATACTGAGTCTCTCTTTTGGATATTTCCTGAAAGTCTGTTCAACTGCGTTTATGCATAACCCACGCAAGAAGGAGTATTACATGTTCTAATCAACGCTAAAGACGATAAAATGACCATGAAATCTTGATCTTCATATCCTCACTGTTTATATATATATATATATATATATATATATATATATATATATATATATATATATATATATATATATATATATATATGTATATATATATATATATGTATATATATATGTATATATATACACACGCATACACAAACACAGACACATATATATGTGTGTGTGTGCGTATATATATACATATATATATATGTATATATATATACATATACATATAAATATGCATGTATATATATATGTATATATATACGCGCACACACACACACACACACACACACACACACACACACACATATATATATATATATATATATATATATATATATATATATATATATATATATATACATACCGGATATAACACGAACATTGTCCAATTGTTAGATTAAGATCTGAACCTTTGTATTTTATAAATGATTAAAGATGGATTACTGGAATTCTCAGAGGTTTTTATAACACTATTGGACTCTACTTTGACCAAGAAGAATGTATAATTATTCCCCAAGTTTAACAGAAGAATCATGATGAAATCGATCATAAACGAAAATGACATGTTCATCATTAATTAATCATAGCTAAGGATCGGAAGCTCAAGAAGTATTGAAATAAAGTATATATATATATATATATATATATATATATATATATATATATATATTATTCCAGGATCATAATCCAACTTATTCGAAATGATCTTCACTCTCACAAATCTTCTAAATTTCTGTTCTGGTGTAAAAAGTTGCCTCACAGGTTTCACGAACGGTCTCATTTTCAAATTTTCTTTCTATGTTTTTTGGACTGTCGTTGCTAAAACCCCTCTCTCACGTGTCAGACATCTTATGAATTGAGTTGGACTTTTTTCAATTGATCTTTTGCTCTAAGTTGAAATGATTATCCTTCTTTCTGTTGTGACCTCCTGATCCGGTTTTCCTCTCTACTGTTCCCCCTTTTTTAAACTTATTCACCATTCTCTTGATGCTTCTTGAATGGACTTTGAAGATGAAAGCCAGTATATGAATGTTGGTACTATTACTGAAGTCCTGAATGATCTTTTTCCTCTCACCATTGCTCTGTTGGGAAGACAGTGTGACACAAAACTATTTTAGCCTATTCTATTTTTAGCTGAATAACTCAAACGGTTTCTTCCGAAATATTGTGTCAAGATGGCTAAAAGTCTTATCAGAAAATCTGGAAAAAAAACTCAATTAGTTTAGTGTTTTTTTAGATATTAAACACACACTTATACTTGGCTAGGCGCTCCATTTATTTATTAAACAGTATATTAATTTATCTTCGACTACCGGCTGAGTGTGGAGCCTCTCTCTATGATGAGAATAGTTTCACTTAAAAGTACCAATTCATACTGACCGACTGTTCTCCGTCCCTTAATTGCATAGTGCGTGCCTGGCTGGTAGCTCCCTACGTCCTGGGAAACCCAGGTTAAATTGGTGTCAGAGAACGCAAATTTTCTTTAATAACAATGAGGCGGGTAGGCAAAAATAAATGAATATAGCACCTACTCAAATACGAGTATCCACGAAAATTAACTTTTAAAGTACCATATATATATATATATATATATATATATATATATATATATATATATATATATATATATATATATTACAATGAACTTTACTAATTTACTTTTTATTTGAATGATTCAGTGTAATATTAATTCACCTGCACCACATAACTTATATATATATATATATATATATATATATATATATATATATATATATATATATATATATTATAATTTTATCATATAGACCAAAACAGTTTATTCACTACAAAGATGCAACGTCGTTTCGGTGCATTTCAATTGCACCACGACTGGTGCGAACCAAAAATGGTTATGAACAACGCAAGCAGAATTATTCATAACCATTTTTGGTTCTCACTAGTCGAGGTGAAATTGAAATGCACCGAAACGAAGTTGCATCTTTGTAGTGAATAAACTGTTTTGGTCTATATGATAAAATTATCATATAATGAAGTTGCATCTTTCTAGTGAGTAAAATGTTTTTGTTAATATAACATTATAATAAATAATTATTGGTCTACTATCGATATCGAGCCCTCTTTGGAATTAATGCAGTGAACGTTAGAATTTATATATTATTTTCGTTTCCGCTGCATCGGATATATATATATATATATATATATATATATATATATATATATATATATATATATATATATATCCGCTACAGGGGGAACGAAAATAATATATATTGAACAATACAAAAAATTAAAATCTTCAGACACACTGGGTTGTATATTAATATTCCTTCGTCTTTATTATTATTTCATTTAGATTCCTCGACTAGTTTCGGCCAACATGGCCATCATTCAGGAGAAAAAAATTTTTCTGCTTCCTGGTAGCAGTGAACTACAGAAATTAATGTCTTGATGGAGAAAATGAACGTTTGTCTGTAGTTTTCATTTGTTTTTTTTTTTATTATATATATATATATATATATATATATATATATATATATATATATATAAAAGTGAACATAGAAGTCAACACTTAGAGGCGACAGTCTGTTTCATGCTAGATGCAATCGTCAGGCCATGTTCATATATATATATATATATATATATATATATATATATATATATTGTAAGCAATTTATGTTAGAAGTGGTGCAAATACACGTTAACATCTGAATCCCACACAGACAAACTAGAATTATTACAGCGATTATATAATATTAAATTATAGCATAGCTTAGATGTGGGACTAGTCCGAAAGCGTAGAACACCCAGTGAGTATCGAATTCACTATTCAGGTATAATTGGTCTAGTGAGACAAGCTTGCTAATCACGTCGACGTCTCCGAATGATACACTTGCAACATTTTCGGTTAGACTTGGAACTTTCAGTTAGGCTTGATATTTCGAAAGGACGTGTCGTCTCTCCTTCGGAACACCATATATATGTCTGTATGGATATAGATATATATTTACTATACTAGAAGGAAGGTGGACACCCTTTGTCGTGTCAGATAATCTTTCTGATTGGAATATATATATATATATATATATATATATATATATATATATATATATATATATATATATATATATATGACAAAGGAGAAACCGAAAACATGTGAAAACAAATTGAAATAAATTACAAATATAAAAAATATATTTTTAAATTTAACATATAGCTAATTTTCTTGTATTGCACACACACACATACACACACACATATATATATGTGTGTGTATGTGTGTCTGTGTGTTTGTGTGTCTGTGTGTTTGTGTGTCTGTGTGTATGAGATTATGAGATAACGATATATACAGTGGGACCTTGCAGTACCAGTTTAATTAGTTCCCAGACCGGAGACGCATTCTGGCCACAGTTCTGCATGCAGAATTCAGCCACATCCTGCCAGGCCGCATCGATAAGTAATTTACAATGTTGAAGTGATCCTTCCATTAATTATGAAGGGCCATGTTTCTATTCTCGGTAACATAAAAGCACCGATGAAACAGGTGCTTGTTATAAAATTTCTATAAATTGGAAATCACTTGTTGGTCCATGGGCTACAAGATAGGGGGCGGCTGTAAGGTGGAAAGTAAAGAACTTTAGTAAATTTAATATTTTCCAAGATTTCATCGTAGAGGTTTGGAGGGTGTCCATGGTCATTATCAATGATGAGTAGGGCCTCCATAGGAAGACTGTTCTTTTTTTAGGAACGTGTGGACTTGTGGGTTGAAAACGTCGTTGATCTATTCTACAAAAAATTGCCCTGTGACCCAGGCCTTAATGTTAGCCACCCCCCCCCCACATGACCTGCATCTGTCATTTTTGAATCTTATGCGCCTTAAACGACTGTGTTCTCCAAATGATGCACAAGTAGGGGCTTGATTTTTCCGGTTACCACTAGCATTAGCGGAGAATATAATCTTTCATATATCTGACATCTTCTTCTCGCTGGTGATGCACGTTCTCCTGGGCATTTTCTTCCAAAAGAGTCCAGTCTCATCGAAGTTGAACACTTGTTGAGAGACATATCCCGCCTTTACGATAAACGAACTGGACTCTTCCACGAATTAATCGGCTGCTTTCTTATCAGAACTAGCTGTTTCAATGTCTCACGATACCGTGCACACCGGTTCGTTTCTTAAAATTGTCGAATCAGACCCGACTTGTCTTAAACTCTTCTGTTGGAGTCTCTTGGGTCGATGGTCTCGACTTCTGCTTCTGGATATCCCTATACAGTACTCGGGCTTTCTCAGCAATAATCCTTTCCGTCAGAGTATCGCCTGCTAGCTACTTCTCGTTAATCCAAAGAAGAAGCAGCTTTTCCATTTCCTCATGCATATTAGTCCTTTGCCTGGACAGCCCAGATGTACTCTTTGCTTGTGTAACACGCTTTATGTTCTCCTTCTGCTTCAAGATGCTTCAGATCTTTGGTGTTGTTCGGTCGTATTGTCCTGCTAAGTCCACAACATACACTCCTCTCTCGTATTTCCTGTTATTTCTTTCTTCACTTCTAATGTAACTAGCTTTTTCTTCTTATAACCCCTCTCTTTAAAAAACTACTTTCTCTGAATTCGTGGTTAAATAATTCCAGAAAAATATCTGGAACAAAAAATAGGGGGATGTTACCGCTACGAAATAAATACTTGAATTGAATGAGGTGGTGGTTGGTAACTAAAGGGAAAGGGAGGCAATCGATAGCGTTGGTAGGTGACGTTATCTGTGATAAGTACTTAGAAGAAATTTCTCCAATAAAACGAATAAATCTTCTGGATGTCAGGCGTTCACAGATACGCTTCACCTTGACTTTTAGCGTGTTGATTCTTTTTTTTTTTTTTTTTAAGCATATCACCCCAAGCAAGGCTGGAAGCCACTAGCACGCAAGGGGTTACAGAAGGTTTGGAGGAAGAGCAGATAGGAGTGGTAAAGGAGAGGATGTGGAGAAAGATAGTGGATCGATCAAGGCAAGGGGGTTACAGAAGATTTGGAGCGAGAGCCGATAGGAATGAAAGGTGAAAGGATGTGGAGAAGGGAAATGGATAGATCAAGGCAACTGGAGATGTCGATTGACATTACACTTAAATAGTTGGAGATTGTATTTGTCAGGGAAACAGGAATAAGGAAGGGAGTTCCACAGGCGAGAGGTGCGAGACATGAAGCTATTGGAGTAGAAGAGAGAAATAGATGACGTCAGCTGGCAATGCTTCACTTTACCGCAGTCACCGACTCCTTCCGTGTATATGACGGTTGTTCGTCCAGAGAATTTTAACTCGTGCTACGATACAAAAATGTACCCAAAATGGCAGCTCGTAAAGCAAGTTGTTCGTATAATGGTGCACTCGTACTACAAGGTTCTACTGTATTGAGAACATTTTCCAATTTTGTCTTACAATTTCAGAATTTCCTCAACATTAGCACTTGCTATAGCTGAAAATTTGGCTATTCGATTAAAATAATAAATTAAAAAAATATATGTATGTTTTCGTTCGTTCCTTCTTCGAATAATTTTATAATATTTTAAAATTAAAGCAGGGATAAATTTAAAATTTGTAACTTTTATTTTTTTTAACTTTA
>OZ038485.1:44008860-44016360 GCA_964036315.1 Acanthosepion esculentum
TATATATATTGATATGTTGATATATATATATACGCTCTATCTCTGATGTTGAGCACTTTATCCCATAAATATAGCACGCTTTAAAACTATATTTCTGCACATATATATATATATATATATATATATATATATATATATATATATATATATATATATATATATATATATATTGTATATTTAGGCAGCAATCGTTCTTTTATGCAAGTTTCATTAAAAACGACAGACAAGGTAGTACGGTTAAGTTTTTTAATTAATTTTTCTTGTGTACGAACAAGAGCTTTATTTGCTGGACAAAGGGTGTGTAAGAACTGTCCAAATGTTTTATTTTTCCGAGCGCTTTCGGCTATACCTTTAACTATTATCAAGGATTATTTGATTTTTCAGATTAATTGAGTGTGTGCATTATGTGTATGTCTAAGTGTGTAGTATGGGTGTTTTAATTTCCAAATACGGTTAGCACGTTGTGGCTTTGTTCGTAGTTAATATTGTTGAGGGTAGGCTTTTTCTTTTTTATTATTAAAGCCTCCATTATTTTTAACCTTTTTTTACAGGTGGAAGCAATTAATATGTTTGTGTTTTCTACGAGTATATTTCTAATGGAGTCTGGTAATTTTTTGTGTGTGTTCAAATGCCCCTTACGGAACTGCTTTCCTAACGAAACCGGACTCATAAATAATTACGTCGGTTACACAACTACATGCTTATCCAGACGTCTTACGTTACACCTATCTGATCACAGCTCCATTAGAACCCATTTAAACATATATATATATATATATATATATATATATATATATATATATATATATATATATATCAACATTTGCAGATGAACACACATATGTGAGTGTGTGTGTGCATCTTCAAGTGTTGATATATATATATATATATTTATTTATTTATTTATTATAATTTTATCATATAGACAAAACCATTTTACTCACAACAAAGATGCAACTTGGTTTCAGTGCATTTTAACTGCACATCTACGGGTGAGGGTCGAAAATGGTTATGAACGATCCTGTTTGTAGGCAAGCCTGGATGTAAAACGTCACTTCCTTTTTCCATTTTTTGAGAAGAAAAATGTACTTAACAAAAGTATCTAAGTGAAACGATAGTTGTTGTTGACAACAGTTTGGTGTTGGGTGGGTCGGGTAGTTAATGTTGAATGGAGTGTGGACATTCTTCCGATGATAAGCATCGGTCAAAGTTTGGGTAGGTCAACCACCTAGCGTCCTAAGTTTGAGAGGTAGGGGAGGGAAGATAGCGATAGGGGATAATATCACACTTTTGTAGGTAAAAAGAATTTCGAGTTAACATTTATAATTATTAGGAGTAGTTATATTTAGGTTTCTCGGTAAGAATTCTAAAAGTTGGATTGCATTTCTTTATGTTTGGGTTATCACTATTTATTTTTTAATCGAAAGAGCGTTTTTTGTGTATATATAATTATAAAAGATTCCTAATTATGGGATTTGGAATTTAGCAAGATTGTAATGTTAAATCCTTAGTATGTCTACAGAAAACGGTAGTCTCATGTCTCTGGTTTAATAATTGTTTATTATTTAAAAGTTCGATAATACATATTTTCTCCTGTAAACATAGGAAGCAAGGTTCGCTCAGTGAATTACAGGTTCTGGCTTGTTTTAGGATTTTCCATTTAACTTTAGGTGTTTTTTCTTCTTCCTTGAGTCTCCAAAATTGTTTCGAAAGTGATGTCATATTTCGTTTGGCCGTATTTGTAAAGGAGTTTAAGTGGTTGTAATACCTATCCTTAAAAGGTCTGCTAGTAGACCCTACATACAGCTTAATATCTCCGGGGTTCTCATTTGATGAGATATAGGCCATATACACTATGGATTTGGTTAAGCATCTGTTTGATAATGGACATATATATATATATTTTAAATAAAAACAGACCACTTTAAGGTTCCATATAATAAATTATTTCACCACAGCCCTTTTAAAGGACAGCGGATCATCAGATTTTATTAATCTGATTATCCGCTGTCCTTTAAAAGGGCTGTGGTGAAATAATTTATTATATGGAACCTTAAAGTGGTCTGTTTTTAGTTAAATTATTAGCTCTGATTTACATTGAGCTCTCTGGATTTTATCCTCCTTGGGTCTACCCATACGGATTACCTAGTTTTTCGTAAACTAACTAACTATATATATATATATATATATATATATATATATATATATATATATATATATTTCAACACTTGCAGATGTACACACACAAACACACACACACACACACACATGAAATCATTTTAAACTTCTTTATAAGCATAAATTTTACTTGTAATAAACAAATAAAATGTAATTTCTATATTTCCCACAGGAATATATGAAACTACACAGTGGTCGATGGCATATGATAATCGTGTGGTCGCTTCTTCGACGACTGAAACGTTAATTTGATCCCCACTGATTATCACACATTATCACTGATTATCACACATTGTTGGCTCATTGGCTGATTTTGTTTATCAAGCTATTTGGGTTATTTAATGCCAAAATCTAAATATTTTGAACATAATTTAATACTTTCATAGTTAAGGTATTTTTTGGTTTTTAGATATAGAGTTTGCAGATCATAAAATGCATTGTTGGTACGTTTTTGAAAATGTGTTGCTGGTAAATTCACCAGAAAAATGTATTGTTGGTAATTTATTTTATAAAAATGTAATTTTACACATTTTTTTTCATTTTGCTATAAAAATGTATTCTTGGTCATTTTACTATAAAAATGAAATGATTAATTGGGGGGGGGGGGCACTATTTGCCGATAGCTGGGACCCTAGTATATGCTACCACCCCGTAGGCCAGTTGTGATAGACGAAACAATGATTCCCAAATGGATATAAATATATATTAATTCTCACGTTCAAATGTCGGATTAAAAATAAATCATTATTTATACACTGGGTAATTGAAAAAAAAAACTCCCTATTTTACTTTTGATGAACTCTCCCGTCTAATTATAATTTTACAAGACTGGAGAGTCCATCATACATAAAATAGGGACTTACTTTTCAATATATATATGCGTGTGCTTATACTTAAAAACAAAAGCGATATAAGCAAAAAACAGAAGCGTCGGGAAACTGAATGCTATCTGTCTAACAAGACACATCCCATAAATAAAATAAATAATCATTTATTTATCAGCGTTTCCATATCTTCAGCGTTTCCCCTCGTTTCGTAAGTATAACCGAGGCTCGTGTTTTTACATCTCCTTTCCCTCTTACACATGCAAATCCATTAATAAAAAACATTACCTTCGTCTATTGAAGTACTTCAAGAGGACGAAACTCCTTACACAGAATTTTTCTACTTTGTCATTCATTTACCGAATATATATCTATGTATGTAGATTAACGCTAAATCTATCTGCAAAGAAAAGTTCATACATACATACATATATATATATATATATATATATATATATATATAAACAGTGTGTATCAAAAATAATTATATATATATATACATATGCAGAGAGAGAGAGAGAGAGAGAGAGACACACACACACACAATTATATATATAAAGACATATGTTTATATGAACTTTTGTCCTTGTGTTGTTGTGCGTAACCCGCCTCCAATTTTTGTAAAATTATTTTTGATACACCCTATATATATATATATATATATATATATATATATATATATATATATATATGTATATATATATATATATAATCGTCTATTTTGGAGTCAATCTTACTTTTATACAAGTTTCATTACAGTCAACTGACAATGTACTGGGGTTAAGCTGTTTATTTAATTTTCTTGCGTTCGTGTAAGTATTTTATTTTCTGTACATGAATTTTATAAGAGCTTTCCAAATGTTCCGCATATCTGAGCGCTTTCGACTATTCTGTTAGCCATTATCAAGGATGTTTTTTGTTTTTTTTATCTTTAACTTCGTGTGTAGATTTTTTGATATATGTTTCTAGATTGATGAGATTTTTTCCCAAACACGTTCAACACATTATGCCCATGTTCATGTTGAGTGTTGTCTTTTTCTTTCTTTATTATTAGTGTTTCCATTATTTGTAGCCTTTTTATATGTGGATAAGGCTATTTTACTTGTATTTTCTACAAGCATGCTGCAGGCGGAATTTGGTAGGTTTCCGTGTTTGTTTAAATGAGTCCAAATTGGGCCGTGGTCAGAGAGGTGTAAAGTGAGTCTGCTTGATAAGCATGTAGTGGTATGTCCAATGTAATTATTCATGAAATTGGTTTGATCAGGAAAACAGTTACTTATGAGACATGTGAATTCATAAATATTATTGGTTTTCTGTGAATGACATCTTGATGATAAGGTTTTATTAAGTTATTTTTTTATAGTAGAAAAATATATTTAATTTTCTTGTTCTGGTAAACTGGTGTCTTATATTTCTTTATAATGTCTCTCTCTCTCTCTCTATCTCTCTCTCTGTATATATATATATATATATATATATATATATATATATATATATATATATATATATATATATATATATATCTGTGTGTGCGCGTGTATGTGTGTGTGTGCACGCACGTACAAAAAGGTAATGACAAATGAAAACGCACAGAAAGGTAATGAAATACAGAAAGTGCGCACAGAATTTCTTGTGTTGATTATACAAACGTATCAATAATAATGGCTTCCAGCAATGTTTCAACATCCAATTGCGATTCTCGTTCGTTACCTGCAAAACATTTATTTTTTATTATTTATTAAGAAAATTACAATAAATGTATTATAATAAAAATTATGAAAATAAAAATATTCAAAATGATTTTAAGGAATTCTAGCATCAAATGAATCCTAGAAACATTATTATAATACCATACCGGTAATACTGGAATAAACTGATATATATATATATATATATATATATATATATATATATATATATATATATATATATATCAGTTTATTCCTTATTATATTGATAGAGTTTACTTATTTTTTATAGAACATTTACATTTATACCTCACCTCTCCCTTCTCCAACCCCTATATATATATATATATATACTTTAAACCGACGAATGTTACCCTATATATATATATATATATATATATATATATATATATATATATATATATATATATATATATATATATGGATTTGGAAGGTATAAATGTAAACGTCTTATACAATTGTATAAATGTAAACGTCGGTCATATATATATATATATATATATATATATATATATATATATATATATATATATATATATATATATATATATATATTGTTCCCGACCTTTTAATACTAATAAACAAATCTGCACATGCGTAAATCTATACCGTCCCCCACCTCGCTCAAAAGTCCAAGTTTATTTAATTTTTCATTAAAAAAGGACAGAGGTGCGTCCCAAAATTAAGATTTTTTCTCATGCTTCTATTTTGTCTAATGCCAAATAAATACATTCTTTCTTTCTTTTCTTCTACTTTTTTCATCTTCTTCTTTTCTTCGCCTTCCACTTCTTTTCTTTTGCTTATTTTTTTCGTCTTCTTTTTCCTCTCCATCTTTTCGTCTTCTTTTTATTATTATTCAGTTTATTGGAAAGTCTCCCATCGCCTACTATACCTACATTATGTAAGAAGCATAAGTGGGCTCTCTCTCTCTCTCTCTCTCTCTCTCTCTCTCTCTACATATATATATATATATATATATATATATATATATATATATATACATATTTATATATATATATGGGGTAAGGGTTATAGTTGTTCCAACAAGAAGATAGTGTTTATATTAAAAAGAAGAAAAGAAGAGAGAAACCGAAAACGTTTTTGGGTTGTAATGTAGATTGTTTTTTAAATATATATTATATTTTCCATAATATTTATTTTATTCATTATATTTACATTATGGAAAATAAAGCATAATATATATATATTTTTTTAAATCCACATTATAACCAAAAACGTTTGCGGTTTCTCTCTTTTTAACATATATATATATATATATATATATATATATATATATATATATATATATATATATATATGTATGTATGTGTGTGTGTGTGTGTGTGTGTGTGTGTGTGTAATTTAAATAATGTAAAAAGACGAATTAAGCAAATCTTAAGGGAGTACTGTACAAAAGCTCACCGGAGAAAAAGAGCTCGATGCTTTATTTAATGGCAGAGCATTAATATAATTTTCTTAATGTCTTTCCGGGTATCATGACAGACCCCACTACTAATAGTTTTATGAGTTTGCACTCTGTCATGAGAATGTCTGCAACTGTTATTTGTTTTATGAAATGGATATTTTATACACCCTCTGCTAGCTACAATGAAATTAGTTGATATGTACATAATATGCACACACCAAACTAAACTCACCAATTGGGGAAATGCCCAGGTTCCAAAGAATCACCATTATTAGGCGAGAAAAAGAAAATTGCTATCAAGCACTTTCTGGGCAAACTTTTGATATTTTTCTGGTGTTTTTTTTTCTTTTCTTTTTTTTAAAAAAGAATTCCAGTGAAAAAAAAATGCAAAATGATGGGACCTTGTTGCCATTCTGGTACTGTGCTTAAATTCATAAAGGTACCATTAAGGAAAGTTCATCACATCAATTACTATGAAAGTATTTATGGGAAATGCACAGCGAGACAACTTTACGGCAGTGGGAAAGTGACTGAAGCCGAGACGCTATGACGGGACCAATAATATTGCTGATTCTTCTTTGGATTTTATCAAGAACTTCTAAATACATAGCAGAAGCACCGGAGCAATATTCTAAGCATAGAAGAGTGGTAGACTTATAGATATGTAAAGTAGATTCTGGAGATAAAAATTGTCTAACACGACACATTGAATCAACTTTCTTAGCAGCAGACTTAACAATTGATTCAGTATATTCTTTCCAGATTATCTCAGCCGAGAATGTTAAACCGAGAAGGCGAAACGGGTCCCTCTCCTGGAGGTTAGCTGATGGAAGGCAGAAAGGGATACCTCAGATGTCCGATACTAACGTTAGCATCAGACATGCTGATGGAAGGTTGAAAGGGCTACCTCAGATGATTGACTTCCCTAGAGAGATCAGTTTACAATTGGATCGTCTATTAACTTTAATATATATATATATATATATATATATATATATATATATATATATATTATATGAGATTATAATAAAACATTTCTGAAATCGTTACACAAAAGCTTTCATGTTTCAATATTATGATTTTACTTTTTCAGGCGATGTAGGTAACTGGTGATTAAAATGATTTTTAAGGAAATTTAAAAAGATTATGACTTGATTAACCAATTAAGTGTCAGATCTGCGCTAAATAGAAAGGTAAGCCCAGAGAGTGGAGGTGGGTAAGCTATTTTTTCATGCCACGATAAACCGGAACATAGACAGCCCATCATTGACAATTGCGAAATATATATATATATATATATATATATATATATATATATATATATATATATATATATAGTGGATTCACTCGTCGTACTGGACGT
>OZ038485.1:44023860-44066360 GCA_964036315.1 Acanthosepion esculentum
AAAGTGACTGTCATCATATATATATATATATATATATATATATATATATATATATATATATATATATACAGAAGCCACACTTACTCTCCTCCATAAAGGACTATCAACGGCAACCATCAGGAATTCTGGTATAGACATACCTGTCCATTGTTTGACATTGTCCAACCAGTTTTTGCGTTGGCGTCCACTCCTACGTCCACCTTCCTCGATGCCTTGAATGATGGTCTTGCACAGGTTGTCGTGCCTTGTAACGTGTCCAAACCACGCCATTTTTCTCCGTTTGACAGTGGCGACAAGAGGTTTCTGGTGGCCCACAAAACGTTCAACCTTTTTCCGCACATACTCATTGGTTTTCAGTCCCCAATAGAAGATGCCAAATAATTAAACACACACACACACACACACACACACACACAGACACACACATGTGTGTGTGTGCGTGTGCGCGCTCACGCGCGTGTGTGTGCGTGTGTGTGTCTGTGTGTGTGTCTGTGTGTGCGTGCGTGCGTGCGTGCGTGCGTGCGTGCGTACCCGTGTGTGTCGGAAGCAATTATTCGTTTAAGCAATTATTATTAAATACGACAGACAAGGAATAGTTTGTTAATTTTGTTAATGTATTTTTTCGTGCTTGCATACAAGCTAGCAGAAGAGCATTGCCTATGACCCTTATTCGCTATAATTAATAATAACAATAGTAGTAATATTAAATGACAGCTGTAGAATTAGCACCCCACGACCAGAAGAGCATTGTCTTTACCAATTATTCGCTATAATTAATAACAACATTTTTTTGTCTTTCAGGACCTATGCAATCATGACTCTTCACGGATTTTTTTTTTTACAGTAAAGTTCACCCTGTACAAAACCCGTTGCCACTCGGGTTACATTAAGAGGCAGTTTATGTGGATAGGAGAGAAAGATAATGGCTAACCCTAGACTTGAACAGGTTGAGATTGTAAATGATCGGGGAAAAATCCTTTTCACAGAGCAGTGATACCCGGGGGAAAAAAAGCTGTTCAAGTGGAACTTCTCAGCCAACGAAGGGAATATGGGTGGCATGTAAGTGTCATGGCGGGTCTAGGCGTGAGGTTTTAACATAGCAGAACCAAAGAATATAGTTCGTCCGAGCACTTTCCATGGAAATAGCAATAGAACAGTGAGAGGCTCGCCACATCACACCTGTGAGGGAGAGGCTGGAGAGTGGAAACTAATTTGTCACCCACAAGCACTCCGAGACGCTTTTGGGCTTTATCTAGACTGGAAAGTGAGGACTGGGCAGCTCCCGCCTAAATATGACAACAGTGCTTCATTTTAGGCCTGGTTTGGTTCTTATAAGTTAGGCGATATCATGTGGGGCCAGGTATTTACTAATGCGGTACAGGAGCCGACCATTTTTCCTGTTTCTTTTACGATTGGTCGTACATACAAGTTCTACTTGATGTCAGGTGTGATATTAGACCCAATAGTCTATCAAGGCACAGGGCCTCCTCGGGGGGACATCCATTCATCATGACTGGCGGTGGTTGGGGTTCTAATCGGCGATCTGTTCGTTATTATATGTAAATTGCCATTCAATTTTGTAAAAGAGAGTGGAGTTGTTTCTCGTTAACTTTACGGTTTGGATTTCACAGTTTTTCCTTTTAATAAACTGGTTACCACCTAAAGCTAGAGAACCATGTTTACCTTGCTATTTAACTCATAGCTGGATATTGGAAGAAGTGTCGGATTCAGGCCTTTCTCAAAAGCATTTATGCTAGAGTGAAAGACGACCCGAATAAGAGCATTGACTTTACTCCTTACTCGCTATAACTAATATATAACAATAATATTAGCGTGAAATGGCAAGAGATAAATGAAATATATCACTGGTAAAATATCAAGCGATAGCTGCGCAGAGGACACCTGAAGAGAGAAAAACAAAATCTTTAAACGTTACATACGAAAACAAGTGTATGAGAACTAATTTAAAGTTTAGACTGACAAATCATAAAAAACAGTAAAGAGATGAAACAGTATATTCCATAGTCACAATAATATAAGAAAAATGGTTTAAAAACATTACATAGGGAATTTAAAAAACCGAACGGAGAATGTCATTGAATTGCCTATACAGAGAATATCTAAAGAACGAATCAACTCCTAATAAATACATCATGCCAAACTACTCCAAGGTCAGGATTAAGAAATCTAGAAAAAACAGTAAATGCTGACATTTCAGAAACAAAGAAAGAGAAAGAATATAAAACAGACACGAGTGAGTTGCACCAGTTAGGTACTAAGAACTGACTTGGATCGGTTATATAGATAAACGGCATCAATACAAACTCGAAAAATAAGATCACTAATTGCTTTAGGATTTCGACATTCAGACTGACAACCGACTGACTGACTGGATAAAATTAAGTAAATTGTTTCTGAAAATCATAAAATAAAAGAATAAACGGCCTGTCAGATTGTGTACCTAACTCTGTTATCGGGTCATAGAAGGAAACATGAAGAAAAGAGGGAAATCTGCGGAAAATACCAGTGTGCTGAGAATGGTGATTTTCTAAGTGCAGCTTAGATGTGGCACAAGGCCGAAAGTATGGGGCACCCAGTGAAAATCGATTTCAGTACTCAGCCATAATTGTTCTATCGAGACAGGGTTACTGACATCAGAACGCGTCGAGGTGCCCTAAAATACTGATTTATTAAGCAAAGCTTAGATGTGGCACAAGACCGATCGTATGGAGCATCCACTTGGAATTCAGAGTCCTCCTTCTAATAGACTGGTTGTCACTAATAGACCATTCGTAATTGATCCAGCGAGACAAGTCTGTTAACCATTTCACCAGGCAGAAATGTTCAGTGAGCTGACAATGATATGCATTATGAAGATTAGAGTCCTACTTATAGTAGTAGGAGCACTCGTCACTAGATGCCCCATACTTCCAGCCTTATGCCACATCTAAGTTACACTTAGAAAATCCCCATAAGAGGCACGGTGGTGTAATGGATAGCGGTTCGGATTGAGGAATCGGAGAGTCGAGTTCGAATTCCAGTTGAATCCATTACATTCACTTACGTGCTAATTTCCTTGAGAAAAGTATGGATCCTCTTCTACCCCCAGCTATGGGTAAATAGCAGGACAGACCTCGTTTGAATGGCAACTGGTCTGCCGCAACTTACCGTGGGACTCGTCAATCATCTATCGTAAGATACATGATCGCCTACGCGTGTATCACGCATGGCACAACTGACTAACCGAGTTGGAGTACATAAACACAGGAATCAGAGTTAAATGAATTGGAAATAGGAGCAACGTTGCTGGGCTCTGTCAGGATACTGAGGCGGGTGCTGAATAATAATAATTAGTTTTCACAAATCATTATAATGAATTCAGAAAAACACCAACTCTTTGCTTTTTAGAAAAAGAGATGAAACTGAAAACCATATAATTAGTGAATATTGCAAACTGATTCAGAAAAGGTATAAGCACAAACATGACTGGGTGGCAGCAGTCATAAAATAAGAACTGTGCAAATAAATTTTGTCTATCATATATATAAATGGTACCAATAGAAATCCTAGACTGTCCTGGAAAAAAAAAAACTCACAAAATACTTAAGTATTTCGAATGACTACTTTATCCAAGCAAGTAAATTGGATCTGATAATCGTGAATAAAGGAAAGAAATAAAGCCTGTCAAATTGTGTACGCGACTGTGTTATCTGAGCATAGACTGAACATGAAGAAACATGGGAAATTGGGGTAAAATTTTTCTATTTGCCTTGTCCCTTCAGGGCGTAGTTGGTCATGGCTCTCCACAATCTCCTATCCTTTGTAGCTGTTGATAAAGTTTGTCGTTTCGGTTTCTTAATTCCTGTTCTGCCAACCATTTATACAAACTCGCTGGGTAAGTTTTTCAGTGCATTCCCCTGTCCCCCTTGTCTTCTATATGACCTGTGGGTATCAAAGTTGCGAGCACAGTTGCAGAGTCTATATAATAGACAAATATTTACCTTCTATCAACATGACAAAAAAAAGCCAGAAAAAATATGAGGCAAATGAGATATTTGAATTGATCTAACGGCCTCGATATGTATATCTAACCGTTTGTATTCAAGTATGCCTATCTGCTAGGGTGGCTAGCTAATCCCTATTGCAGACGCCAACTCAGGCGCATCTATGTTTGTTCAATAGCCAGTCTGTGGTTTATACTGCTGATCTGACGTTAGTTGTAGTTTCTGGGAGGGAGCGCATAATCTGGCTTGATCAACAGTTTGAACAAGGCCAGTGCGTTAAAAAATCCCGGCCACGATGACTTGAGACTTCGTGCCAACACGACCATCGGCGGTTTCTGAACAATTGCCTCTACTTAATTTCGTTGGCAAGGTTTAGAGTGTCCTTCCAACGGTGATACCCTGACGTTATTATGAAGTCAATGACCCGATAAATCGATCATTTTGAGATTCGAATCTGGGTTTCATAGTCAGAATGCTAAAGAGATAATGTTACTTGAAGTGAAAGTCTTGGGTATGACGATAAACTACGTCCAGCAGCAAAGCCTCTGATTTGAAGAGCATGGAACAACCATGCTGCTGTCCATGTGTGGTAGCACCTGTTAGGGTTCTAGCTATGGACAAAAAGTGAACCCCCCAAACAAGACACTATGAAAGTATAAATATACATTTTTATAGTAAAAATACTAGCAATACAATTTTCTATAAAATAATGATCAACAATATATATTCATAGTAAAATTACCAACAATACATTTTATCTGTAGTTGAAGTCATACAAATACATTCAAAATATATTCAGTTGAATTCATAAAATTGTGTTCAAAATATTTAGATTTCGGCTTTAAATAACCCATATAGGTTGATATGCCGCTAAACAAAATCAACCAACTAACATGAAAGAACTCTTTCACGACATTAATCAAATAATATCCTACAACTTCTGAAATAAATCAAACCGTATTCCAAAATATAACGTCAGCAAAACTACAACATAATTTACACATACCACCACTTCTGGTAATTATATCCACACAAATATGTATAGGCACAAATGCTTAATATGATTTACCATGTATTCAACTGCGAAAGCAGAATGACATATATCATATTTATATTACTTTAAAACCTCCAAGAAAATTACATTTCGACATTAAATGACACATAAGGACTTGATATGCCGTTAAACACACAAAACAAACCAAAAACCAACTTGCAATGATGTATAATTAACGATGCAGCTAAGCCCCACCCCACCCCGCCCTATATGTAAACGTTAACATTACCACATCGCAAGATGTCAGTTTTTGCAAGACAGCTTGAAAGAACGGCACATGTAGCATTTGCAATTTTGTTAATCGGGCACTGAGATGGAAATCAAAGAAACAGATAAAACCAAACTTGAATGTAACATAACAAAAACAGAAAGATTACTGAGCAGGGATTTGGATTATATGGAAGACTTCATAGTTTGATTTCCCGCGAGAGCTACCATTTTCGACAGATATAGTAGCCCAAGGCCTACAAAATAACAATAAACAACACTAATATGCGTATTAACAACAGAAAGTTTTATCTTAGGACGTCAGCAGAAAACACGACGAAAATAATACTGATATTATCCTCACAACTAGTAAGAGTGTTCAGAGACTAAGGGACAAATTATACGAATTATTTTCTTTTTATCACGGGAAAATATTCAGCCGTTATCTTTCCAAACAAGTTTTTAACGGATGTATTCAAAGTGTGCTTCGGAGAATAAAATACAAATTATTAGAACTTTTTTTTGGCAAACTAGGAACTTCGTGCCCGAAAAATAAAATAAAATAAAATTAACGGTGTGTCAAAACGACGGTGTTTTTTTTTTTCACTCTTGAGACTGCTATTATTTTAACTATCATCATTGCTCGGCAATATTTTATGGCTTTAAAAAGCGAATTTATACATGTTTTATTTTGTTCTTATAAATCTTTATATATTAAGAACAATTTTGTAGGAAATATATATGACAAAGTAGGAAAAGGTTTTCGGGTGACGCGTTTCTTCATTTAGAACTTCATCGGACGAGGATAGAGTCCTAAAGTACAAAATTCGTCACACGAAGACTTTTTCCACTTTGTCACACACACACACACACACACACACACATATATATATATATATATATATATATATATATATATATATATATATATATATATATATATATATATTGGAAACGATCTATGTCAGGTCCAGGCAGCCCTCCCTCTGTTAGGGCTTGGCTTTATTTCCATCTGATATTTCGACCTCTGTTTTATCACATGTTTCTCATGTTTTTATATTTTATATTGCAATATTTAGTCTTCCCTCGATTGCAGCTGTTGAGCGAGGGCGAAACTGGTCGGCTAGCAAATTTTCTTTTCCTTTTAATCATGAATGGTAAAGCTCGTCTTGACGTTTTTATTTCCATAATATATATATATATATATATATATATATATATATATATATATATATATATATATATATATTCATCCATCCGCAGACAGGCTGTTTTGCTGTATCACAACTCATCAGCGTGGCTAGACATCCCATTGCTTCAAGCCGGGATTGAAACGCGACTGATTCGGTAACAGTCGGAGATTTTCCCCTAAGCCATCGGTGCACGGTTGAAAGAAAGGCGAAGTTTTACGTAACTATTCTGTGAATAAACACGCTAATGACAGATAGGGCTCAACTCAGCGAAGAGCCTTGTAATGTTAATAGTATTAGTCATTGTTTAAAAATTTGCACTTATCTCCCAACAGTGCACAACCGAATTTAAGTTTATCGGGTGCGTATCATATACATTGTTTTAATTAAAACAATTGTGGCACTAGGCCAAAGGAGTAATAGGGAAAAGCTAGTATACACTTTCTATACTAGAAGTAGTTAATCTGATTCAACACCCGTTCATTAGAATTTGCTCATTCACCACAAAAAACACACCCCTCAGCATTCAATGCTACATATACCACTATAGCACAATTTCACAGGGAGTCTAAAAAAAATAACGAAAAAATATATAGTTTCAATATGTACAAATAGTTCGAATGTCTCTTTTTTTCCATTTATATTTTAGATATATAAAAATAGATTCCCATGAAATGAGAGGGGAATAGTGAATCCATAAAACGAAACTCTAGTATAACAAAACGTTCGAATTAAACATAACAGATGTTAGTAGGACTCAACCACACAACAGAAATAATAACAATGGCCGCTGTATTCTGTCTTTAGAGAGAATAAGGAAGCACACACACTAACGGGTAGAGAAAGATAAAAAAAAATATATATGTATGTATATCTGAACGTGTGTGTACGTCCACGTATATGCAAACACACACAAAGACACAGACACACACACGCACGCACGTACAGACACAAACACACACACACTCACACATATGCTAAAAGCAGAGATTGTAGGTATGCTATATTTATGGGTAAAAGTGATTAATATCAGATGACCTGAAGATCACATTGAATCATGAAACAGTCTGTCGTAGCTTGATATATATATATATATATATATATATATATATATATATATATATATATATATATATATATATATATATATAAAAACAGACCACTTTAAGGTTCCGTATAATAAATTATTTAACCACAGCCAGAAAGAATAGAAATGTTACATCTAACTCAATCGTGTCTCTCTACCCCCTTCACTCCCTCACTCCCTCACTTCGTTAATTTACTTATTACTGGCCGTCATAAATGTGTAAATTTCTTTTCATTTTTCGTTTCAACCTTTGGAAATAAAATCTGAGGATCCGCTGTCCTTTAAAAGGGCTGTGGTGAAATAATTTATTATATGGAACCTTAAAGTGGTCTGTTTTTATTTAAATTATTAGCTCTGATTTACATTGAGCTCTCTGGATTTTATCCTCCTTGGGTCTATCCATACGGATTACCTAGTTTTTTGTAAACTAACTAACTATATATATATATATATATATATATATATATATATATATATATATATATATATATATATATATATATATATACATACAGTGTAACGCGGATATAAGAGATCCGGATATAAGAGAAACCCGGATATAAGTGAGTTTTTCTCTGGTCCCAAATTAGAGCCTTTGTGAATGTATATATAATAGACCCAACCCGGATATAAGAGAAACCCGGATATAACAGACTTCTTCTCCGGTCCCGATAACTCTCTTATATCCGGGTTACACTGTATATATATATATATATATATATATATATATATATATATACAAAACAACGACAGACGGTTTCATGACAGTACATACACACACATACGCACACACATATGCACACACACACACACACGTATATATATATATATATATATATATGTGTGTGTGTGTGTGTGTGTGTGTTTTCTTTGGCTTCTTCAGGTTAGAATGAAAGAAAGACAAAACTATATGTGAGAAAAATGACTCTCATGATATCTAGTAGCCAAAAAGCAAATTAAATTAGGAAAACAGTTCTAACATATGGATATGCCTGGTTGGGTGTGTATGCATGTGCACACACACACACACACACACACACATATATATATATATATATATATATATATATATATATATATATATATATATATATATATATATGTAAAATAAAAACACTTTCTAGTGTTGGTAGACTGATTCAAAATCCAACAACACCAAACGCCTCTGATATAGATAAATCAAACAAAGAAAACAGGCGGACAGACACTCCCTTGTCTGGATATTGGAGGTGATAAGTTAATCTAATTTAATTTGATTTATAGTCACTGCATACTCTTAGTGTTTATTTGATTATTATACGTAACTAGTAGAATATACCTTAAAAGTTCTTTTCTCGTTTTTTATCTATCTATCTATCTATCTATCTATCTATCTATCTATCTATCTATCTCAACCTGTTCCTATCTATCTATCTATCTATCTATCTATCTATCTATCTATCTATCTATCTATCTATCTATCTATCTATCTCAACCTGTTCCTTTCTATCAATCTATCTATCTATCTATCTATCTATCTATCTATCTATCTATCTATCTATCTCAACCTGTTCCTATCTATCTATCTATCTATCTATCTATCTATCTATCTATCTATCTATCTCAACCTGTTTCTATCTATCTATCTATCTATCTATCTATCTCAACCTGTTTCTATCTATCTATCTATCTATCTATCTATCTATCTATCTATCTATCTATCTCAACCTGTTCCTATCTATCTACCTATCTATCTATCTCAACCTGTTCCTATCTATCTATCTATCTATCTATCTATCTATCTATCTATCTATCTATCTATCTATCATGTTGACTATTTGTTTCTTTCTTATTCTTTGTTTTTCAATTTTCCCTTATCGACCTATACTTTGGCATTTCGGTGGAGTGTAATGGTTAGCAAATTTGCCTAGATCAGTTACGACTGACTTAGTGAATTCCATCTTCATTGAGTGCTCAGTGCTTTCTGCCTTGTTCCACATTAAGCTATGCCTATATTTTCCTTTCTTTTTTGTTTCGCCATTTCACAATTTTCCATTATATATCTCTGTACCTATCGACCGCATTTTTTTCATTTTCTTTCTTTCTTTCTTTCTTTCTTTCTTTCTTTCTTCTGCCATTTTCAACATTTCTGTCTTCCTTTTTATCATTTTCTGTCAGTATTTTTACCCCATTCCTTCTTTTATTCCTTTTATGATCTTCTTTTTTTCTTTTTCTTTTTGTTATTTTGTTTTTTGTTTGTTTGTTTGTTTCTTTCTTTCTACATGTTCTATATTTTCCCTTATCTTGATATCAATTATTTTTTCTTTCTTTCTCTTTTTCTCAATTTTCTATCTATTTTTTTTTTTACATTTCTTTCTTTCTCTCTATTATCTATATAACCGTTTTCTTTTAATTTCTTTTGCATTTTTTGTGGACATGTATCTTGGCTTGGGATAGTAGTAATTCTTTTAGGAAAGGAGATATTGGGAAGAAACCGGGTTGCAGATTTATATTTTGATAAAATTCGGTAGCCACACTTTCAAGAATTTTCCTTTTAAGTTACTTTCTTTTTGATAAATGTGGCATTCGCTATGTTAAAGTTGTGGTCGTATTTTAGTGATACATAGAAATCTGTGTGTGTGTGTGTGTATATATATATATATATATATATATATATATATATATATATATATATATATATATTCTCTATTTAAGAAAAGCGCATCCATTCAGATGACTTTGTAGAAAGCTTCATATCTGCTCAGTTTCTTATCCGAAAGGTAAACTTTTTTGATGTCAACGAATACTCGTTGTCACTTTCGTAATGCTCGTTGTAGTAGAGACATTTTCTAATCGCAGATACAACTATAGTAACGCCGTTGAACAATACTTGTGTCAGACGCCTTTCAATAACACTCGCGTCCTGGGTATGACAATAAACTACATCCGAGTCCAGGCTATGATGATAAACTACATCCGCGTCCAGGGTAAGGCGATAAACTACGTCCAACAGTAAGCCATCTGATCAGGAGGCTTTGACGAGCGTGGAACAACCTTTTAATTGCTGGTCTTCCCAGGTCCACGATGACTTATTAGGGTCCCATCTATGGGCAAATAGTTAACCCCGAAACTGAGGTAAAAAGCATTATAAAAGTGTAAGAATAGGTTTTAATACCATAAATACTTTGTAAAAAAATTATTACCAGCAATAAATTTTTGAAGAAAAAAAATATTACCAGCAATACGTTTTTGAAAAAATATTACCAGCTATAGGTTTTTGAAAAAATAATATTAGCAGCTATACGTTTTGAAAAAGAAAACTATTACCAGCAATACATTTTTTATGAAAAAATATTAACAGAAATAGATTTTTGACAAAACAAAAATATTACCAGAACAAAAAAATGTTGTCGGCATTAAATGACTCATTGAGGTTGATATGCTGTAAAACAAAACAAACTAAACCAAACCAATAACACTCGAAACTAATAGTACATGCTCGATAATACTCGTTCGGAAAGTAACCACCGAAAAGTGATCTGAATATTAATTTGTATAGTGATCAGTATAGAGAAATGATATAGAGAATAGCGATCTGTATGGTAATAGAGGATAGTGTAGAAATAGGGATCAATTAGACGCCACGCTAATTCCCATATATAGATTTCCTTTACCATCACGTGATCTACTTATTCAAAATGAGATCGCCTGTGTTTGTTCTCTGGTGATGTGTGTTCAAACTCCACTGTCGACAGCGACACTTTATTCCTATATAACATAAACATGCAAAAGAATTAACGGATTTACTTCATCCGACATTATTATTACTTCGAACGTTATTATAGTGGAAGCTTCGTATCTTAAATAGGGCTCCCATTTTTATAGAGTGTATTACGTCTATCGTCATGCGCATTCGAGAAATCTTCGAACCTGCGTCCTCCTTTGTAGGACAAAGCACCGTTTTATCCAGTGTGCTTTACCGTTCGGCTACAGAGAACGTCGCAGCAAGTAAGGTTTTATTTTTTTTTCATTTTAAGGAAAGCACACCGTCTTCGCTCAGATTATTTCATCGATAGCGTCATATCTGAAATGTAAACATTGTAATTTCTAAAGAATTAATGCATTTATTTAAGCCTGAGCATTCGTGAAATCTTAGTAAAGAAGATGGATTTCCCGTCAGGGATCGAACACACGTATCCCTTTGTAGAGGAAACACACACGCACACACACACACACACACACACACACACACACACACACACACACACACACACACACACACACATATATATATATATATATATATATATATATATATATATGAAAAAATATAGTTTTAAGGTATGCTATATTTATGGGATAAAGTGCTCAATATCAGAGATAGACCGAATGTAAATATAAATATAAAAGTGAACATTGAAGTCAACACTCAGAGGCGACAGGCTGTTTCATGCTGGACTCAATCGTCAGGCCGACTGAATATATATATATATATATATATATATATATATATATATATATATATATATATATATATATATTAGTCGATGAAGAATAAATAGGCTACCCTCACCTTTTGAAAACCCGCCGACAAGACATAGCAACATATGTCTTGATCGCATCTCCACTAGTGTCTAATGATAATAACGCCCACCAATGACGCGTTCACGTCAAAACAAAGCCCTGGGTGACAGCAGCTTGATAAACAGCAATCATACCAAAATCGCCCTCAACGCAGTCACAGGAGGAAAAAAAAAGTGGGGTGGGTCTATAATTCGGTGGTGATAGGTTGGAGATGCAAACTCATGACCGGGTATTGGAGACAATGAGAAAATAATAACCGTCAACGGTAATCAAAAATGATACTTCCCCTCCACCCGTACTAATCCTTTTCTCATAAACACACACACACACACACACACATACATATGTACACACATACACATGTACACATAAACATACACAAGATACGCACGCAGAGCACGTGCACATATATACGCATGTACACGAATGTAAGCATACATTCACGCATCGATATGCACACATGCGTGCACACATGCGTGCACACACCATGTGCATACAGTCACATACCTACATACACAAGAACATGCACTATACACACACGGCGCGCACACACAAACACGTATACTTCCCTCCCCCCATACTATTCCCTTTCTTATAAATACACACACATACACCATACACGTTCATATATACGCACAAATACATGAACACTCACACATATGTACACACGTGTATACAGGCACATGCGTACATGCATATACTCAATACGCACATGACGTGCACACATGAAAACGAATACAAATATATACTCACATAAGCATGCAAATACTAAACACGCACGCACCGCAAACACAAATACACACACACACGTGCACAGATATATTTGGCATATACGCACATCTTAGAAACACGGAACGCGCATATTAAAGACATATACACACATACAAACACCACGCGCACACACATGGACGCAGATATATACTTACATATACACGCACACACATTTCACTTGCACGCAAAGTACATCGAGACATATGGCACATACGCCTATATACAAACACAGCACGTACATAATGCATACATATGCACGCATACACACACCTCACGCATACGCACAAAGACACAAATATATATTCATATATGCACGGGCTTACACACACTACACATGTTGGTACGCAACGTAAACATATATACACGCACATACACATATTACACACACAGCACGCACCCACAGACATTTACACACGCCCGTACTATACACACTACCCGCATGCGCACAATCGCACATGCTTAGACAATAGATACATACACAATCATATACATGCCTCTATAGCCACACGCACACATATATGGAGGAATGGCATAGTGACGTCACCTTACAATATAATTGGATTCTTGCCGAGAGAGTAAAGGTCAGTTTGACTACATCTTTTGATAATCTTTTGATAATATCTTTGCATTTAATGGTCCATAAAGCCCCTTTGGGCGCCTCACAACAACCTTGCCTCACACCCATTATTACTAAGGCGAGTTCGATTCCCATTGGTTTTATTGACTGATTCGTTTTCTACGGTTTATCAACACTTTGCAGGTTATTTAAAACCAGATAATATTTTTAGATTATAAGACTTTGGTGTGGGGGTAGATAATAATGGTTTAGTAATACATTTTTACTAATTAACCCATAGTTGGGGATAAGAAGTGGATGAATATATTTTCCAGGGACATTTGCGCGTAAGTGAATATCATGGACCCAACGGGAATTGGATCTCGGCTCTCTGATTAACAATTCCGATTTGAAATCCATTACACCACCCGCACATCCAAGCTTACAGCACCTGGTATTCCACAGCGGTCATCCATCCTGGTACTGACCCGACTCAACGTTGCTTAACTTCGGGGATCGTATATGAATCGGTGTTTGAACGTGATGTGGCAGATGCCGATTCTCATTGGGTACCCCATCACTTCTGCGTCTGTGTTGAACTATAGGCAGCCCTAGCCGGTATACGTATGAAAAAGTTTCTGTTTTCTCTTGTAACGAGCAATTGTTCGAAGGTACACAGAATAGGTTCGGGGCCAGATTAAATGTCGAACCTGAAATCGTTCCAGGGACCTGAAATGTGAGAATGGAGGAACGCCCGTGTTGGAATCAGCAAGGGTGCAGAGACAAATTTCTGGAAATTTGTGGATACTGATATCACACGACTTGCGACTCCATTTACCAAACACATCTGGTACAAACATACAAAATGTATCAAGCAATACGGGCCATCTTTAGCGAAACTTTATAAATTATCTTCATCATCATCATTTATACAGTTGGCGCATTTTGCGCAGTCGTGGTCACATTGATACCTCAATCCGAGCCGCTACACATTACTCCACCGTACCGCCATCTTTAAAAGGCGTCCTGGGTAAGACGATAACCTATATCCAACAGCACAAGGTCTCTGATCAGGAGATTTTGAGGAGCGTTGAACCATCTCTTAATTGCTGGTGTTCTCAGCTCCACCCTGGCCCGGAGTGGTAGCACCTTTTAGGGTCCCAGCTATGGGCAAATAGTTAACTCCTAAACTGGGGTCAAAACATTATGTAAGTGTAAAAATATGTTTTAACACCAGCAATACATTTTAGTTAAAAATTTTACCAGCAATACATTAAAAAAAAACCCCAAAAAACAGAAATACATTTTTGAAGAAAAAAAAATATTACCAGCAATACAGTTTTGAGGAAAAAAAACAAAAAAACAGCAATACATTTTTGTAGTAAAAATATTACCAGCAATACCTTTTGCAAAAAATATTACTAGCAATAAAAATCTTGTAAGCATTAAATAATCCACTGGGGTTGATATGTCGTAAAACAAACGAAAAACATCTTTAAAAGTCACTTTGCTTATTATTACGTGTAAGAAAACTCTACTGTAGGACCCAGTTCCCAAGTCGGTGTGCAGAATATTACAATTTCTTCGATCGAGTTCTGTCGAGTGAAGAGCGATAACCGATTATCTCATTATATCGTGTTCTTTTCCTATTCTAAACTACTTTGTTGTAGTTTTCCTCTTGTACTTTTCAATAATGTCTGTTTTGATTGCATTAATCAAATCCAGGCGCTACAGATTCTAAAACTGCGGTGAGTATTTTTAATGTTCATTCAATACAAGGCACAAGATCCACTCAAGGCAGAGGGTTACTGTGCGAACACATATTAGCGTAGGAAAAAAAGCGTTAGGAGTATAGAGCTGAAGCAGACTTTAAAAGGAACCGGAAACCCAATCCTAAACAAGAAGCAAGGGATAAACCTCTACTTTTGTACAACAAAACTGGAGAGGAGTGTGAACCGGACGATAAGTGGACCTATATACTCGTAAGAGGATTATACACAAAAGATTTTTTCATGATTTCGCAGCCTAAGTTATGAGCACGTATTATGCACGAGTAAGTATTATACACGAATTATTTCGACATCGAACTTTCACTGTTATACACTATCTTTAAAAGTTCCGGATTAAATACGCCCTTTAATTTAGGTTCTTTAAAACGGCTTTTGGCAAGGTGCTCAACAGACAGCTTTGCAGAATTTTTAGAATATATTCATATGAGAAATATATTGTCAGTCATAACTTATAATATATATCCTTATTTTTAAAAAATAACTATTGATAATTTGCTTTGTGAGTGTCTGGTTTTATCATTAAAAAATATTTATAAATAAATCCACAGAAACAGAATTAAGACACTATTCCAAATCCCCGAATAAATTATTATTTTACAAATGAATATAGGCTCCTTGATATACTTTCTATAACTTTCATTAGTCCTTCATTCATTGACTTGGTCAACTCTTTCGATCTTAACATTATTTGCAGCAATTTTTAAAAAATATTGTTTTCCATTTTTACATACATCTCTATTAATGTTGGACCACAAGTTTTCTTTTGGACTAATAACTGAAGATGGGATGGTGTGATGATACATCTTTAAAACTGCTTTTGACAAGGTGTGCAACAGAAAAGCTTTGCAGAATTTGAAGGAGCATTTTCTTGTATGAATATAATATTTAGCTTAAAGCTTCTTGGTTTTGAAGTATACTACTTTAAAAAAAAAATCTTTTTCCATGTACTTATTTCTCTTGGCCCTCCATCTGACTCCCCCTGCTATACTCTTTACAAGAGTCTGATCAGACCAAAACAAAAATAGAATATTGCTGCAATATCTGGGTTGGAGATACGCAGTCTTCACTTACCTGCCTTGATAAGAGTTCAAAAGCATCTGTGCTGTCTTGTGGGTGATGAATTATTTTCCACCCTACAACAACTTTCCCATAAATGAAACATTATAAGCCTCTCACTGCTATATTGTTATTTCCATGGTATGTATTCTGACTAGCTACATTGCTTAGTCTCAGCCTCCACTGCAACCTTTATAACTGGAACATGCTATGCCATGTACACAAGTATGAATCATCCTCATTCCTTTTGTATTCCATTAGTAAGGAGTAAGTTCCTTTTGGACAGCTTCCCAGGAACTGCTGCATTGTGAAACACTACTGGCGAGATGTTTTCCCAATCACTGCAATGTTGACCTCTTCGAGTCTAGAGTTAACCATTATCTTTCTTGCATAGCACCGTGAACATCACTTCTGGATTTATCTTATTCTCATAGAACACCACACAGTAAACCTCTACCTTGAGTGGCTCTCGGGCTTAGCATTCACACACACAGAGACACACACACATACGTACAACACCGCAGTAACTTTGAGTGAGCCTTGTCTTGGGTTTGGTTGAACATTAGTGTATGTATATATATATATATATATATATATATATATATATATATATATATATATATATATATATATATATATATATATATATATGGGTTTGGTTGAACATTAGTATATGTATATATATATATATATATATATATTGACTTGTATGGATATATTTTTGTGACGCTGGGTTTCACGCTTTTTCGATTATCAGACAAACTGGTTTATTTTTTAGAAATTGAATCTATGCGTGTTTGTGTTTACATTAGTATATATATATATATATATATATATATATATATATATATATATATATATATATATATATATACTAGCAGCATGGCCCGGCGTTGCCCGTGCTTGATTCAAAAATCGTACGACTCATACAGCAATCCCTATCACTTGACTTAAAATATTTTTGCCTTTCCTGGCCTTTAAAGGAGTGCCCTTTGCCGTGCTTATGTTGCTACATGCCTTACTTTTTGCCTATCTCACACTGCGATTTCTTTCTAAGCTCTATACTAAACATTAAATCTGTTACGAAAAAAGAACTAAACAAAATGAACACAAAACGATCAGCTTTAAAAAAGGACTCGTAAGTAGAAAAACCAAATGAAAAAGAATGTTAACAACAAATACTTTTTCACACCCAACCCAGTTCTGCGGAATCAGAATCAACGTTGAGTTTAAGCAAGCGAATGAACCAATTGGAGTAAAGTGCCATGCAGATTTAAATTTTTCCCACTTGTGACGAATGCAGCTATCGATTTTTATTGCATGCTAGCATGCTAGTTAACATTCGTGTCAGTCAGCTGTTGGCTCTCACGCTGGCCAACAGAATTTTCCGTCCTATTCGTGGCAGCCAGCTATAGGCTCTCACTCTGGCCAGTAGAAAATGGCCGCAAACTACATGAAAACTGCCGTAGAAGCATGAAAAATCGATTATTTCTACTATCGATGGGAGTTGGGAAATGCAAAGTCGGTCTTGGCTTTGTTACTAACTTGGAGAATGTGCATGTAAATTTTGGTGCAAATCCGTCGAAAATTGCGGCCGTGCATTCGTTACACACACACACACACACACACACACGCACGCACACACATACACATACACATCCTGCCTTTCATATATATATATATATATATATATTCGGTTGTATGGATGTAGGTTTGTGACGCTGGGTTTCACGCTTTTGCGATCATCAGACAACTTGTTTATTTTTAGAAATTGAATCTATTTATGCTTGTTTGTGTTTCATTGTGTTTAGAGATAGAAGGATGAAATCCTCCTCTTTATCCGTTTTGGGATGACACTCTCACACATACATACATACACCCATGCATACAGGTTTACGCATATTTATGTCAACTATAATGCGTAAACCTGTATCTACATATATCTGTATATATGTAAACATATATACTTAACTAATCCAATAGTCATACATAGAAATAAATTCCACAAAACTCCTCGAGAGTGCCGCCATAGAATATTATCCAAATATTAATCTACACCCAGGCTTTTTCCCAATATCACCTTTCCTAACAGAATTACTACTCCCAAGCAAACGTACACAACTGTATCAAGAAATCAAAAGAAAATAGTTGAATCCGTCAACACAACAATAAAAACTATATTTCCACACATGACAGTACTTGACGTAATTTACAGTTGACAATATGAATAGAATTGTGTTTTCTAAATTCTTCTAGTTGCTAAGGACATTTTGTCTTGTTGGTAATAGCTACTTTATTTTTAATAAATTCATTTCGTTTTTGCCTTGAAACGTCCACATTGAACGAAACGAGCCGGCTAATAATACAGTTTTCCTATTGTCTTTTACCTTTACACACACACACACACACACACACATACACACACACACACACACACACACACACACACACACACACACACACACACACACACACACACACACACATATATATATATATATATATATATATATATTAAAAGGATAGTGATAAAGAGTTAGGACAGAAATTAACAGAAGTTTACCAACTATGACAGACACACGATGAAAGCCGGAGAGTATATCGGCCGAACCGTTTTATGACAATAACTAAGAAAAGATAAATCTTTGAGCAAAGGTGGGTAAACAATAACTCCTAATATAGAACATAGAGACAGTTCGTTACAAACAAAGAAAAGAGTATTTAGCTGTTACGTAATATCAGTTGTCTTATGTGGCAGTGAATGCTCGACAAACTCCTCATTCATGAAGAAGAGTCTTGAACCGTTAGAAATATGTTTCTACCGAAGGATGCTTAGAATATCATGGATGGAACATGTGAGCTACGGCGAAGTTTTAGAGGAAATATACTCAAAAAGGGACCCTTATATTTAACATCAGGAAGAGCCAGTTGAAATTTCTAGGGCACATAATGAGAAAATATGGCTTCGAAAAATTGATGACCACAGAACAGATTGAAAGCAAGAGAAAAACAACGCATAACCTGCGGGCCGAGCTAGAGTAAATGGGCGGCAAAGGAAGGTTTAGGAGAGTTTAAGAAAAAGACAAAATTTATTAAGAGATACAAAGGAGAGAAAATTGTGAAGAGAAATGATCGCTAACGTCGAGAATGGACACGAGAAGAAGAAGAAGAAGAAGAAGAAGAAGAAGAAGAAGAAGAAGAAGAAGAAGAAGAAGAAGAAGAACCTTCTTACTTTTCATATAATGGACGCCTGTCTATCATACACGCAGACTTAACCAACAATTTGGCTACGGAAGATATTTGCTAGATAGGGGAAATCTAGACAGACGGATGCATTTTAATTCCCAAACGGTAGATATTATTATTATTATTATTATTATTGCTGTGATTGATGCCGTGTGTATTTTTCTTCATCTCCTGGGGTAGTGGGTTAGCTTTATAGTTGAGTATTTAGAGGTTATCTATTTTCATTTTAAAAAATTTGAATGTTGAAGTCTTCCTAAATGGAAGTCATATCTAGATACTTGCGAACACCCGTAGATCTGAGATCGGCTGAGCGAACGTAATTACCCAATCTGAAGGTATTTCGAACTGGCCTTCTCCTGCAAACTTAAGTGATGTTTTTTAGTTGTTTTTTTTTAACCGAAACCTGTCACATAGCCCGCACATTTTATTTTGAGATATTTGCCTGATTTACTTTTAAGTGAGTGGGTCACATGGCGGGTATATAGGGGATTGTATATTTGTACACGAGCATTAATTTGTTGGTGTGTTACATTCTTAGCAATAATAATAATAATAATGATAATAATAATAATAATAATAATAATAATAATAATGGATTCAATTTCTTTTGATAGTTTATTTGCAATGTGAATAATATGCAAATTAAAACGTCGTTTCGTTAAAACGAAATAAAGAAAGCAATGGCTGTATTCCTGTATTTCAAGATGAAAGAAAGAAAAGAAGAAAGAAAGAAAGCAGCATTTGAATTCAGACAGTATAGAATAGGTTGAAAAATAAAGTAAAAAAGAAATAAAGAAAGAAAAAAGAAAGACAAAATGAAAAGTGAAGAAAGAGAACTATCGTTGTATTTAGAAAGAAAGAAAGGAAGAAAGAAAGAAAGGAAGAAAGAAAGAGAAAAATAGCAATATTTTATTTCGGCAGTACGAAAATATGACGAAAACAAAGAAAGAAAAGTGAAGAAAGAAAGACAGAGATAACACCAGCAATAATTGTATTTCGACTGTATGAAAGAAAGAAATAAGGAAGGAAAGCAATATTTGTATTCCGACTATAAAAGAATAGACCGAAATAAAGAAAAATGAAGAAAGAATGAAAAAGAGGGAAGAAATGGTTGATTTCAACAGTATGAAAGAGAGAAAGCAATATTTGTAATACGATAGTACAAAAATATGACGGAAATAAAGAAATAAAAGTGAAGAAAGAAAGACAGAAAGAAACCAAGCAATGCTTGCATTTCGCTTGTATGAAAGAAAGAAAGAAAGAAAGAAAGAAAGAAAGAAATATTTTATTCCGGCAGTACGAAAATAAGACGAAAACAAAGAAAGAAAAGTGAAGAAAAACAGAAAGGAAGCAAGCAATGCTTGCATTTTGATTGTATGCAAGAAAGAAAGAAAGAAAGAAAGAAAGTATTAGGTTGGTGCAAAAATAATGTCGTTTTCTCACATGAAGTTGAACGTCAAAAAACGACATTATTTTTGCACCAACCTAATAATATTTGTATTCCGACAGCATAAGAATAGATCGAAAGAAAGTAAAGTGAAGAAAGAAAAAAGAAAAAAGAAAAGAAAGTAATCGTTGTATTTCAACGGTATAAAAGAAAGAAAGAAAGCAATATTTTATTCCGACAGTACAAAAATATGACGAAAAGAAAGAAAGAAACGTAAAGTTAAAAGACAAATAAAACAAGCAAAGGTTGTATTTCGACTGTATGGAAGAAAGAAAGAAAGAAAGAAAGAAAGAAAGAAAGAAAGAAAGAAAGACAGAAAGAAAGAAAGAAAGAAGGTGACGAATAAAGAGAAATGAATAAATAGTATGAATAAATGAAGCTGATCACCCTACCTGCTCTCGGGGTGTGTCCCACGTCCACACCTCGAGTCACTAATTCCGCAAAAGGATGTTACGCTAACTACTGTCCAACGAGAGATTTATTTGTAGAACGCGAGAAAAAGAAAGATAATGGCCAAGGGACGAGAAAAAGTGAAAATGATTATTTAGAGGAAGAGGATTGTTAGTGATTTTTGCCAGCAGTGCGGGCTGGGTAACCTGGGTCACGTGGTGCTTGGCCAAACTTGACATTTACTTTAAGAGTATGCGAATAAATAAGACAAACCAGAAACATGTACTTCCCGCCACATTACTTCGCTTTCCCGACATCTCTTCTCCGATGCCACCCACACACACACACACACACACACACACACACACACACACACACACACACACACACACACACACACACATATATATATATATATAATGGCTACATATTGTCGAGCAGGCTCATTTGTTTGGTCGACGAACCAATCCTTGTTACAGATGCCTGCTCAGGCAAATTTGTGTTTGCTCGCCACTCACAGGGGCCACCTGTGCTTTATAGTGATGGTAATTAAAATAATGGCGATGTCAAGGAAAAAAAACGTCCTTTTGACACAGCGTTATAATGTGGACACGAAAGTTAAAGATTGCCATTATATATATATATATATATATATAAAAGTGAACATATAAGTCAACACAGGCCTGACGATTGCCTCTAAATGTTGACTTCTATGTTCACTTTTATATTTACACACGCTCTATCTCTGATATTGAGCACTTTATCCCATAAATATAGCACATCTTAAGACTATATTTCTTCATATATATATATATATATATATAATAATAATAATAATAATAATAAAAAGACTTAAACACTAATATTCCATGGTCGTAATTTATTCCATTGGTGTCGGGATATATGATTGCATATGTATGTGTATATTTTCCACTAATATTATCTATATATATATATATATATGTGTGCGTGTGTGTGTGTGTGTGTGTGTGTGTGTGTGTATAGTGTATATATTTTTACAGCATATTTTCATTACGACATGTCTCATTAAATAATTTAGACAAGTTTTTTCTACTTATATTTAATAGGATCCTCTCATATTTACGGACTAGTCTCTTAGTATCCTTATTAAAGGGAGAAAGAAAGTTACCATTCCTTTTTTCCGAGTCCTTTCGACATTAGTACAATGTCGTCTTCTAGAAGGCTGAGTTTTCATTTGAACGATGCATCTAACATATCTCAACATTCACAACAGCCTGCCTGTCCACCTTCGCAATTTAGAAAAATTCCTGTTGAAAATACATCTATAAGTTTTCATGAAAATATTAAACATAAACTAAAATTATTGAAGCTCTCTATATTAAAAAATTGAAACCAATCCTTAATAAAATTAACTGTGAATACTGCACAAATGTTTTAAAATGTTTACAGTAGATAGTTTTAAAATATCTAGGTTTTAACTAATAGCTTTAAATAGTTTAAAAAAAAATAGACATCTGAATATCTTAGTTACCTCCCTTGACATTACTACATTTGTATGCTTACATCATCAAATTTAAAAATCGTACAGTGCATAAGTTTGACGTTGTTCACTTCACAAGTAAAAGAAATAATTTTCAGATGAATAAAACAACTTTGTGTTAGATAAAACAAAATCCTGAAAAAGGTTTATAAGCCGTAAAAAACAAAGCAATCAAAATTTTATAAACACCTCCGGATTTTAACTCGTACTTGGGTTGATTAATTTTTGCGTTAGATTAACAAGTCAAATTTCTGTTAATTTTGTTGCTTTGGTTTCATAAATACAAAATTAAAAAAAACATTTCCCTGTAACTAAATTAGTAGAATTGGTAGAATTCTTGAATGCAATATAAAATAAGCTTTTTAGTAGCATTTGTTATTTAATTTCTGTCTGAATATCTCCGATGAGGAGTTACCATTATTTACACTATTTATATTTGGACTATTGTCCTCATTTCTGTTGTTGTTATCGCAACGTTTCGGTCGATGTGCTTTCCGGCCTTCCTCAGGTGTATACCGATCTGGGTAACCTACAGGGAATTCTGAACTGAACCTTTATTTAATCTATGGGGCTAGACTATTCTCACCCCACTGTCCATGTCTAGGGATATCTCGACTAGTTCTTATTTTTAATTCTACTCACTGATTACTCACTCGTTTCCACTTAGTTCAAGTACACACTGCCTATCCCAGGGATTGAACTCACAATTAATATGTCACCAAAATCATGACATAATTAGGGCCTTGGAAAAGCTTAAAATAATTTTCAGTGCAATTTAGTTCAATGCAATGCAATGCAATTTTCATATAAATATTGAAGGCTACCAATTTTGAGTGCCCTTAAATAAATTTTTATGATTACTCCAGATTTTAATTTGTTGTTTCATGTTCCACTGCAAAAAATAAAATCCTTGTCGAAAGCTAACACATAAATGAATGGATTTTTAACTATCTACATGCATATACGTACGTTCCCCCAAAGATTCGCTAAAAAATGAGTACACATGATTAAAAAGTGGATCAAATTTAATAAAAGCAATTTTTATCGTCAAAATCTTTATGCTATTATTAAGAGAAAAGACCAAAGGATATATTGATTATTAAATAATTTTTTTTTATCATGTTTAGAATATTCAAAATTTTGGTTAAATATTTTGTTTCAACGGGTGACCATAAATTCATCCGGGAAATTTGAGCGTCTTTTTGCGATGCAAAACACACGAATTTCGAAATCAGATAACTGTCGAATTATAATGAAATTTCCAGAACTTATTCGCAAATAAATGGAATTATTTTTTAAATACTTCCATTTTAAGATAATCTTGGCAAAATATTTTTTTTTATATCTGTCAACCCCAACTTATTTAATTTTAAGAAATTTCGAGAAATTGTTTTTTGTAGGGCTTAATGTTTATATTAGTTATAAGCATTAGTCATCGGAGACTTTAAATCGTGATTTTATTATTCGTCAAACAGGACACCCAGTTACTATTAAAGTTCTATGCCCATGGTGTCAACGGGGAACGTACGCCACACGCGATCGGGGTGGGGGGAAATTTCATTTTTAAAGGGGGCAATTCGATAATAAGTTATGAAGAGTGATTTTATTCTAGTGAGTGCGTGTAAGTATGTGTGTGTGTGCGAGTTAGTACAGACAGTGCATAGACATTGTGCATACATAAAAATATTTGTGTGTATGCATGTACATGTGTAATTACGTACTGTGTGTGTGTGTATATATATATATATATATATATATATATATATATATATATATATACACACACACACACACACACATATATATATATATATATATATATATATATATATATATATATATATATATATATATGTTAATATTAGTAGGACAATATTTTTATGAATTTTGTAAAATTCTAAAATTAAATGATAATACCATTGCATATATGTAGTCGCAAGTTCTTACGGAAACTTGTGATAATATACAAACGTACGATGAAACAAAAAACTCTAATGAGAGGAATTACATATCCATTTAATAATATTTTTTTTTATATTCTATATTTATATTTATATACTCTATAAACGAACACACACACACACACACACACACACATATATATATATATATATATATATATATATATATATATATATATATATATATATATATATATATGTATTAAGACATTTTTACGTTTATACATATTTATAGATACAAATATTTAAGTAAATGCTCTGTTTATGATAAACAGTATTAACAACATTTACCGGCCTGAATGTCCGAGAAATTTTCATAGAAAATATGTGTCCTCCGACAGGAATTGAACCTGTATCCTATACGAAACTGTCATATCGCCTGATGTGCTTTACCGATTTAACCATAGAGGAGCGTTTCGGTTAGCAATGTCGATTTTACAGATTTTAAACTACAATTCTCCATGATTTTCTCTCGTACATTCATATACGCATCGAGCAGATATGAATGTACGAGAGAAAATCATGGAGAATTGTAGTTTAAAATCTGTAAAATCGACATTGCTAACCGAAACGCTCCTCTGTGGTTAAATCGGTAAAGCACGTCAGGCTATATGACAGTTCCGTATACGATTCAAGTTCGATTCCTGTCGGAGGACGCATATTTTCTATGAAAATTTCTCGGACATTCAGGCCGGTAAATGTTGTTAATACTGTTTATTATAAACAGAGCATTTACTTAAATATTTGTATCTATAAAAAAGAATGTATAAACAAAAAATCTCTTAAAATAATTGTCGGACTTTGTCCATTTCATAATATGTAACATATATATATATATATATATATATATATATATATATATATATATATATATATATATATATATATATATATATTTCTATATATAGCTGGCCACTCGTATTCGAGAATACTCGTTTACCATGGCGGCTAGGCAATCTCTATTGCATACGCTTGCTCAGGCGCATTTGTTTTATTCAACACCCACAGAGCCCACCTGTGGTTTATACTTCAACTATGCTGAGCAGACCATAGTTACTTAGTTATACTTGTGATTTCGTGCTAGCACAACTATAGGCAGTCCCCCAAGGATTCGGCTTACCCAATTTCTCCCAAGGTTTTCCAAGGGTACCGCACGCTGAGATCGACCTCTCCAGTCCGAGAACATCAAGAAGTCTAATTCCTGACAAATCGACTATGGTGAGATTCGAACCCGGGTCTCAAAATACCACTTGGCCACGTGCCTGCCTATGTATGTATGTATGTATGTATGTATGTCTCTCTCTCTCCCTCTCTCTCTGTATATATATGTAGTGTATCACAATCATGACAACCATCAAATATCATAATTAATGATTTGATTGTTTCGTAGTAATTTCTTCCTCAATATCACAACTGTCCTTTTGTTCTTTTGTCCTTCTCTTTTATAGATTACATGTTCTTTGGAAGCTTGTTTAGACCGAATTAATGACTTTTTAGGATTCCTCCACATGAATAGGTGTTCAACGTTTTGAATAATAAGTATTATATGTCACAGGGCGTGGAAGCATAATGATTTTAGAGATGCTAAGGTGGAGCATGGCCAAAAAAATGTTTGGGAACCATTACTCTCTGGCTTAGTAATGATTACAAAGACCGCTTGCCTTAAAAGCGTTATTGTCCAGAAATACTCAAGCTGAACTTTTATTTTGTTTTATTTTTTTGGTAAAACACAGTCATTATGATTATTGTTTGTATGTATATAAAAATTGACTAAAAATAACATTGATTTAATAGCAATATCGTTTCGCGCTCTTATCACAAGCTTGCATATCGCGCGTAACTAAGAAGCAAAAATGGCGAACGACATTCATTCATTTAGCTTTACAAAACCCGGCACATTTACATTTTGGGTGAGAATATGAAAAAGAAACAATCCCCCACCAAAAAACCCCAATAAGAACAGCAATTTAAATGCAGAAAGATAAGAGTTTGAAAGCTGGAGTCTTTAGCGATATCCGTTGATAAATAATTCAAGGTTTATAACATAAACACTTATCGCTTATCTGTACAAAGAGTAGAAGCCGTCAAGTGTAATTCTTCTTTCGTCCTCGACAAATCGAGGACCGGCCGTGCACATACGCCTGAGACTGGCTCCTCTTGTTAAGACATCTAAACTGCCATGTAGGCAAACAGCTGATAGAAGCAGACGACTAACTAAGATCATGAACATCCTAAATCCAAAGGTCAATATACAATTCGTGCATCAAAGAAGCTCGAGTGAGTCTCTTGTCTGTACTCCTGATAAAGTTTGTTAGGGAAATTCCGAACGCTACAAGATGGCTTCATTTTATTCAAACAAAATCTTTATCTTGAGTTATTCAAATCATACAAAGAAAATTCTTCGCCGTACATCTAAGATATTGGGTTGCGCGTACACACACACGCACACACACACATATATATATATATATATATATATATGTAGGAGTGGGTGTGTGTGTGTTTGTGTGTATATATATATGTATGTATGTGTATATATATATATATATATATATGTGTGTGTGTATATATGTATATATGTTTGCATATATATATGTGTGTATATATATATATGTATGTATGTCTGTATATATACATACATATATATATATATGCATATATATATATATATGTGTGTATGTATCTACATGCATGTATGTGTATATATATATATGTGTATATGTATGTGTATATATATATGTGAGTATATGTATGTGCGTATATATATATATGTATGTGTGTATATATAGGTATGTGCATATATGTATGTATGTGTGTATATATATGTGTGTGCATATATATATGTATTACTGCATATATATACATACATATATATATATGTATATATATATGTGTGTGTATATATGTGTGTATGTATATATATTTATATGTGTGTGTGTGTGTGTGTGTGTATATGTATGTGTGTATATATAGATGTATATATATATAGTTATAAGATAGATAAATCAAACGGTTACATATAAGCAAGGGTATACGCGCGTGCTGGTGTGCGTACGCGGGTAAATAAATAATCTCCAAATGTATACATGAGGTGTAAACATAATAGTACTCGATGTGGTTATACAGAACAAAGATATATATTAATTAGTACATATACTTGTGCGTACGTTTTGGTGCGCGACTTAAGTTTCGCTGAATTACCAGCTCATCGGGCACAAGTTTTATGTTGTTAAAAGTGAACAAATGGCTTATGGGAGTATCACTGCCACGTCGCGCAAAAATAATATTGCATGTCTTAAAAACGACTATACTTATTCCGAACCTAGTGGACTGTCACTACATAATCACAAATAAAGAAATATACCGGATAACAGAAGTTACAGCCCTTGAAGAATTTCAACGGCTGCAACAAGTAAAATGAGTAGTACATATAACTAGAGGAGAAAATGATCCAGATGTTTATCTTCTGCACTACTTTGAGCAAAAGGTTACGAAGGACCCAACCCCCACCCTGATTAATACTGGAAAGAGCAATAACAATGAACTTGAGAAAACTATTTTCCTGTATTTTAAAACTCTCAATAGATACTGCATGTTTCCTTATAAGGAAACGGATAATATTATCATTAACTCTTTAAAAGTTACGATCTGGGTTAATTAGTATGACTTCCATCGATAAAACCATTATTATCTCAAAGAAAAACATTCTTACAAACTAAAAATATTTTCTGGCTTTAAATAACCTGCAATAGGTTGATAAGCCGTAGAAAACGAATAAATAATTAAAATGCTTTTAGTTTTAAGATAAACAACGGAAACAGTTATTAACGTTGTAAGCTTACTAGATGAAGTGTCACAAATTTGTTCCTTATCCAAAATGTAATAACTAATATTTTACAGTAAGTTCACTCTGTACAACGCCCGGAGGCCACTCGAAGTAACGGGTTACATCAAGGGGTAGTGTATATGGATAGAAGAAGATAACGGTTGGATCTAGACTTGAACAGGTTAAGATTGTAGAGTTAGGGGAACATTCTCTTGGGAGTCTGTTCAACAGGGCAGTAGTTCTCGGGAAGAAATTGCTTGAATGCAACTTCTCGACGATGGAATACAGAGGGAATTTAATGGTGGTTTGCTACAGTGGAATGGCGGATCCTAGCCGTGACGTCTAGACCATGCGGAACCAAGGAATGTAGTTCGTTTGAGCACTTTCCATGGAAGTAGCAATAAAGCAGTTAGAGGCTCGCCACATCCGGCCTGTGGGTGAGAGGTTGGAGGGTGCAAAATAATTCTCCAACAAGGACTTAGAGACGCTTTTGAACTCTCAAGAATGATGACTGCGGAGCTCCCGCCCAAATATGTCAACTATACTCTATTTTAAGCTTGGTCTGGCTTTTATAAAGGTAGATGATAACATGAGGTGTCAGGTACGTTACAGGGATCCTCTTACCTGCATCTTTAGCGATGGATTGTATGCAAAAGTTCCACTTGAGCTTGGTTGTTAGTTTGAGCCCCAATATTATCTCAATACCCAGTGCCTGATCGAGGGGACATCAGTTCATCGTGACTGGCTGTAGTTCGGAGTCCGATCAGCGATCTTTTCTTTATTATCTGTAAATTACCATTCAGTTTTGGGAAAGTCAGTGTAGTTTCTTCTCGTTAACTTTAAAAGAGAAAAAACAAATATTAAAAACAATTTATATGCATAGCCAGTTTGCCCCTACCCTAATGCTTAGAAAATGTGCCTTTACATTGCATTTTCTACTTAGTAATTCTGGTTTAGTTTGGTTTGGTTTATTTTGTTTTACGGCATATCAACCTCAATGGGTTAGTTAATGCCGACAAAATTTTTTGTTACTGGTAATATTTTGTTTTGTCAAAAATCTGTTTCTGCTAATATATTTCCTTCAAAATTGTACTGCTGGTAATAAATTTTTTTCCAAAAAGTATTGCTGGTAATAGTTAACTATTTGCCCATAGCTGGGACCCTAACAGGTGCTACAACCCCAGGTCTGGGTGAACCTGGGAACAGCAGTAATTAAGAGGTGGTTCCACGCTCCTCAAAACCTCCTGATCAGAGGCCTTGCTGCTTGACGTAGTTTAACGTCTTACCTAGGACGCGGATGTAGTTTAACATCTTACCCAGGACGAAGTAATTCTGGATTTTTATCTATAGAATTAACTCCATTAAGATACCTTCCAAATGGTAAGCAAAATATTAAGAGCCAGGAAAGTTTCGTTCGAAACAAAGATTGATTGATTTGTTTTATACGACTTCTTAACACTTTGTGAGTTTTTCATTTTTTTTTTAAAGACGAAACACATTTTAGGATTGTAAGAATAATTCTTCATTTTTCGAATAAATATTGCATTTACGATTTTTGTAGAATAGCAATGTTGTTTTCAGATACAAGTTTTACTATTTTACGCATAGCTGTTGGGATGAGGTGCATTTATACCTTTCCTAAGTGTATTTGCGCGTAAGTGAATGTAAGGAGCTGGACTGAAACTCGACTCCTCATTCTGGCTCGTTGCCCATTACATTACACATGCTAGAAACAAAGAAAAAAGAGTAGAACTGTTATGTAATATCAATCCTTCTCTATGGCAGTGAATGTTGGACAATCTCTTCGCAGATCAAGAACAGACTTGAGGCAACAGAAATGTGGTTCTACAGAAGGATGCTGAGAATACCATGATCCAAATATGTGAGGTAGTTTTAATGAAAATGCAAGCAAAAAGAGTCCTTATACTTATAATCAGAAATAAACACTTAAAATTCCTGGGGCACAGAATGAGGTAAGAATGCTTGGAGAATTTCATACTCGCAGGGCATAATAAATGTAAGAGGCGTAATGTAAAAAAACGAAAACTTTACCTAACGAACTGATGAAAACGATAGGCAGAACAGGGTAGTAGGAATGACAGCAAAAAAATAATCAGCTGCAAGGACCGGGAAGTTATGTAGAGCCATGAACGCCCATATTTTTGAAGCACGTAGTTGCGTCTATGAAATAATCCTGTTTATTTGCATTTTAATAAGAGTATGGAAAGAATGCTCATATGACTACTTTAAAGTATTTTTTTAATTGCGTATGTTCTGAGCGAGTAATCTAGGATTAAAGGTTGACTCTCTAATTGTATATAAGAAATAATTACGCTTAAAAACAAAATTATTTTAGGAAAGATAATACAACTTATTTCTAGAGAGAAACATGCAAGAAACCCTGAACGACCATGATCTTTCAAACTCTATCGGTGGCAGACCGGTCTGTAACTTATGTTTTGCAGTCCACACTGACCTCATAGCAGGCACTAACAGTGAGCTCCAGGACTTGACCAACAAACTTGTTGAAAGTGTAGCCACATGAAATGAAGGTCAGCTTCGAGAAATCCAAAGTAATGTTGGATAGCACAAACAGTAACAACAGTGTCAACATTACCATGAACGGGAATTCACTGGAGGAAGTATCCAGTTTTAAATGCTTGGGAGAAATCTTGTCTAAAGATGGTACCTGCAACTCAGAAATCCGAACACGGATTGCTACATCCATGGCAGCGATGGCTAAATTGGCAAGAATATGGAGGAGCAAAGTCATCTTTCAAACCAAGTACAGTCTGTACGAATTGCTGGTAGTTTTCATTTTCCTATAGGGATGTGAAACGTGGACACTTGGCAGATACAGAGATAAGGATCCAAGCGTTTGAGAACAAATGCATGAGAAAACTCCTTGGCATTTTCTATTGGGAACATAAAAAACAATGAGTTTGTGCAAAAAAAAGGGTTGGAAGTTTTGTGAGCGACCGGGAATCTCTTCTCATCACTGTCAAACAGAGAAAAATGGCGTGGTTTTGACACGTTACAAGACACAACAGCCTGTGCAAGACCATCATGCAAGACACCGTTGAAGGTGTACATACGAGAGGACGCCAACGCAAAAACTGGTTGGACAATGTCAAACAATTGACTATAAAAATATGACTATACCAGAATTGCTGATGGCTACCGTTGATATACCGTTGTGGAGGAGATTTAGCGTGACTTCTGCAATCGGATCCTCCCTACGGCTACAAAAGTCAAGATGATGATGATGATGATGGTGATGATGATGATGATGAAATACAAAAAACAAAAATAATATATTTGCAAACTAATCGTCCCTTCGTACTAATGAGATGTTCAGTTGTGAGTAACACGGCATGTTCGCTGTTTGGAGTTCTGTAATGGCTCATGTTATCATAACGGAATATTCCCTCACTTATGCAGAAGAACATGTTGCATAACCGATAAGTAAATATACTGTCACGTTTTGTCTTATATTGGAGAATAGATGATTAATGCATTTATTTTAGAAGGTAAATTATCAATATTTTTAGGTATTTGTTTGGTTGATTTATTTGTTTTTTTGTTTTTTTTTGTGACGGCTTATCAACCCTTTGTTGGTTATTTAAAGCCGAAACCTATTTTAGGATTTTTAGAACAATTTTTTTTCAAGTGTTTATTGTATTAATAGCTTTTGAGAATAACAATAATTTTTCAAGATGCAAGTTCTTTTATTTAACCCATAGCTAGGAGAAGAAGAGATTAATTCGTATATTTTTGAAGACTATTTGCGCGTAAGTGAATGTAATAAACCCGACTAGAATTCGAACGCGGCTCTCCGATTTCTCATTGCGAGCCACTATTCATGAAGCCACCAGTACATCTCCACGATTTGTTTCGAATAACCAAGATATGTAGTTGGAGGAATTTAGTCAAGGCTAACATTTTGAAAGAATGTGTAGCGTTAGTTTGTTTTTTCATGCATTAGCAACCTACAGATATATATTTAGGTTGATTGATTCTAGGAGCTGTCAACCTTTGTTGGGTTATCTAATGCAGAATTCTGCATGGGCACCAAGTGACTATCAAACTCACTCATCAGTTGTAATGGTTAGATTGGCTGATTTTTATGTCATGTCAATCTTATTTGGGTTATCTAATGTCGAATTTTGTATGTTGACTACAAGTGAAAATCAAACTATCTCCTCAGTTTGCAATGGTAAACAAGACTAGACTTGTTAAGCGTTTCCTTATGCCGCGGCCCCTTCCCTCATTCGATATCGGCCTCACCCGAATTCCATCTTACGGAACAGAATTCTTCCGTATTCTAAGTTTCAATTTAAGTTCAGTTTCGTTCTGTTTTTCTGAATGAATGCTCTTCTACACATTCTGTTACATCTTTAATTCCGTTTCTTGTCTCAACGCCTTCCGTTCAGCACGTGACTTCTGTAGCCGTTGAGCTGAAAATAAGAAGGATATTCTTTTTTTTTCTTTCTTTCTTCCGAATGACCGTTTTTCTATTTGCAAGGTTTTCGGGTCTGATTATTGACTAATCATCATTTCGTACCCAAACTGCCGGGAAAGATCAGTCTCCAAAAAAAAAATTCCGACCAACTCACACAAGAGAGCACTTACCGACGATGAGAGATTTTTTTTTTTGGCGGGTAAACATGGCACGTTAATACAATTTGGTGTAAGAATAATGTTCGTAAATCTTGCCATCTTAAGGATTGTTAAAGATAGCTGCCAGAGCCAGAGAAACGGAGAAATGCCAGCATCTCAACTTCTACTTTAGAACCGGTCTATACAAGAGGGCCAGAAATTCAGTTAACGGCACCGACTTGACTGCTTAGATCCTGAGTGAAACTTTTTTTAGTTGTCCTTGTTCTTAAGACTATTTTCATTTCTCAACATTGCGACGGAACGGAACATTTATAATTTCCACGTTTCATAAGGCCCAATTAAAGGTCGATTGTCTTTCATTTGAGTTCAATTCACTTTGGGGGGCACTCTACACTTAACAAATGTCTATTTCGACCCTCTAATTTCTTTCTTTCTTTCTTTCTTTTATTTAATCATGGGATTAACTAAAGATCCTTATCCCCCCTAATCTCCTCGATCCATGACAGAGTAAATCTGAGATAGCTATGACATCTTGGTCTGAACCACCATATGTAGGTGCGGCAAGTCACGGTCACCTGCAGAGCTCCTGGTAAAACACAGACACACACAGACACAGACACACACACACACAGACACACACAGACACACACACACACACACACACAGACAGACACACACAGACGCACACACACACACACACACAGACACACACAGAGACACACACACACATATATATAAACATACATACATACATACATACATATATATATATATATATATATATATATATATATATATATATATATATATATATATATATATATATATATATATATATATTTATATATATTAAAAGGTAAAAAACACACATCCATATATACATACATTTAACATAGAAAAATCTTTTGGAATTTGTAGGTATGATGAATTGGATCGTGATTACGATTCCAATGTAATTAATTATAACCATTGAGTATTAGTGTTTGAGCTTTTTATTATATTGTTACACTGTCCTGGACATTGAGTTCTACCTGGATTATATCCTCTTGGAAATTTATTTATATATATATATATATATATATATATATATATATATATATATATATATATATATATATATATATATATATGTGTGTGTTTGTGTATGTGTATGTGTGTGTGTTATATAGGTATACATACACACGCATATATTAACAGTATTGCTCGCTTGAAAAACCTCGGATGACTCAACTTGTAGATACCTGAGTGTAAATTGGTACCCGAGGAAAAGATTGGAAGTAAAGAAAAAAGAAAGAACTAAAAACAGCAGAACAAGGCGAAACAAATCGTCAGGTGTCTTAAGACCTAAGTCCAAAGAAAAACAAAACATGTATAAAGACTAAAACGTTGGGTGCTCAGTACGTTAAGTAGAGCGATAAATTAGAATAAATCCTAACGAGCCAGGCAAAACTACCTAGGTTTCACCTAAACGGATCGTCAGGATTTATTCTCATTTATATATATATATATATATATATATATATATATATATATATGTTTCAAATAGAATAGAGAATCCTGAAAGTTTTTAAGAAATTTGATAAATCGAAAACGATTTCTTGAAACTAGATTTGATAACGCTTTTCGCCTTTCAAGGCTTCATCAGATTCAAAAACGAAAGAAAGAAATGTGTGTGTGTGTGTGTGTGTGTGTGTGTGTGTGTGTGTGTGTGTGTCCTTAAATAAATAATCATAGTACTTTTCCCCTTATCTGGAGTTTCTCATATTTAAAAAAGAAAGAAAATAAGTGACTTTTAAAAAAGCCCTTTAATAGTTATTCTCTATCATTTCATTTTAAATATTGTTTACGTTAAAAGTTAAAATGAACTCAAATGATGTATATTTTCCTCACTTGAATCTCGTTTATTTTTACACAAAAAGAAGATAAAAACGCTGTACAAGCAGCAAATAAAAATATGTTCCATTTATGGAGATGGTGCTGTTCGTAAGTAGTTCGTCACGTTCACAAGTGGGAATATTGATCTGGAAGACCGAGAACTTTCCGATAGGCCTACAGCTATTGATGATGACCAAATTGAAACAGTGATTAAAATTATTTCTGGTCAGATGTCTACTATGAGTGTCATAAGGCACTTGGATATGTGAAAGTTTCGGTGCCTCACGATTTAACAGGAAATAATTAATAAACTACATTTCCGGCTTTTCGGTCAAAAACAAAATCGCCCTGATTTTTAATAAGATAAATCGCAGGCGATGAAAAATGGATTGTTTACAACAATAGAGAGCAGGGTCCTGGAGAAACAAATTGAAACACCGTTAGCCATTTCAAAATCCGGTTTGCACCCAAAAAAACTTAGCGTGATGACTGAAATGTTATTGTGCATTACAAACGCCGTCCGTAAAATCGAGCGCTGAAAGCCGACAAGTATTATTCTCGACTGGAAGGATAAAAGGCAGCAATCGATAAAAAGCATCCGGGATTGTTCAATCGAAAATGTGTCTTCTTCCATCAGGACAACGCCAAAACTCACATCTTTTTGCAGACCCGACAGAAACTGATTTGGTTTGGTTAGGTTTGGTTTGGTTTGTTTTATGGCATATCAACCTCAATAGGTTATTTAATGGCGACAAACTTTTATTGCTGGTAATATTTTTTTCCCCAAAAATGTATTGCTGCTAATATGTTTTTCTTCAAAAATATATTGCTGGCAATATTTTTTTTCCCAAAAATCTTTTGCTTCTGATATTTTTTCTTCAAAAATCTATTGGTGGCGATATTTCTTTTTCTTCAAAAATCTATTGATGCTAAACATTTTTTTCTTATAAAATGTATTGCTAGTAATATTTTTTTTCTTCAAAAATCTATTGCTGCTAATATTTTTTTCAAAAAATGTATAGCTGGTAATATTTTGACCCCAGTTTAGGGACTATTTACCCATAGCTGGGACCCAAACAGGTGCTACCAACCCGGGCCAGGGTGGAGCTGATAACACCAGCAATTAAGAGGTGGGTCCACGCTCCTCAAAACCTCCTGATCAGAGGCCTTGCTATCGGATGTAGTTTATCGTCTTACTCAGGACACGGATGTATTTTATCGTCATTCCCAGGACGGACAGAAATTGGTACAGTTTGGTTGGTACCACACTCATCGTACTCACTTGACCTTGACTATTAGGATTAACACTTATTTCTATCCCTGAAAAATTTCTTTCATGCGAAAAAATTCAGTTCTCTGAAATCCCGTAAAAACAGCTTAGACCAGTTCATAACCCATAAAAAATGGCAGGTTCTAGGAGGATGGAATCATGAAGCTGCCTCGAAATGGCGAAATGTATAATAATTGGCCATGGTTAAATGAAATTGGAAGAAATACCCAACAAACTAAATTCACACGTCAACCTTTGTTGGGTTATCTAATGCCAAGTTTGCAATGAAAAAATAGAAAGAGAAAGAAAAGAAGAACGTACAAATAATACTAAGCAAACAATATATGCAAGACAAAAGTAGGCAAAGCAACAGTAATGAGGCGAAAAAAATTCACAAATAGCGTTAACACACAAAAGGGATACAGACAAGCGATCGCATCGTTCTGCTTTCCAGACAAGAAAGAACAGAAAGAAACCCGACGAGACGGAGAAATGGTCTATTTTCTGGGCTAGGAAAAATCCCAGCATCTATCTGTAGGGTTTGTCTATAAATTTGGGTATGGGAGGATATTTTTGCAATCATTTCAGTATATATTGGTGCCAAAACGAAATGTACTGGAGATGAATGCCATATGTGCTGTTGAATAAATCTATGTTCAAATATTTGAATATTGTCTTTGAAATTCACTTAAAAACGCTACGAGCTTTTGTTCCAACCCAAAATATACTTATTACATTATTACTCACAGATCAATGATTCTGGGATGGGGTTATGATGGATACACACAAAGGTAATAAAAAAGGCGTAAACAGAGAATAGTAAAAAAACTTACAGGGATATTGTCACAAACTAGTTGCCCGTTTCAGGTTAATTGATATTGAGTGCACATTTTTCGGTGTGATTGGGAGATGCTACCTGTGATAAGACGGTGTTTTGAGAATAAGAAAATATTTACTCCTTGTGTATGTGTGTCTTTATTCTTCCATTCATTGTATGACTCTCTCTCTCTCTCTCTCTTTTTTTCTCTCTCTCTCTCTCTCTCTTTCTCTTTCTCTCTCTCTCTCTGTCCAAATTAAAATAACTGCATTTGAAAAAAAGTAACATAATTTGATTCTATCATCCAACCGAGGGACTTTAGCTTACCGGAAAAAGTATTAACGATTTAATATTGAAGCACAGTCATAAACACACATGAAAAAAAAAATTACTTTCATTCTGATATGAAGATACCTACCTAATGATAGCGAAACGCGTAATCAAGTCAATAAAACTATTTTCGACTAATTTATCTAACTTTGTCTGTATTCTATATCACACACACACATACTCACGCAAATATATATATATATACATATATATATATGCATATATGTATATATATATATATATATATATATATATATATATATGTGTGTGTGTATGTGTGTATATGTGTGTGTGTGTGTGCGTGCGTATATGTGTTTGCGAGCGCATGCGTGCACGTGCGTGTCTACATGTATGTATATCGTGAAATATATTCAATATCTTTTATAAACTGTCACCAAAATAATTACTGCCCGAGGCAAAGCTTGAGGCCAAAACGTGTCACTCACCCACACGTGATTGACAAGGAAGGAAGGAAGGAAGGAAGGAAGGGAGATAAAGAGAGAGAGAGAGAGAGAGAGAGAGAGAGAGAGAGAGAGAGGCCAGAAAAGAAGTGAGGGACGGGGCAAGAAGGAAGGAAGGAGGGTGAGTGGGGGGAAAAACGAATGGAGGTGTGGGACGGGGGCAAGGAGGAAGGAAGGGAGAGAAAGAGAGAGAGGGGCGAGAAAAGAAATGAGGGACGGGGCAAGAAGGAAGGAAGGAAGGAGGGTGAGTGGGGGGGAAACGAAGGGAGGTGTGGGACGGGGGCAAGGAGGAAGGAAGGGAGAGAAAGAGAGAGAGAGGGGCGAGAAAAGAAGTGAGGGACGGGGCAAGAAGGAAGGAAGGGTGAGTGGGGGGGCGAAACGAAGGGAGTGGTGGGACGGGGGCAAGGAGGAAGGAAGGAAGGAAAGAAGTGGCGGAAGTAAATCTTTTAAGGGCAATTAAAATAAGCAAAAAACAAAATAAAATAAAACGCAAAACTGAAAAAGAAACGGAGAAATGAAAAAAGAAAGAAAGAATAGATGAAGCAAAAATACCTTTTATTTATTTACGACCTATAAACTTTAATAATTCAGGTATACGATGTCATATTAATCGTAAAAAAGGAGATGTGGTTCTACAGAAGGATGCTGAGAATACCGTAGATAGCACGTGAGCAACGAGGACGTTTTAAGGCATATGGCAATAAAAATTACACTTGTATTTAGAATCAGAAAGCAAAAGCTGAAGTTTTCTGGCACAACTAATAAGGAGAGAATTTGTGCAGGATTTGACGCTCACAAGATATAGAAAATGGAAACCAACGTTTAACCTACTTGATAAACTCGTGTGAATGGATCGCAGAACAAGGTACGGAGTATATTAACAAAACGTAGACATTGTTAAGCCTTACAAATAATAGGAAGTTATGGAGAGCCATGATCGTTCGCGTTCTGAAGTGGCACGGCGGATAGAACAGAAAGACACGAAAGTTAAATAAAGTAATTTATGTAATTAAATCATTTTTTTTTAATACGACATTAATTCTTATTGCTATAAAAGGTCAATTAAATAACGCCCATAAACGATTATCAGACCGTTAAAGAGCCTATCACCCTAGCACCATAAATATAGAAAAATTTATATACGTATATACAACCATATATAATCCACAGTAAATTTGCGTTCAGGTTCTTACAACGTTTCACCTTTGTTGGCAGATCTTCTATTACCACAATGCTGGATATTTAATAAGAAAAATAATGAAAACATAAGCAAAGAGAAAAATAATTTAAATGAAATCGACTAGATTATATACCCAAAATGACAAAATTTTAAAGTAATTTGACAAATCAGTCATATATATATATATATATATATATATATATATATATATATATATATATATATATATATATATATATATATATATATATATTAGTAGTAGTAGTAGTAGTATTAATCTTATAAGTATAAGAAACTATACTCGTTCGGAAAAACATGATTTGCAAATAACTAAACCAATACCAAAGGGGAAAAAAGGTATAAAAAAAGAAAAAACCAAGAACATGTACGTTAGCCGAAAATAATCGTCTAGCGTGCAAGTCCAAGGCCCAAAGAAAAGAAAAAGCGATACGAGTACGCAAAATAACTAAATAAAGTGGTCAATACAATAAGTAGAGCAGACCGAGTTAAACCTAGAGAGCCAGACAAACCTACCAAGGTTTCACCCAAGCGGATCGTCAGGGAAGGCCGGCTTCCCTGATGATCCGCTTAGGTGAAACCTTAGTAGGTTTGTCTGCCTCTCTAGGTTTAACTATATACGTACACACACACACACACACACACACACACACACACACACACACACACACACACATATATATATATATATATATATATATTTGTGTATTTAGGCATCAATTCTTCTTTCATGCTCATTTCATTGAATACGACAGACAAGGTGCTTTGATTTAGTTTTTTATCCAATTTCTTTTCGGATGATAAATTATATAAAAACTCTCCAATTGTTCTTTTTATCCGAGCGCTTTCGGCTATACATTTATCCATTTTCAAGGTTGAAATATATTAACTGTTAACAAGGAATAGTTTGTTGTAGGTATGTATTTATATAACGTTTTCATTTTCAAAGCACGGGCAAGACATTGTGTCCATGTTCGTAGTTGATATTATTGAGTGTTGTTTCTTTTTGGGGGGTGGGGGGTATTAATTAGGCTTCCATTATTTTTAGCCTTTTCTCCATGTAGATGATGCTATTATGTCATTTTCATTTATTTATGATCGATTTCATCACGACTCTTGTGTAAAGCTTGGATAGTAATTATACATTCTTATTGTAGTAGAGTTCAATAGTGTTAGAAAAACCTCGTAGAATTCCAGTAAGATATCTTTAATCATTTCTAAGACAACGGTTCATAGATTAATTTAACAATTGGACAATTTAGCTGTTACATGATTTTGACAATTTTGCTGTTACATCCGGTATATTTATTAATTATTTTTGAATGTTCTTAGGTAGATCGTTAGTAAAAAAGAAAAAAAAACAAATAGAAAAAGAGTAGGACAGGGAAGACAACCTTGAGGGACGCTTGCATTGATCTCGCAATTTTAAAAAGGCCTTGTGCCAAACCGTCACTCTGCGAGAGGAGAATAAATAGATATATCAAATGACATTAACATCTATATAGACTCCACCCCCGCCAAAAAAGAAAAGAAAAAACGAATTAAATAAAATTAAATAAACAAAATAAAACTACAAGGAGTTTATTTGTCTGTTTTGTTTATTAATTTACTAATTAGAATAAACACATTAATTAAAATTATGGAAGTAAATAGAATATGAAATGTACACTACATGCAAAAACTTTGGAGTCACTCTGCATTTCTTTAAAAGCACCATAAATGTGATATGTTTTTAAAAGATAAAATTTCAGTGGCTACAGTTTATTTGCTTTTATTTTAATAAAAAAATAAGAACTTAACTATAATAAAATATAAAAAACATCGTATTTTGTATTCGGCAATAAACCTACTACCCCCTTTAATTACTGTTTTACAAATTCCTATCCTTTTCAAAAGTTTTTGAAAAAAAAAATAGATGGCAGATATTCTTCAAGCACTGAAAAAGCTCACTCTCAGTCTTTGGTTATTCTCTTCGAACTCTCTTAGCCAATTCATCCAATACTAATTCAATGGGACAGAAGTCAGGAGATTGAGGCGGCCAAGTTAAATCAAATTTTCCAAAATTTTGGTCCCTTTTGTTTTTAGCTGAGGAAATTTTGACATAATTTGTATTAGGTTGGTGCAAAAATAATGTCGTTTTCTCACATATGTTACTTATGTAAATAACGACATTATTTTTGCACCAACCTAATATTTTGGATCGTTGTCTTGTTTAAAGGTGATTTTTTTTTCAGTTGTGCGTAAACCAGATGGTATAGCATGTCTTCGCGAAATCGAATGATATCGTTCTTTTTTTTTCTTTTCCTTCAACGGAATTAAATCTCAACCGCTTTTGGTAATCCCAAAAAGTCTACTGAGAGGTTAATGGTAAAGACAAAATATGATGTTTCCATTAGAAAAATTTATAACTTAGCAAAATGAAAAGAGAAATCCAAATTTGAACTTTTTGGTAGGAAGAGAAGCCCGGAGAAAAGCTTAAACAAAACAAATAACTGTAGTTACTGATATTTTAATTTTTTTACTTAAAAATAAAAATAAATCTCATTTTAAAGTGTTTTTTTAAAAGAAATGCATATACTTTCATCAGGATTAATCATATTAAATATTTTGTTATTCCTGTAATATATATATATATATATATATGGTGGACTCTCCTGTCATATTCGACGTACGAGGGTCAAGCAGCTCAATTCCTAGGAACCGACAGCCCAGACACCAGCACATATGATTTGATTATAGTGGTGAAGGCTTTGTGCAGAATTAACCACACTTTTGAAGGGCCGAATACAGAGACCTGATGCACTGCGTGTCACAAGGTCTCCAAACAAACTTCCGCATGTTTTGAATTCAGAGTTGTCCTTCTCCTAGACCAGTTGCCATCCAAGACTATAGAATCCAGTCTATTCTGCTATTTACCTATATCGGGAGGGAGAAGAAGAGGATTAATACCTTTCTCAATGGTATTAGCGCGTCAGTGAATGTAATGGATTTGACTGGAATTCGAACTCGGCTCTTCGATTCCTCAATTCGAGCCGCTATCCACCTCTCTATATATATTTGTTAGAATTATATATATATATATATATATATATATATATATATATATATATATATATATATATATATATATATATATATATATATATATATATATATATATATATATATATATATATATATATATATATATATATATATATATATATATATATATATATATATATATATATATATATATATATATATATATATATATTCG
>OZ038485.1:44071360-44086360 GCA_964036315.1 Acanthosepion esculentum
ATATATATATATATATATATATATATATATATATATGAGTTCGAATTCCAGTTGAATCCATTATATTCATTTACGACTTACGTGCTAATACCCTTGGGAAAGGTATTAATCCTCTTCTTCTCTCTCTAGCTATGGGTAAATAGCAAGACAAAGTGGGTTTTATAGCTTTGGATGGCAACTGGTCTAGAAGAAGGACAGTTCTGAATTTTAAAACCTGCGGAGGGTCGTTTGGAGACCTTGTGGCATATAGTGCACCAGGTCTCTGTATTCAGCCCTCGAAAAAGTGTGGTTGGTTCTGAACAAAGCCTTCACAACTATAATCGAATCATATGTGCTGGTGTCTGGGCTGTCGGTCCGTAGGAACTGAGCTGCTTGACCCACATATGTCGAATACGTCGGGAAAGTTCACTATATATATATATATATATATATATATATATATATATATATATATATATATATATGAAGAAATATAGTCTTAAAATGTGCTATATTTATGGGATAAAGTGCTCAATATCAGAGATAGAGCGTGTGTAAATATAAAAGTAAATATAAAAGTGAACATAGAAGTCAACACTTAGAGGCGACAGTCTGTTTCATGCTAGATGCAATCGTCAGGCCACAGGTAAAAACACCGATCAAAATAAAAATAAATAAATATATAAGATAAAAAATAAAAATGAAAAATGAAAATAAATAAAAACAAGCAAAATAATTTAACCCAAATAAATAAATAAACGACTTCCGGTAAAATAATCGCCAAAATAGACTACCCACAATGCACCACTGGCCCTTATATATAAATAGCCGAGAAAAATAACTGCACTGACGATTGCATCTAGCATGAAACAGACTGTCGCCTCTAAGTGTTGACTTCAATGTTCACTTATATATATATATATATATATATATATATATATATATATATATATATATATATATATATATATATATATATATGTATATCAGTATTTATATTTTATTGTTATCCGCAACTTTATCTCGCATAGTTGGTAAATGTTACTCACAAAATGATCAGGTGGTGAAAGAAGCAGCAAAACACTTTTTTTCCTGTCAAAATTAAAATAAGTAAACATCATTTTTTTTATCTGAGTACTTTCGACTGTCACTACAGTTGTTATCAAGTATTGCGTGTTTAGTGAATGACAATCGTAAATACAGCGATTATAAAAGAACTTAGGAGAGTGCACAATTCTAATATATAATGTTTAGTAAATATACAGCCACTCATGGGGAAGATAACGTGACAGTTGAATACGATATTTTGTTAGATGAACATATTGACCAATGACCTATTTTGTAATATATAACAATATATAACACAGTATAATAACACAATAAAATAATAACACAATATATGTAACAATGTCATCTTTACCTTGGCAGAAACAATCCTGATCACATTTCCAGGAGATATACTCCTAAACAACCACGTCGTGAGCCATAAAAAGTACACATAAAATCTCTAAAATTAATCTGATGAATTTATTTTAACTATCAAGACTAGAACACAAGTGGACATATGTGTGTATGTATATATATATATATGTATGTGTGTGTATATGTGTATATATATATGTGTATGTATATATATACATATATATTCTATGTGTGTGTATATATATATGTGTATGTATATATATGCATATATATATATATATATATATATATCTTCATGTATGTTTGGCTGAATAATCTAGAATATATTGCCTATTTATATCGATTTTAATCCTCACAAATTCACGGATAATTTTCTTAGTGCTGTTACAAAACTGAGTAAGAAAGACTCTGTAGTTTTGGATATTTCTTTTATTTTCTCATGTACTTCCAGTCTCATCGAAGGTCCCTTTCAGAGGGGAATTGTTAAATTATCCAACTAGACATGCTTAAATGAAAATATGCTGACCAAGTACGCACACACACACGCATATATATATATATATATATATATAAATTTTATGACAGGCGACTAACAAAGTATTGCGATTAAGTCATTTATTTAATTTTTCTGGTCGTGTTTCCAGTAAATCTAGATACAATACATAAAAAATCTACACATTCAGTTAAAGAAAATTATTGATAATGGCTAAAAGAATAAGCGAAAGATATCAGGTATACAGAACTTTCGAGCAATTTTATAATCTTTATGTCCACAAAAAAAAAAAATCTTATACAGACACAAGAAAAATTAAATAAAAAAATTAATCGCTGTATCTTGTAAGTCGTCTATAATGAAAATGCTATATATATATATATACGAAGGATTAATCCATTTCGCATAAATCAGTATTACAATGACCAAACAGATTTTTTGTGGGGAAGGATTTCTTGGTTATACTGAGAACTTCTCATATGTATCCTTGAGCATTTGAGTACTAATCTCTCTCTTTAATACGTCCTTCATTAAAAGTAATTGTTAAGTTTTTTGCTGTGTTTTTTTTTCTTTTGTGCGAACAATAGATTTCTTTTCTTTTTTTTTTACATCGTACGTATAGTAATTATCAAAAGGATTGGTCGTTCCGAGTGTTTTCGGCTAATCTATGAGACATTTTTCATGATTTCCGTTGTCCTATTGCAAATGGTGTGTAAATTGCTGAGAGCCATATTTACTTTTAATGTCCGAATACGGTCAGTACATTATAGTCGTTTTCATAGTTGATGTTGCTAAGTGATGTTTTAAATGACTGATTTTATTGCGTTTGAATGTTTTCTAAAGATAGTTGCGCGTATTTGAGTTGTAGTCGACGTAATAGAAGTTATCAGTTACTTTTAATGAAACAAACATAGACACACGTATATATATATATATATATATATATATATATATATATATATATATATATATATATATATATATGTATTATAATATTTTTTTAAAAATATGATTCCTTCGCTACATAAGAGTTCTCATGTTTCAAAAGCGAGAGCCGAGACCCCTAATATAATTTTTGAAATTCTCGCTTGACGAGGAAGCGTGACCAGACACCTTAATTCAACTTAATTTCAAAAATTATATTAGGGGGTCTCGGCTCTCGCTTTTGAAACATGAGAACTCTTATGTAGCGAAGGAATCATATTTTTTTAAAATATTATAATATAAGCTCTACTTCTGTATGGAGCACTGTCTTTTTGAAAATAAAATCAAAAATACTAAGGAACTCCGGATTATTTACCTAACGTGTTCTTTCCTATTTTTCTGCATACCTGCACACACACACACACACACACACACACATACATACATACATACATACATACATATATATATATATATATATATATATATATATATATATGTATATATATATATATATATGTGTGTGTGTGTGTGTGTGTATATATGTGTATATATATATATATATATATATATATATATTCTTTTTATATATGGAGCACATAATCACATATCTGTTCAAGTAATCCCATATAGATATTTTCGCTCAGGTATACTGAAAATCACGCACACACAGACACGGGATCACGCACACACACACACACACACACACACACACACACACACACACACACACACACACACACACACATACACACACATACACACACAATCGCACCCCCCCATATATATATATTAGGTTGGTGCAAAAATAATGTCGTTTTTTGACGTTCAACTTCATGTGAGAAAACGACATTATTTTTGCACCAACCTAATATATATATATAATGTTATGAATCCAATACATTATCACACATATGTTAAATTAGTCTCATACTCATATTTGTGCTCGGGCACACTGAAATACAAGTACAACATACACAAACACGTACAGCCATATACATACAAACACACGCATCCACACGCACGCACACACGTACGCGCATGATGTCAGCACCGAACGGCGACAATCTGTTTCATGCATGAAACAGACTGTTGCCACTCGGTGTTGACCTCAATATCCACTCTACATGAGGCCTATCCCTGATACTGAGCACTTTAATCCATGAATATAGCATACCATACCCCCACACACACACACACACATATATATATATATATATATATATATATATATATATATATATATATGTGTGTGTGTGTGTGTGTGTGTGTGTGTATGTGTGTATCATTTTTATAAATACAAGATATAATCACAGGTCTGTTCAATCAGTCCCATATACATATTTTCCCTCGAGTACACTGAAATTTACACCAACGCACACGCACACGTACATACATGTACATACAACCACAGCGCTGGAGTTTTAAAACTTAATTTCTGCAATAATTGCTTTTTTGCTTTATATATGATGAAAGATGTTAATATACGAGCTTGTCAAAAACATTTCGTTTTCTGCCAACGTAGAATGGAATCAAATTATAACACTTGTCATATCTTAAATGCACTGGGAGTGTCAGAAATTTAAATTATTTCTCTTGAATTAATTCACTTAAATTATTCTTTTGATAAAAGTCTCAACAAGCCTGTCAAAATTTATGGCATCTCACATACAATTCCTGAAAAATTAACAGTTACATAGATTTTATAGACCGCAGCTTTCCATTTGTTTCGGAACTGGATAAGGGATTCTCGGTTGGGCAAATTCTTCATACGCAGCAGTTCTGGGAAACGTTGAACAGTTGTCTCGAATATGAATTTTACCGTTTCCAGTTAAGTCTACATGTGTAGTGTACGCTTGTAATTTTTTTTTTACTGAATTAGAATAGACAACTGATGGGGACTATTTACTAAAACATTGGTAATTTATTTGAATACTTTTAAAATTTACTATTTAGGACGAATACGATTATGTTACATCTTATCTTTTTTCTTTAGTTTCTGTGAATTGCCACAGCTTTTTAGGAAAGATATCGGAGTGTTTTACCATTGCTTTCTGTGTGTTTTCAGTTCTTGGACTATCTGCAATCCGTGGTAAGATAGGTCAGTCGATTCTGCTATTAAATCATAGTCAGAAGTTATTGAGTCATAACTTACTCAAGGGAATTAGTAAGAAGTCAACGTAACTGTCTAGGAATTTGAAGACAGTTCATCGATGCCTATATCCACGACGTTAACTGTCACACTACGCGTATAAGTCCTACTAGTAATGGTAATATTAGCTGCTTCCTTATAAGGCACAAATTCCGCATTCATTGTCCGAACAGTGCTACTTTCAGTTGAAATTTATAAAATCATTCTATAAAAGCATTTTATTTTTAGTAAAATAAAACTTCAGTTACTGTTGTTGATCTTTTCAGTAGTTATAAGGATTTCCTTCCTAGCCTTTTGTTTGAAGTAGTATGGAAAGTGAACAACTTGATTATGTCATTCTTTTATCTTCGGATTATATGTGCCATCCATTTTTTGCTGATGCTGAAAATCCTCAAGTGATGTCGTTTCCATTGTTTGGTACATGTTGTCTGCAATTCTGTACCGCCAGTCTCTGAGGTTCAAAGAAAGATGCTATTCTGAAAGACTTACAAGATTCATTCTTTAGCTATTGGTTTGAGAAACCAGTTGTATGCATATGGCAGTTTAGAGATTTCTAAACGGATTTAGCGCCATGCATGAAGCCCATATGGAAGTCACGATTTTATGAGGATATTTAAGAACAATGACTCGGGTGTCCAGGTTAATGTTTTGATTTTGTAGCAATTTGCGGTGTTGAACATAACTACTCAGCCATGTTCGATTTTCTTTTCTCCTGTACTAAATTGAAACAGATGCACCATTGACTTTAATATAGCATTTTTCTGACAACGTATAATTGTTTATGATTCCGACTCCGCAATCAGAATTTTTACAGTAAAAAAAAAAACATACAGTTGTCTGATTATGAAAGTGCCTGTTGTAGTAAAAAGGAAAACGTTCATTTGAGAAAAAAAATATATTGTCGAAGTGTCTAAAGCTATGTTTGAATTTCTTCTTAAGACGGCGAATAAAGGCGATATCTCTTCAATTTTGAAACGGTAATAAAAGATCCGTTACTCAGCGTCCGATTGCTGTTGCCTTTTAAAAATTTCATTTATTTCCGGAAACGCAAATAAAAATGTCTGTCCCGAATAAATAAATAAATAAATAAATAAATAAAATCACTCATTCATTCAAATCTGACACGAACTTATTTGACGTAGGCGTATAATTTAACAAAATTATTTAACGGCCCATTTATATATCTTCGACTCTTGATAGAACAGAATTCATTTTTATTATGCTAAGATCCAACATCAAATTTAACGATCCTTCCTCAAATTTTTGTTTTAATCACTCACCTTAAGGCCTTGCATAACACATTTTTATTTTAACGTTATTAAATTTATTAGACACGATCAAAGTCATTTTCTTTTATTTAATAAAGTATGCAATGTCAATCGTTATCTACTATCTTCTTGATTACGTCTGTATTTCTCGCCGCTTAATAATGTTTCTCTTTCTTATTCTTTCTCACTCAGTAACCCCTTATGTCTTAGTGGCTTCATTGCATTTTCTGTGGAGATATGATTAAAAAACAATCTTTCTTCTCTGCAAGCTTATGTAACGGTAAATATATAAGTAGGGCTGGTGCTTACAACCCCCGAATATCCTGATCGGTGGGTGCAAGCCTGGTTGTAGGCACGGGCAGTGCTTTATGACACTTGCTATCTCATCAGCATTTGTTTTTTTCTACCTACATTTATATACGTTACAAATTAATCTGACTATTAAAGGGTGAAATGTTTTCGCGGATACTCACGTCATTCTGGGGGTAATTTTTTTATTTAATCTATGAATTTGTTTTGATCATGCTAAGTATCGAAAAACCACTATATAAAAATCATTGTCTTATCCATAATGTTCATTTTTTTTTTAAATTATTCAATTTTTTAACAGGAAAAAAATCTCAATTTGGCGTTAAAATCGGTCGTAAAACATTGTTGATATATTTAAGATGGAATGATCTATATGACATGTCTCTAATTTGTATTTAGATACATTTTTATTTATTTTGAATTTTTCTAGTTGAATTGTTCGCCTATATTGCATATGATTCATTATTGTTCATAATTACAATAAAATGTATACTTTATATGAATAATACCTTTCATAAGCTAGTATTCATATTGTTTGAGATTGAGATGTACTAGAGTGGTGGGGCGTAACATAGATTCGGGAGGCGTTTCATAGTTTGCGTGTGTGGGGGGGTACAAGACCCTTGCACCGGCCTTGTACCCAAATATCGTATCTTTTGGTGACCTGAAGCATTTTGCATATAGCTTATGATCATAAGCGACAACTGATACATATAGCTTTGATCGTCGTTTACTATTCCAAGTTTGTAACTTTAGTTAATTTCTCGAAGTTCTGCTTCGACATCTTTGAAGATCATTTTAAACAATTCACGGACATTTCCAGAATTATAACTATTGAAGCCGCTATCCTCCTTTTTTAAAATCGAGTTCATCCCATTCAAGCCAGTAAAGCCATTGATACAAAAGGGGTTACTAAGCGTGGAAGAGTTAGAAAACAAAGATTATTAAGAAGCGAGAACAAGAGAAAAGTAATCAGTGGGGGGGGGGCAGTAGATAACGATTGACATTGCATTTAAATTTTTGCAGATTAAAGTTGGCTCGAAAGCATGGATCCGGAAGGGAGTTCCACAAGCGAGAAAAGAAACGGTTGGCATAAAACTTAATCTCGCCAACTCAACTGTAAATTGGAGAGACATCGTCGCCCGTCTAGTACTGCGTTTATATTCAAAGAGTCTAGACACTATAGCGAAGAGCGATATTTATTTCCGCCTATTTACAGAAAATGTGGCACAAGGTCAAAAATGGAAAATGGGGAGAAGGGCGATCTTCTGCTCTCTTAAATTTAAACTTAGGTAGCCACAAACACTGACCCAAACATACCCCAATATTCCTAACACCAAAACGACGAATTCTTACTTACCTTTCTTACTACAACCACCATAATACCTCATTGTCTCTATGAAAATCCTAACTAGTCCACATATGTACAATTCATTGTCTGTGGAATAAAACTACACCATAGCGAAGAGCTCATCCGAACAATTACCATGAAAGTATTTACAGAAAAGACATAGGAAGGCAACCTTTCGGCGGTGGGAAAGTGACTGATGTTGAGACGCAAGATCAGGACCAATAATGTTGCTAATTCTTCCTTGGATTTTATCAAAAAGCTCAAGGTAAATAGAAGGAACACCGAATCATATTACTGCGCTTAAATTTATAGAAAAGGCAGAGTGAGGCAACCAGTGAGGCCGAGACGTCATATCAGGGCCAATGCAGAAGTAATAGGTACATCTTAATAGCATTGATATATATATATATATATTTTTGAATTGGACAAAGTCCGACAATTTATTTAAATTTAAATAACTATATGACGTCATTTGTTTACATTTGATACACTAAGAGCAGATATGAATAGAAGAGATTCATGGAAGATTTAAGTTTAAAGATAGTAAAATCGGCCTTGCTCACCAGACGCTTCTCTGTGGCCGAACGGTTAAGGCACGTCACGCGAAATGACGGTTCTGTATAGGATACAGGTTCGATTCCTGTCGGAGAACGAAAATTTTCTATGAAAATCTTTCGGACATTCAGGCCGGTAAATGTTATTTAATACTGTTTATTATAAAACAGAGCATTTGCTTAAATACTTGTATCTATAAAAAGAACGTTAAACATATCATAAATGTCTTTAAATAAATATATATATATATGTGTGTCATTATATTATTACTTCAAATAGTCGACTCGTGTATTAACAAAAAAAAAAAAAAAAGAAATAGGTTCTCGGGGAAAAATAGAACCTGTATCCCATTTAGAGGAAAACTACCTTTCGATCTGGTGTACTTAACTACTCGGCTATGAACAGCGTCACTGTACAGTAAGGCTCTTTTTTCCCCTTTGACGCTCTTCGTAGCCGAGTAAATGAACATAACGGATCAAACGGTGGTTCTTCCTACAAAAAGGGATGCAGGTTCGATTGTCGTTAGGGAGCATATATAATATTTTTCCTTATTAAGAATTTCTGAATACGCAGATCGATAGATAGAATACACACTGTTTAAAGTAAAAAATAAAAATAGGGTGTCTTTTTTAAATACGAGTATCTCCTAAAATAACGATTGAAGTAATAAAATTGTCGGCTTAAAAATAAATCCACTAATTCTTTAGAAAAAAAAGTTTTCCTTTTTTACATTTTTCTATTGTTTCATTGAGTGACGGACAAAGAAAAATTGAATAATATATATATATATATATATATATATATATATATATATATATATATATATATATATATATATATATATATGTACATATATATATATATATATATATATATATATATATATATATATAAAAGTGAACATTGAAGTCAACATTTAGAGGCGACAGTCTGTTTCATGCTAGACGTAATCGTCAGGCCACACCTGACGATTGCGTCTAGCATGAAACAGACTGTCGCCTCTAAGTGTTGACTTCAATGTTCACTTTTATATTTACACACGCTCTATCTCTGATATTGAGCACTTTATGCCATAAATATAGCACACCTTAAGACTATATTTCTTCATATATACATATAAACATACGCATAGAAACGCACGCATGTGTTTGTGTGTGTGTGTGTGTGTGTGTGTGTGTGTGCATATGTATTGTGGACAGCTGTTATCAAAACTTTATGGTGACTGTCTCTTTTAAGTCTCAAGTCATCTTCAAACCAAATGGCACTACTCCTTTTTCAGGCCTTACATATAGGTCACTGGATGATTAAGAGAACTTGGAGAGGGTGTAAACCAATCCTCTCCAGTTCTTTTGTCTAGAGCTAATTCTTTCTTTTTTTTCATAGTCATGAACTTCAGATTACAAAACTTCTAAGTATTTATAGATTTTGGAAAATATTTACTATAGAAGCGCATTAGTAAATATATACTATAAAAGTGCACAGGAAAATATTTTGCTGTAGAAGTACATTGAAGAATATTTTACATAGAAGTGTATTAGATATTCATTGGAAAATATATACTATAGGAATGCATTACAGTCACTTAAAATATATACTATAAAATATATAGTATACAAATGCAATACAGTGACTTATATATACTATAATATATATATATATATATATAAATAGTATATATTTATATACTATAAAAAGTGATTTATATATACTATAAAATATATACTATAGAAATGCGTTGCAGTGAATTATTAAACATATTAAAACACATGTTCATTTTTACGATTTCTTTAATCGTTTCACTCCAAGCAAGGCGACAATGCCACTAGACCTAAAGAAGTTACATGGAGTGAAAATGAATGACAATAAGAAGATTAAAAAAGGGAGGACTGACGAAAGCACAAAAAAAAACAAAAGGGCCAAAGATGACAGATGATGACAATTAACGTTGCATTTAAATTTGTGAAGATTGTTGTTATCAAGGAAGCAAGGAATCGGAAGGGAGTTCCACAGGTGGGAAGAACAAGAAAAGAAACTGTTGAAATAGAAGTGGCGGTTGCATCTAGCAAATTCAATAATAAAACGGTGAGAGCAAGTGGCCAATATAGTTGCACGCTTAAATCCATGCAATTGGGAAAAAAAGCTGATCCGAGCAAAAGCTGAAAAATATTTGTAGAGCCGACAGAGGAGAGCCAAGTCACATTGATGAGAAAGTGATCGGAGACGAGATGCCTGGTGAGGACCAATTGTATTGCAACTATAGATAAATAGTGACACAACAAATACTAAGGCCATAAGACGTACTTAGGAAGCAGTCAATCCGAAGTACCGTGGGTTCCAGGCAGTGCTTTGTGACCTTTACTATGTTATCCACATTTTCTTCTACCTACATTTACATACATTATAAATTAAACTGACTATTGAAGGATTTTAAAAATTGCGGATTTTCACGTACTTCTGTTTTTCTTTTGTTTTGTTCTTCTCCAAATCCGTGAATTTCTTTTGCTAATGCTAAGTCTCGAGAAATACTGTATAAATTTCATAAGTTTGCATCCATAATGTTGAATGAGTTAAAAATTATTATTTATTTAAAATGGAATAATCTATCATGACAGGTCTCTAAATTAGAGACATCTTATAATGTTCACGAATTTGCCGAAAAAATGACATACTATGATGAAAAAAAAAATGCCCCAAACTTGCCGAAAACTAGGTTTTATCGTCAAAATCTTTACGTTATTATTAAGAGGAAAGACGATTTTTAAAAATTATTTTTGTAAATTGTTTTAATCCTTTTTAGAACATTCGAAATTTTGATTAAAAAATTTGTTTTTCTTGCGTCAGAGGACAAAATAACATTACAAATTTAGAAATTTGTTTAAAAAACAAATAATTGTCGGATTTTAATGTAACTTTCAGAACTTATTTTCAAAGGAATGAAATTATTTTAGAAATGCTTTTTTAGAAAGTCTTGGTAAAAATATTTTTTTGCATCTATTACTACCATAATTAATTTTATGAAAACTCGAAGAATTCAAATGTGTATTTTTTTTATTGGTTTTATTTGTTAAAAGCAGAAGTCTTTGAAGAATTTCATTCACAATTTTTTTTTTAAAATCAAACCAGCAGTTACCGATAATCTGATGTGAATTGTAAAATGCAAAATCCAATAAAACTAAGACATTATTTAATTAGAAAAGCTTTCAGTTACTTTTATGAATAATATTTGTTAAGATTAAGGATAATATTGTCTGAAGCCCAAAAATTTTTCGAAGAAAAATGATTTTTTACAAGAATTGTTTTCTTTCTTATTACTATTTAATTAATTTTTTACTATTTTATTAATTACCAATAATTTCTAAAGTTTTTAAAATTTTCAAAATTCAGTTTCAATGGTGTAATTTTCAGGAAATACTGTTATTAAGTAAAACTCTATTTCTAATCATAAATCTAAAATCTTATTATAATAGGTAATCTCGCAGTATTTAAAAAAAGAATTTAAAATTGTTTCTGTATGTGTATAAACATGCCTTTTTATATAGGAATATTCATACATGATACTATCATTAAAACATTGCGTATTTTAAGAAGTGTTTAATATTTCTTAACTGAGATAATATAAAAATTAATAATAAATAAAAAACAATAAAATTTCATGAGAAATGTACGTAAAAATCATGGTTAACTCTCTTATTTATTAAATTTTGTTAAATGAATATCAGTGAATTTCTGGGACGACTTTTAAACAGAGAGACTGAATTCTTTATTTCACATATATATTTTCGAAGTATGTAAAAAATATTGAAATTAATTATTTTCTTAATTTAAAAGTTCTTTAATTGATTTTTATTTTAATTCACAAACAATAGATCAAAATATTTTATCTTCTGTTGAAATATAATGTAATTAACCTGAATTTTAAATGTTTCATTGTTTTAAAAAAGTTTAACGCATCAATATAATTTTTGAAAATAAATAAATTGACCCATAAAAATAATTAAAATTGTCAAATAAATAAAGAAAACAAAGAACTAAAATTCCAAAGACAATTTTACCCGAATATTTCAGCTGCTACACGCTGGCGTATTGGTATAGAATTGATCTGCTTACCTCTAGAAGTTAATGGTGATAGGAAAATGGTGAAAATCCAAGTAGCCGTCTTTTCTGCTGGCTATGGGCATACTATCAGGATAGGCTGTGTTTTCTAACCAGTCTAAACAAAGGAAAAATTCTGAATTCCAAACCATGGAGAAAGCAATTGAAAAACACTTTTTCCGAAGATGACATGGCAATTCATAGATAATAAAGAAAAGTATTATATAGCGAGACATGATGATATACATTCTAAACGAACATGATATTAAATAATCTTTAGTATGTTATAAGGCAGCACTAGAAACAATGGCGGGAAGGAGGTAAGAGTATTGCGCCAAGTCTTTCAAGAGGATCTTTTGAAAAATCAGAATTTGAAATTGTGTTCTTTACTTGGACTTGGACTTGGACTTGAACAACAGTCTCTGGGACCGATGGGGGAAAAAGCGTAACTATTTTAGTCACTTGGTAGGCCACGTTGTTGCACCTATTCACCAATTACTTATAGGAATTAAATTGCGTCTAAGGAATTATTTCAGGTTAATATATATTTATCAGGAATTTTTCTGTTAAAAGCATTTAAACATTCTTAGTTTCAAACGGTTTTCTGAAGGTCATCTTCAAAGTCATATGACACCTTTGAAAATATAGTAGACACTTCCATCAAAATAAAGCTTAACTTTTAATTAAAAGTCATGATGATATTAAAACGAACGATTTTACTTCTCAAAAGGCCATCTTCAAAGTCATATGACACATTTGAAAATATAGTAGACACTTCCATCAAAATAAAGCTTAACTTTTAATTAAAAGTCATGATGATATTAAAACGAACGATTTTACTTCTCAAAAGGTCATCTTCAAAGTCATATGACACCTTTGAAAATATAGTAGACACTTCCATCAAAATAAAGCTTAACTTTTAATTAAAAGTCATGATGATATTAAAACGAACGATTTTACTTCTCAAAAGGCCATCTTCAAAGTCATATGACACCTTTGAAAATATAGTAGACACTTCCATCAAAATAAAGCTTAACTTTTAATTAAAAGTCATGATGATATTAAAACGAACGATTTTACTTCTCAAAAGGTCATCTTCAAAGTCATATGACACCTTTGAAAATATAGTAGACACTTCCATCAAAATAAAGCTGAACTTTTAATTAAAAGTCATGATGATATTAAAACGAACGATTTTACTTCTCAAAAGGTCATCTTCAAAGTCATATGACCCCTTTGAAAATATAGTAGACACTTCCATCAAAATAAAGCTTAACTTTTAATTAAAAGTCATGATGATATTAAAACGAACGATTTTACTTCTCAAAAGGTCATCTTCAAAGTCATATGACACCTTTGAAAATATAGTAGACACTTCCATCAAAATAAAGCTGAACTTTTAATTAAAAGTCATGATGATATTAAAACGAACGATTTTACTTCTCAAAAGGCTCCATCCCTACGTTGCTGTAAAAGCCAAAGTTCAAAACACTTCCGTATATTGTGTGCCTTTTTTTGTTTTTTAAAAAAACTTCCGGTTGCATATTGAATTGAGCTAGCATCCTGATAAATATACTGAAAACGTTAAACATAGTAAGCTTTGGCGAAGAAAAGAAAAGGCATCTTTTCTTTTTGATTTATTTGTTTTTAATGGCTTATCAGCCCTTACTGTGTTTTGGAATTTAAGAATAATTTCTCTTTTTGTAAGTGAATATGGCCTTAACAATTTCTCTTATGAGAATAACAATAATTTTCCAGATACAAGTCCTACTATTAAACCCATAATAACGGAATGAAATGGATTCATACCTTTCTCAATGCTATTTTCGTGTAAGTCAAGGTAACGAACCCGACTAGATTTCGAACTAAGCACTTTGATTTGTTATTCCGAGGACCTAATCAGTACAGAGATTTTTTTGGACAATAAAACCTGGAAAGAAATAGTGATAGAAAACATTAATTGAAGTAAAAATACATACAGGCTTTAATAGATAGATAGATAGATAGATAGATAGATAGATAGATATGAAAAGGCTGAGATAAATATGAACAGACTGAGATAGATAGATAGATAGATAGATAGATAGATAGATAGATAGATAGATAGATAATTAACAGATCTGAATAGAATGAAATGGGTAGATAAGGACAGATTGAAATAGATATGAACGGACCGACACACAAAAACAGATTGATTGATATATAAATCTGAATAGAATGACGTATAAATACATAGATATAAACAGAATTAGATACATGTAAAGATATGAACAGATTAAGAGAGAAAGAAAAAAGAAAATAAGAAAGAAAGAACTGTTATTAGCTTGGTTAATTCGAACGTGATAGAATGCCACCAAAACATTAACCTGACCTATAGTCATTTTAATACGCTAAATAATTATTTACCAACTTTTACGCATAAAGCGTTCATATTGAATTTGATCTAGAATCATAT
>OZ038485.1:44088860-44148860 GCA_964036315.1 Acanthosepion esculentum
GTCGGTTTACAGGATTTCTACCTCCATTTGAATTGAAACCAGTCCGATTATTTGATTTGCTTGATTGCATACAGGTATAAAACACACACACACACACACACACACACACAGAGAGAGAGAGACACACACACACACACAAACGACGACAATATAAAGATGTAAGATGGATGAAAGAAAGTAGTAGAAGCAAGTTTCTGGAAAAAAGCTTAAAGGAAAGTTTTCGAATTAGTCCTTTTCCCATCAAAAATTTTACTGAAAAGCCTTTAAAAAGATACTGGACTACGTCAGAAAAAAAAAAACTGCAAGGGCTATACTGAAAAATAAAATGTTCCAGACTAGGCAAAAAAAAAAAAAAAATCCTGGACTAAATCAAATCAGGATTGGCCTTTTTTTTTAAGCCCCCTAAGAATCGAGAAGGCACGGTGGAGTAATGGATAGCAGATTGAGGAATCGGAGGGCCGAGTTCGAATTCCAGTTACATTCACTTACGAATGTAACTGGAATACTATGAATCCTCTCTTCTCTCCACCCCCAGCCCGGTTCTATAGCCTTGGATGGCAACTGGTCTACCGCAGAAAGAAATGGCAAAAAAAAAAAAAAAATAGGAAAAAAATCTGCTTCGTCATGTTGCCATGTATCGAAAGATACATGATTGCCTAAGCGTGTATCATGCATGACACATAACTGACTGAAGAATCGATTAGTTATTCAGAAAGAAACAGAGAGACCAATGAAAGAACAACAGGAGACAGAAAATGGCGATTAACGTTGCATTTAAATAGTTGAAGAGAAAAAGCTGGAACGGGAGAAAAAGAAAAAAAGCCTTAAAACGTGCGTGGCATGGAGTTGATCTAAAGCCTGTCGAAGCTCTTCGCTCGGTTTTGTCGGCCACAGTAAAGATCACAGAGCCACTACAACACATTACTAAATGTCGCGTGATCATTGAACAAGAGTGTATGGCTCAATGGGCAGACTGAGTCATTAGGCTGGGTACAAACGAACTTCAGCAGCATGCCCATTCCAGCTGGACAGGATCATAGCAGCACGCAGATTGCCAGGTATTTCCGGCAGCACCACGTAAATAAAAGTAACAATGATACAAATAAAAACAAGTTACAATAACAAAAAAAACGAAAACAAAAATACACATAAAAATGCAGATGAATGAAAAGAAAAGAAAGAGAAAATGAAAAAAATAACAAAGAAAAAAGAAAGAAAAAAGATAGAAAAAACTACCCAAACACACACACACACACACACACACACACACGCGTATATATATATATATATATATATATATATAGGAAGTGGAAAGTCAATTTGCCGGGAAAACACTGTACTCTTCAAAGAAACGCAAGGGAAAATTTTGAAAAAATACTCATCTTAAAAATATACTGATACGCTTGTCAATTTTATTTATGACGAAAGAATTTACTGATAAAATAAAAGCATCTTCAGAAAAAATAAAAACGAAGGAAAAAGAACAAAACCCCCAAAAGCAAAACACACACACACAATTAACAAACAATACGCATATATATATATATATATATATATATATATATATATATATATATATATATATATATATATATATATATATGCATATATATTCTTCCAATGAGACTGTCATTTCAAAACCACTGAAAACAGGACAAAGTAAACAACCAATTATGTTCACAAACTTTATATAATATTAAAGATATATATAAATATAAGGAAACAAAAAAAAATTGTTAACGATTTTAGATATATAAACAGTTATTCTGTAGTTGCTCTACACAAACTTTTTCGAGGGATGTATGTTCGGTCATCGTCCTTAAGTCTAAATTTTACCTTTTCTTATTTTCTTCACTCATATTCCAAAGTATTTTCTTGGCATTTGTTTTCAAAGTGCGGGTTTATTCCTAAAGTAAAGATTCTTAAATAAATTTAAATTAAACGTAGTTCACATATTCCAAGAAAGCATATATATATATATATATATATATATATATATATATATATATATATATATATATATATATATATATAAGCAATGAGTATGTATGTATGTAGAGAATTCAACGTTTCATTGAGACGAAATTTGATTACGCGTTTCGCTCTTCTAGACTTCATCAGATCCAAAAACGAAAGAAAAAAATATGTGTGTATTAAACATGATTAAATAATAAAACTTTAGTACTTTTTATCGCTAAGCTGGCGTTTCTCGTGATGAGAGAAAAGATTGAAAAACAGTGAATTTTTAAAAAAGTCATTTTTATTCTGTTTCTTTTCTTTGTAATTCTTAATTCAGGTCGAAAATTTCAATACGAAAAAGCTGAGAGAATGTATAAATAACTCGTTTTCATTCACATATTTCTTTCTTTCGTTCTTGGATTTGATGACTCCTAGAAAGGCGAAACGCGTAATCAGCTATAGTCTCAATGAAACAGTTTTCCATTTCTCATATATATATATATATATATATATATATATATATATATATATATATATATATATGATCCAAACAAGTTTGATTAAAAATTGATTGTTTTAACACAATGCAAACTTCAGACATTGTATATACAATTGTCAGAACAAAACTTTGTACCTTTTTGGAAAAATGAAAATATACAATAAAAAATTAAACACCAGACAGACCTTGTTACTTCTATTTAATTAAACTTGTTTGGATGAATAATTGCTGCCTAAACACACATATATATATATATATATATATATATATATATATATATATATATATATATATATATATATATATATATATATATATAATATTAGTGGTAAATATATATATATATTTCCAAGAGGATAAAATTCAGGTAGAGCTTCATGTACAAGACAGAGCAAGAATATAATATAAAAGGCTTAAACACTAATATTTTAAGGTTATAATTTACATTATTACATTACAAACACCACGCATATCAAAATTCAGATATCAATAAAATATATCTGTGAAAAGACAATATGAATAACGACAACAGTATTACTTTTCTTTATAATTACGCATTACATCATCTGATTGACTTTATCAAAGTAAATGTCACACACACTAATAGATATGATAAAATATAGTTTTAAGTTATCCTATATTTATAAGTTAAAGCGTTCGGTATCAGGGATAAAGCTTATGTAAATATAAAATTGGACATTCAGGTCAACACCCAGCAGCTACTGTCTGTTTCATGCTTAAACGCAATCTTCAGGCTATCTAAGAAGAAGATAGGGGTTAAGCATAAAAACACTCTCGCCGTTGGGTGTTGACCATAATGTTAACTTTTTATATAGTATTAAATAAAATGATATATTATCTTGTCTGAACTCGGGTTTTCGCGGAGATTTTATCCACTCGTGAGGTGGTTTCATTATAAGTCCTCTGGTGATCGAATTAAGATAAATGAACATTTAATTTTACTTATTATTATTATTATTATTATTATTATTATTATTATTATTATTATTATTATTATTATTCCAGCTCTTGATATTGACTACTACAATTACACAGACATTTTGCTTTAAACACGTTTCCTTCCAAACAATACTGCGGTCGACCGTTTTTCTGGAGAAACATATTTTTGTTATTGTTATATATATATATATATATATATATATATATATATATATATATATATATATTGAGGTGTTGAAAATTATATGTATATATACGCACATGCCTATATATGACAGAGTAACTCTATCTACACATGAATGTATGTACGTATAGAAATGCAAAAGCAATTATATGCTTAAGTATTTATGCATGATCTGACCCAACAACAGCCCCATCGCGATTAAAATTATGCTTAAAGTGGTCAAATTTAGCTATCATACTTGAAAATAGGACCACTCCCATAACACAGGTGTAGGGTTTATCCGAAAATTTTGAAAGGCCTCCAGGGTGAAATGCCAGACAGGTTTGACACTTCCACTTTAAACCCGGTCTTGTGTCATATTCTGTTCGAGTGGTCATTCGGATATATATATATATATATATATATATATATATATATATATACACTACTGTTAAAAAGTTTAAGGTCACCCCTGGAAAGGTTTTAAATTCACCCAAAATGTAGTTGCTTTACACTTTAAATAAAATAAAATTATTATACATATTAAAAATATGTGAGGCATGATTTTTTTTATTAAAAATTTTATTATGACAAAAAGTAAAAAAGCATTTAATGATTAAATTTTGCTCTCGTCAAAATATCCTCCTTTAGCCTTGATAACTGCAGAACAAATTTTTGGCATTCGTTGCAAAAGTTTCTCAAAGTATGATAATTGATTCTGTTCTGTTTTCAATGACATTAAGAGCACTTTTTCACATTTTTTTTTTACACTTCTGTCAAGTTCATCCCATGCTAACTCTGGGAATGGCTTTAAACTTTTGAGCTGAAGTGTATATATAATATGACGGTGAATGAAATTTAAAGATTAAAAAAAATTCGAGAGATAATAAAACGACAATAATAATAATAATAATAATATTGATAAAAAATCTAATAATATTTATTATATATTGGTAGGCCTTTCGGCCAAATATAAACATGATGAGAAAGCTTTTAATAAACGGAACTTTCGGACACGCCTGTCACTATTTCAAACAGACGAGAACTAAAAAAATGAAAAATGAAGAGGACTTTCAATTATTTTTTCATCTTTTATTTCTCTTCTCTATGGAAAAGGCAGCAGGCGTGTCCGAAATTTCCGATTTTTAATCGGACATAATATATAGTAAAGATTAAACAAGAATTATACAATTTTAAATCTTAGGCGTGACGAAGTAACGAATTTGTATTAAAGAGTATATATATATATATATATATATATATATATATATATATATATGAGTCAACATACACAAATATATAGTTTGTTTAATTTGATTATATTTGTACATTAACACAAGTGTATAAGTACAAATAGATAGATATATATTGTGTATATGACTATTTGCATAATCATTTCTCTAAATATGTATAATTGCCAGCTGACTAGTAACTTTGTGCTAGCACAAATATCGACGGCTTCCGAACAGCTCCGTCTAAGCAATTTCGCGAACAAATTTTACATCAACCTTTGACATGGGTTTCAAGGTCGCCGCACCATAGAATGGTCCCCACCCCTAGACCGATAAAATCAAGAAAACGCGGGTCTCATGGTCGGAATGTGAACGTTCTAACAAAGAAGTGTATGTGTATATATTCATATATATATATATATATATATATATATATATATATATATATATATATATATATATATATATTACCGACTTCAGTTCACTTTTGTTCTGATATTTTCATAATTTTCAAAATTATTCGTATTTTTTCTTTTAATAAAAATTATATCTGTTGTGCATTATGTTCATTTTTTTCAGATTTTATTTGAAACGGAATTCTGTCTTCTTTAAACATCCTCTTTTTCATTTACCTAAATAGAATAGAACTATATATATATATATATATATATATATATATATATATACATATATATATGTGTGTGTGTATGGGGGTGTTTGTGTGTGCGTGTGTGTGTGCATATATGTAGAAAAATAGGTAAGTACACGTTAGGTAAATAATCCGAGGTTCTTTAGTATTTTTGTTTTTATTTTTAAAAAACAGTGCTCCATACAGAAGTAGAGCTTAAATTATAATTATTTTTAAAAAATATGATTCCTTCGCTACATAAGAGTTCTCATGTTTAAAAAACAAGAGCCAAAAACCTCAATATAATTATTGAAATTAAATTGAATTAAAGTATCAAGCCCCGTTTCATCCTCAAGCGAAAATTTAGGAATAAACAATCTTAAAATTTACGCATCTTTATAAGCATGTTCATTCGTAAAATTAATTACTATGGAAACGACCATTTTAATAAGGGGCATATGAGTTAGTTTGTATCAAGATATCAGTCACCTTCGGAAAGAGGTCAAAAGAAAGAAAGAGGGCCGGGGTGTCAATTTCAAAGCAAATGATGGCATTCATGTACGCACATCGTCTGGTCAGTCACAGTGACAGATAGCTGTTGGCACCATAATACGTCGTTAAGTGTCTAAAGAATTATTTATTTATTTATTTTTCCCCCTAAAGGGCTGTTTCGTATATAAACGCGTCGCACTGAACTACAATTTGTTTTTTTGACGACTTCATAAAGGGTTTTTCTATCTTATGATTTGGTTAAGCTTTTAAACCTTTAACTAGACTAAGAAATTTATTTTTTTATGCTTATTATTTAATGCGAAAATTGTTGATGTCGACAAAAAACTGTTAGGTCATGTCTATGGTTTAATAAATTTTCATTATTTAATAATGTGTAGTTTTTTTTATATAGGCATAAAAAGCATGGGTCATCCCAGGTTTTACAAGTTCATGTACTAATTACTATCTAACACTTTCGCCCCAGCCCCTCAACCTCCAATGTCTTGCTCTCTGGTTTGAGGTTGTCTACTCGGTCTTAAGCGAACTTTAGGGAGTGACCGTAGGTCCCCTGAGCATCCGTAGATCATTCGATCGGTCCACTGATTTTATCCTGCATCCTTGCCTGCGTTGTGTCTGATTTGATCCAGAAAGCAGAAGTGATATTCATCCATTCACGGTCGACTGAAGATGTAGACACGGCTGGAGGGTCAGTGCTAAGAATTTTAGAATGCACCAAAAAAAAAAAAAAAAATCTGCAGAAAGCCGGACAAGCAACTATTCAATGGTTGAATTGTTAATGTCTTTTATATAGCAGGAAAGAATAGTACAGAAAAGAAACGGGTTACAGAAAAGAAAGTAATTGACGTAAAAACTCATACACTGGATTCTAGAGAGAGTGGGTTGTGATTAGATTGTTGTAAAATCGTCTCAGAACGATATACGACTCTTGCGATGGAGAGATAAAGATTTCTGTGCGCGGCTTAAAGTTTATAGTTGCGTTGCTCCTCGGCAGTAGTAACAGTAGTCGTAATCTTCGTGGTAGCCGGAGCAGCGGTACTTATATCAACAGTACATGTTAGCGGGCGTTTTGTTCCAATCCTGACGTCACTTTCGTACTTATTCGAGCCTTAAATTCAACTCTGCTCACATTCAATCTCCAAATCTCCCCACCCAGATCGTCTGCACTCGACTACAGACGAGCCAAACACAACTCTTTGATTACTGTAGCTTATTCGACGTTTTCGTTTCCAGTGGTTGTAATAATAGTAGCAGTAGTAGTCTTAGATGTTGTAGGAGTAATTCGCTTCTTCGTACTTATATCAACAGCACATGTTAGGGGGCGTTTTGTTCCAATCTCTAACGTCACTTTCTTACTTCTTCGAGCATTTAATTCAACTCTGCTCACATTCAATCTCCGACATCTCTCCACCCAGCTCGTTTGCACTCGACGACAGACGAGCGTAACACAACTTTTGATTACTGTAGCTTGTTCGACGTTTTCGTTTCCACTGGTAGTAATAATAGTAGCAGTAGTTTTCTTAGATGTTGTTGGAGTAATTCGCTTCTTCGTACTTATATCAACAGCACATGTTAGCGGGCGTTTTGTTCCAATCCTGACGTCACTTTCGTACTTCTTCGAGCCTTCAATTCAACTCTGCTCAATCTCCGACATCCCTCCACCCAGCTCGACTGCACTCGACGACAGACGAGCCAAAAGCAAGCTTTCGCCACTCCCGTCTGCCTCTTCTGTCTGCCCCTTCTTCAGTATAACTACGCGTTTATATAGATAAATCTGGTTGGTCATAATCAACCCTTGGTCCTACTACTTCGCACGCGATTATCACGAGGTTCTGGCTGTTTCAACCAAAATCATGTTAATTCTAAAGGTCATATAAACAGACATTTACAAGTACACGTATATACATGAAAAATCAAACAAACGTAAATTAAAACTATATAAATATATATACGTATATACACACCCACGTATACATATATACACACATACATACGAATATATATATATATATATATATATATATATATATATATATATATATATAGACACACACACAAAAAGGAAAGGAATATGTACACAGAGACCTACATATATTCTAACAATATTAACTTATTGATGATAAAATACATTAAAAGTTTATAATAATTTTTTAAAAGTAACAACAGACAGTCTATAAGCAATTAAAAACCCCTTATCAACAAAAGTAGATTTTAGTTAGTATCTATGATACACTCTAAGACACTAAGGTATACATAGAAATACACATACTACGACATACGAACATACATCCATATGTACATAAATATATAATCATATATAAATGCCCATATCAACACATTCAGATATACATATATATAAGTACACCCACATCCGAGCGCATACATATAAATACCCACACACATATATATACATATATACAAATACATATACATACATATATACATATTTAAACGCATACATTTACACATACATACACACGCACACATATATATATATATATATACACATATACATATACATGCATATACACATACACATATACACACATACACACACTCACATATACATATATAAATACACACACACACACATATATATATATATATATACACATTTACACACACACAAGTACACATACATATCCATATACACATACATATACTTACATACGTAGTAGTAGATACCTACCAAAGTTTACATCCCTACTTGTACACATAAACTGGTTAACATATGATAGGTGTCAATATACACACATATATACCCTCATATAAAAAAAACAAAAAACAAACCTACTAACATATATATACCCCTATATACATACATACACATCCAACAGTACAAACACACATACATAACATACAAATATATACATACAAATACAGGCACGTATAACACTTTGTAAGTACACAATACACATTCATATCGACAAGATGACCATCATGTTATAAAGGTAATAGTCTATTAAATTTAACTTATCGTTATCATTGAAAGTATATGATCTCTATACTAAGTTAAATTTAAAACGGTGTTTACAGTTAACTATTAGTTCATATCTTTGATTTAAAAGATCAGTCTTATTTTTAAATTTAATTATTTCAAATATATATATATATAATTTTAATTATTTTTTAAAAAATAATTATAATTATAATCTAAGCTATACTTGTGTATCGAGGACTGTTTTTTTTTAAAATAAAAACAAAAATACTAAAGAACTTCGGATCATCAATCTAACAGTTGTTTCCTATTTTATCAGTATATATATATATATATATATATATATATATATATATATATATATATATATATATATATATATATTTGCATATATATATATTTGCAACAAAACAGGACAAATTAGTTCGGTGCGTCTACAATAAGCATTGCAAGTCATCTGCTTGCTTCAATAGCCATTATCAACCTAAAGAGAGCTAAAATCATTAATCAAACCTGTCAGCAATACTCACAGTCGTTTCGAAATTCGACATGAATCATGTGTATATGTATCGACCTTTGTAACCTGGGTAAAACTGCATGCAAAGTCGGTGACCACATAGCAGAAATAATGCACAGGAAAGGTCACTAAAAATTGGAAGGACACAATTACGCATTCTTTATTCAGACATAAGGGCATTAAGGAAATTTGGAATAAGAATTTTTCCTTCGGTGCCATCCTTGATGCAAGTTTGAGTGACCATGCCTCTTTTCGATTCATAATTGACTTGGCGGAAGAATACCCGTAGCAGGCTGCCGTTACTTTCTGCGGTAGACTGGTTGCCAACCAAGGCTAGACGACAATCTCTGTCTTTGCTAATTAACCCATAGCTGGAGCGAAGAAGAGCTGGATTCATGCCTTCCTGAAGGGTATTTCTTTTCAAGTGTATCCTTTTGAGAAGATTGAATAGTTAAATTGCTAATGCTGTTTTATCAGAGACGAAAAACCGCATGCATGATGTTAATTGCTCATCAAGTCCAAGAGAAGTGCCTTGAGCTTATACCAGGTTTTTGTGGATTTTTAACAAAGCATATGACACGATCAATAGGAAATCCTGGGTAAATTTCACTGCCCACCCCAGTTTGTCAATCTCACTGGACCTTGCAAGGACAAGAGAAAGACCTGTTTAAACATACGTGTGGAAGTACTGACTGAACCATTTAAGGTTGAAAATGGCGTAAAGCAAGGTGATCTAATGAGATCACCACTCTTTTTGTATTCGCTTCACATGTATTCTGCTTGATGCTTTTCAGGGTTGTATTCAAGGTATTAAGATTGAATACGGATAATCAGGTAAGCTCTTAAATCTGCGGCGATTGGATGCAAACAGCAAAGTATTTTAATATTCGATAGGCGAAATTTTTTTTTGCTGATAACTGATCTGCTATCACTTTCCTTTAGACAAATGCAAGTGGTCGAAAGCAAACACCCGCAATCCTGGAAAATAAATTTGGATCACCATAAAGTCTGGACGAAACAAATCGTTAAGTTTCAAACGGCCACATGCAACCCCTCTAAGGAATCGTCTCTTTTCATTGACGGGTGTAAAATTGTCGAGAAATTCTCTTATCTTGATAGGGCAATTAACCGCTACTGCTCTCTTGCTGACAAGATTGTGTTTGGAATTAAAATAGATGCAGATGCCTTCAATGGAGGAATGGGCTTAAAAATATTGATTGAAAGGAGACAAACGGGACCCACCCACAGTCAGATTGCTATCATTTAATTTTAATAACGAATAAATAAATAAAAAAATCATCTGGGGAAAAAGGGTGCAATTAAATATTTTGTGTAAAAATGTGTATTTCTTAGTAATTACAGTGTATATATTCTGTACATATTACTGACAGTAGATAGCAAATCTAAATACAGAATGTTATCATTGGATTTTCTATACTATTTACATTATTCGGACTATTGTCCTCATCTTTGTCGCCATATTTATTACAACATTTCGGCCGTTGTACGCTCCGGCCTTCTTCAGGTGGTTGGAATGTCGAACTCAACACTTTATTTCGCTCACTGGGGTAGACTGTTCTAGTTCCACGTGCCATGTTTAATGGATGTCAGTTATCAGTTGTCTCCTGTTAATTCCCCATCTCCGAGTTCTCCACTGCCTTAACCGGGTATTGAACTCACACTCTAACCAACGCCTTTAGCCACTGTGCCATGTGTCCTTGAGGACATCTGTGCATGAATTTCTGGGTATTATAAACCTAATGTCATCAGCACTTTTTTTACCAGTGCTCATATTGCAATTTTTGCTGTTATCATATATGTTTTTACCAGAGCTCATATTGCAATTTTTTGTTGTTATTATCGCTTTTCTCTGGTACTCTGGTTCCCATATTGTATTCATTTCTATGCTTGTTCTAATCTATCATTAATTACTTCTGCATCCAATTTATCTAACAATTCCTTTTCAATGTATGATTCTAAATTCTCCTCAGACATTTAACCTAGCTGTGAAAATGTCTTCCCGCATTGGACTTGAGTAACTGATAACGTGCAGATGATTCTATGAAGTACTTATTAATTTTTATTGCTAAAACAGTTGTCTGTGTTTGTTTCTTTATTGCATTTTTATTTGATATTGAGGGTCCACTTCACAAGGAGCCCACTTACGATCGGGCAAGCTGACACCCTGGCTAATGCATTTCTTTTGCCTTACAAAAAGACCGAGTGTGAAGGAGAATAAGATTAATGAAAGAAACAAAGATCAGCGTATCCAATGAATGTGTTTGAACGGGTCTTCTTTATTCATGTGAATCTTTGGTTGTCTATATAACGGGGGGGGATTAAAACGCTGGGGGCTGGAGGTTTCTTTCAGCATTGTCTTTTTAAACATCTTCGTAATTAATGCTTTATTTCACATAAACACTTAACATGACCAACGAGCTCAGGTACAGAACCCCGAACGATCAATGGCCTACAAATTGCTAGCCGGTCTGAGGAGCCATTATCGATCAGTTAACGCTTGTCCGCGAGAGTAATATTGATTTTGATTCGACATCCATCATCATCATCATCATCATCATCATCATCATCATCATCATCATCAGCATCATCATCATCATCATCATCGATTCATTTACTTATTGTATATGAAAGTTTCCTTTATTTCTGTCGAAAACTGTAGACAGGAGATTATCGCATGTAGAACTTAAGATTATTAAAGCCGATTTCTGACGTAAAAACTTCGCTTCTATTTTGAATATCCCTACCTCTGTGTTGCAGCCAATGACCTTTTACATTTATAACAGACAATAACAACACCATCTATCTATCTATCTATCTATCTATCTATCTATCTATCTATCTATCTATCTATCTATCTATCTATTGCTGTCTATTCATATCTATCTATCTATCTATCTATCTATCTATCTATCTATCTATCTATCTATCTATCCCTTACGGCCAAATCACTCTGAAATACCAGTTCTCGTACGATTGCAACTTCGTTAAGCAACCTCGAACCTGATGACCGCTTGGGAATACCAGGTGCTGTAAGTTTAGATGTCCGAGTTTCAATTCCAGTTGTGTTCGTTATGTTCACTTAAGTGCAAATAGCATTGGAAAAGATATGGATCCATCTCTTTTCCACCCAACTATGGGTTAATTAGCAAGACTTGTATCACTGGGAGGCACGGTGGAGTAATGGAAAGCAACTCGGACTGAGGAATCCATTACATTCACTTACGGGTTAATACCCTTGGGAAAGGCATGAATCCTCTTCTTCTCCCCCAGCTATGGGTGACTAGCAGGACAGACCGGTTTCTATAGCCTTGGATGTTAACTCGTCTGCCACAGAAAGAAATGGCAACCTACTTCCGGGAAAAATCTGCCTCGTCAGTCATGTATCAAAAGATACATGATCGCCTAAGCGTGTATCACGCATGGCACACAATTAACTGACTGTATAACTAAATCATTTTTATTTTAAAGAAATAAGAAATTTTACAATGTAAAAATATTTTCTGGCTTGGAATAACCTGCAAAAGGTCGAAAAGTCGTCTAAAACAAATCTATCTATCTATCTATCTCAATTTCCGAAAAATTTGCATATATGTGTCAGAGCAATAATGTTGAAAGATGATCCCTACACAACAAGCAGTAAGAACAATCCCATTTGAAAAATTTAAGGCTTTATTTTCGCTCCCATTTTGCTCATAAATCTAGCCTATTTGGCGAATATCAAGAATAATTAATAAAACACTTAACGGCAAAAAAAACAAAAACAAAAAAAATAACGAAATGAAACGAAATTCAAATAAATAATGAAATAAATTTAAATGAATAATAAAATAAACCAATTTTAAATAAATAATAAATTAAATAATAAAATATTATAGATAAATAAATAACGATTGGATCTCGCGACGAGAGAACGTATATTTATAGCGTGAACTGAAAGATTCACAACGAGGCTCTTTTGCGCTTAAAGATATTTTTTCATTAACGTGCCAACTGTTCGTTTTTTGTGTGTCGGGTAAGGCGAGGGAATATACTGTCTTTTATTTATTTATTTATTTATTTATTTATTGCTTATTTGTCTTAAATATCGTGATTGCGGGTCAGTAGCTAAGCGTTGACTCAATATCATGTTGCGTTTAAATCCTCCCATTCGTCAAACGAAGGATCTTTACAGACAATCTAATGGCTAGAAAGACCAGTTAATCGGGTGTCAAGCGCTTTGTCTTTAGATTGGTTCCTTGGTGGTATTTTTTTTTTCTTTTTTTAACGTTTGGGTGGGTGGTTAATTACCTTACCGTATCACTGTCGATTTTTTTTTTGTTTGTTTAGAAACTGGAATAATTTTCCTTAACCATTTTTAGAGAGATGAAAAAGAAAATCTTTGGGAACAGCACGTCCCTCCCGAAAAGAATTTAACGATATTTTCTTTTATTTTTCTTCCCTCGCTTGACAAATTGTTTGTACAAATTTTAGTTAAAGTTGTGAAGAATTTTGAAATACAAATTTGAGAGAGAATGAGAGAGAGAGAGAGAGAGAGAGAGAGAGAGAGAGAGAGAGAGAGAGAGAGAGACGCCCCCACAAAAAAAGAAAGTTAAATAAAAACGAGTACTTAATTTACTAAGGTTAGCTTAGTCTGCCACAAGGCTATGAGTATGATACACTCAATGAAAAATGGCAGTGAGCGTGCTAACTCAGACAGAAAGAATATTTTTGAAAGAAAGAAGTTGCCACTATGTGCAAAAGAAAGAAAGAAAGAAAAATGGAAGAAAAAGGGATGTGATGAGAAAGAAAGAAAGAAAGAAAGAAAGAAAGAAAGAAAGAAAGAAAGAAAAAAAAGCGATGTGATGAGAAAGATGTGAAAGAAAGAATGAAGGTTGGGAGAAAGAAAGAAAAAAGAAAAAAGAAAGAGAAGAAAAAGAAAGTTTGGGAGATTTTAAATATGGAAGAGATGTAAAAAAAAAGAAGGAAAGAAATGACGCGGTATGTAAGAAAAGGAAAGATTTAAAAGCAAAAAAGTAATGTTAAAGAAAAAGAAAAAGAAAGAAAAGAAGGGACACATATTGTGTGAATAAAGGAAGAAGCAAACAAACTGAGAGAGATGTGAAATAAAGAAATGTAAAAGAAAAAAAAAGAAAGGAAACAAAGTCATGTGAAAGAAAGCATGAAAAATAGAAATGAAAAAAAAAAGGATCTGTCGAGAAAAAAGGAAAGGTTTGAAAAGAATAGATGAGAAAGAAAATATATCAAAGAAAGGAAGATTGACATTATATGAATAAAGAAAGCAAGAAAGAAAGAAAAAGAAAGAAAGAAAGAAAGTATTTGAAATAAAGAAGAGATGTGAAATAAAGAAGAGATGTGAAAGAAAAAGAAAGAAAGAAACGATACGGTGTGAAAGAATAGATGAGAAAGAAAATATATCAAAGAAAAGAAGATTGACATTATATGAATAAAGAAAGCAAGAAAGAAAGAAAAAGAAAGAAAAAGAAAGAAAGAAGGAAAGAAAGAAAGAAAGTATTTGAAATAGAGAAGAGATGTGAAAGAAAAAGAAAGAAAGAAACGATACGGTGTGAAAGAATAGATGAGAAAGAAAATATATCAAAGAAAAGAAGATTGACGTTACATGAATAAAGAAAGCAAGAAAGAAAGAAAAAGAAAGAAAGAATTTGAAATAAAGTAGAGATGTGAAAGAAAAAGAAAGAAAGAAACGATATGGTGTGAAAGCAAGAAAGAAGATGAGACTTGGGGATATCACGAGAGCGTGTTGGATTTATTTGATGGATAGAGTTCTCCTTAATATGTGGGCAGTGGCGAGGAGGACTTTCTTGTATCTTGATCTTACCAGTAGTGTTTCAATTTCTATTTCGGCATTTTTATATTAAGAGAATTTTTTTGTGGTAGTTTTCAGTGAGGTGTTTTATTTCGATGGTGACAGACATGTCGATGAGCAGACAAATAATTTTTCTTGTTCTCCTTCACTACAACATCAAGTCTATTAGACTTAAGTTCTTTATTATTTTCGATTGGCACATCCCAGAGAATAGTAGCTTCATCTTTTTCTCTTACAATTGCTGGTATATAGTATTTATCTTTGATTCCTTGATTTTGATATTATTATTATTATTATTATTATTTTATTTCCTTTGATTTCTGGTGTATACTCATTTCTTTCCGGGTCCCGACCAGAGACCTAAGGTCAGAAATGGCATCATGACATTTTCCACTGTGCATTCTTTTGAGGACACCACTCAAAAGAACCCCGAAGATCAAACACATTTTACATAGATAAAACCCTTCGTAAGGCCTGTACTTGTGGGTACATTTTTTTTGTATTTGTTTAAGGCTTGGGCTATCAGGAATCCCTTCAATGAGTTTATCGGAACCTTTTCCAATCAATCCAATCACCCCCAACTACAAATAGAATTGTAGATGTCCTCTTGTGCCACATTTTAGATTTCGATTTCATGGTCCTTGTATTTTGATAGTTTTTTGAAGATCTTCAAATATACTTACAGTCTGCAGGGGTTGCCATGTCAATAAGAAGGCATTATTTGTTTTTTGCTGTCTCTAAGCACGATGTCTGGGCGATTACCTTTGATTGTTCTGTCTGTGTGCATTGTAAAGTCCCATAAAATTGTTTCAGGTCCTATCTCTTTACTATTATTATTATTATTATTATTATTATTATTATTATTATTATTATTGTGTGTGGTATCATCTTGCCAGCGAGTAATTGTCAATTGTGCCTTGTCAAGGTAGAGGATAGCATGAGGAGTCAGGTATCTACTAGAACCGACCATATTCCAAACACCTTTATATCAATTATGATTTGACCACATAATTCCAATGTTTCTAAAAACAAATTTCAAAAACTGTCAAATTATATGGGTCTGCAAATCGAAGTAGCAAAAAAGTGGAAACTTAAACCTACGATTATCGCTTTTGTGATAGGGGCATTGATTATTATAAAGAAGCGTACTAAAAATCATGTGAGTAAAATTCCTGTACACATCAGCATCTCAGGGCTACAAAAAATTACTTTGTGTGGAACTGCACGTATCATACGCAAAACCTTCTCCCTCTAAACAAAACGTCCCAAATGTGCATAGATAACTGTCCTACGGTACAATTTGTACTCATAGACCCCGGAGGGGAGTTGCTAATTAGGCACTTAGAATATTTAAAAGGGGATCTACCAACTAATTGATATGTTCGTTTACTATGTCTAGTCTATACTCACTCCTTTACAAGAGCCAGATCATGCGTAAAATGGAGTACCCCTGCCATATATGGACAAGAGCTATCCAGTTATCACATTCCAGTCTCGATAGAGTCCAAAAGAGTCCTTGTCGGTGATGAATTATTTTCCTCTCTGCAACCCTTTTCTCACAGACGAGACGTCGCAAGCCTCTCGCTGCTCTATCGCTATTTCCATGGAATGAGTTCGAGCGAACTACATTCCTTAGTATCTGTCTATATTTCTGAGATGAGGTATTATGTACACTATTTAGATTATTCGGACTATTGTCCTCATCTTTGTTGCCATATTTATCACAATGTTTCGGCCGTTGTACGCTCCGGCCTTCTTCAGGTGGTTGGAATGCCGAACCGAACCCTTTATTTCGCTCGCTGGTGGTAGACTGTTCTAATTCTACGTGCCATGTCTAATGGATGTCAGTTATCAGTTATCTCCTGTTAATTCACCTCTCCAAGTTCTCCAATGCCTTAACCGGGTATTGAACTCACACTCTTTGGGTCCTGTCACTAGATCTAAGAAACACCATTTTACTACTCTTTTAAAATTATAGCCACCCCGAACTCAACGCTATTTGCCCTCCTTGAGAGATAAACACTCCCGTTACGGGGGTATTATCGCCAACATTAGGAATCTTGGGAATAGATGAAAGATCGATAGAGAGAGAGAGAGAGAGAGAAAAGGATAGAGAGGGGGTAGAGTGAGAGACTGAGAGAAAGAGAAAGAAAGATATATATATATATATATATATATATATATATATAATTAAATAAATAAACTCTCCAATTACAAAGATGTCGAAATAGAAATTGAAGCACTACTGGTAACATCAAGATACAAGAAAGTCCTCCTTAGCACTACTCACATATTAAGGAGAACTCTATCCATCAAATAAATCCAACACGCTCTCGTGGTAGCTCCAAATCTCATCTTTCTTTCTTTCACACCATATTTTCTCTTTCTTTTATATCTCTTCTGTATTTCAAATCTTTATTTACTTATTCACACTAGCCGAATTACCCGCACCTTGTTGCGTGTCACTTTTTTTTTGTAAGAAAATGATGACTGATTTTAAATCATTGTTATAATTTGTGGAGAAAATGATGCATTTCAATATTACTCAATGTTCTTGTCAATGTGACCTCCATCTTCTGGCTTTCTCCTTCTATAATTTGAATAGGAATCATTCACTTGATCAAATTTAAATTTTATTTAAATCAAAGGCAAAAAAGTCAGTGGGGCGTTTGCGCAAAAACAGCTTGATCTGATCCCTTTGATTTGTATTTGATGCAATACTTGATTGAATGAATTGATGAGCAGATTTCAACATTGATATGACAGTTAAATTGTCGCAACGAATATGTACTGTAAGGCACTACCCACTGATTGATTTCTTGCTCAAACTTGACGTCCATTTTGTCTCTTTTTGTTCCTGAAGTTCTCCATGTTTTGGCATTCTCCTTCTGCATTTTGGATAGGATTATTCTCTTGTTCAAATTTAAATTTAAATCAAATGAGAAAAATTCACTTGGTAAGGGGCCTCCGGGGACCCCCTTTGATCAAAATGAAATATACTTATTTAAGTACCTTAGAAGTCATTCCCTTGTTCAAATTTAAATTTAATTTATATCATAGGGGAAAAAATCAGTGGTGGTTTGTGACCCCGGGGACCTCTTTGATTCAAATGAAACATATTTATTCAAGTATGCTGTGTAATGTAGTTTCAGAATATATATAATTTTGGCGGGGGTCTATCTCCAAAACCCTAGGAGGAATTCAATAACAAACAAACAGACAGACAGAAGCTGCAATTTTATATATAGAGAGATAACGTCCATTCTTCATTTCTTTGATATAATTCTTTCATATTTCTTCTTCTTTTCAAATCGTTTCTTTTTTTTTCTCACCAGTAAAAGAAATAAAAAAATGAAGACTTCTATGCTTATTTTAGAAATTGAAAAATGTCCAGACCGTTTATATTTGGTTCAAAAGTACGTGCATTGCTGAGATCTTTACAGTAGAAATGAGTTGAAAATTATGTTCTATAGAAATTGACTGAACCCAAAAGAAATATGTCAGTGCTACCAAAAAGAATATGGCTATGACATATCAACAAACTTTGAGAAAAAAAAACTCTGTCACTGAAAGAATGCGGTATTTTGAAATAATTGCTAGGTTTATTTTCTTCAAGGAATTCAACAATTTTAGACGTTGAACAATTCCCACCAGCAAGAATATTTAGTACTTAAGAAAAAGCAATTTGTCGGAAGTGAGCGAGTCCATCTCAGAAATCACTTTCGCAAGAGCTTTGAGCTAAATCTTACGCATTCTTTATTCGCCGTGTCACTCGGAACGTAGGTGATCATGGTTCTCCACAATTTCCTGTCCATTGAGGCTCTAAATATATATATATATATATATATATATATATATATATATATATATATATATATATATATATATATACGTGCACACATACACACATACATATATATAAATATATATATATATATATATATTTATATATTGATGCATGTTTCATTGAATAATATAGACAACTTTTGTATATTTATTTTAAGCAAATTCCTTTCATACGTACATACATACATATATATATATATATATATATATATATATATATATATATATATATATATATATATATATATATATATATAAAACTTAGTATAAAGATAACGAAAAAACGGCAGTCAACCTTCTAACAAGTGGACAGGAGAATTATAAAATATTCGTCTGGAGTCGAGGTGTTGAATATAACATCAATTAGCTAAGTGACAAATTTTATTTGTATTAAATTAATTATATATATATATATATATATATATATATATATATATATATATATATATATATATATATATATATGTTGCTTGACCCTCATATGTCTACATCGACGAGAGTGTCCAGTATATATATATATATATATATATATATATATATATATATATATATATATATATACTGGACACTCGTTGATTTCGGCGTATGAGGGGCAAAACGTATATATATATATATATATATATATATATATATATATATATATAGATAAATCTATACAAACACACACACACAAACACGAACACACACACACATCTATTATTAATCATCAAACAAATCCTTTTACCTCATATGGGGAATAGCCTATTTCTGCAGACGACAAAGTGATCGTTTGTCATTTCAACACCGGTATGGAATAAAGTTCACGCCTGCAAGGTTAGAGGATGTAGGGGGTAGTAGTAGTTTACTGTGAGGAATTGATATTGGAAGCTAAAGGGTCAACTTAAACATTAACTTACCGAAAACACCTATTACAGAGTTTATACTTTTCTTTGTTTCAGTCAGACTCTAGACACGACGCAGTGGGTTAAGCGGGGGAGGGGGGGTAGTAGGTATCTGTCTTAAAGTGGAGACGTTTTATTAAAGAGAGCCCAGAATTTTAACCTTCCGTCGGCAAATGGAAGTATTAGAAGAAAACAAAAGTTTTTAGTTTCAATTCAAATTTAAAGAAATTAAGAATGAATCCAAAAATAAATTTAAAAGAATTTATAGATACAGAGGCGTAGGGGATAAACGGAAAGAGAATTAAGGTTAGAAATTATAATCAATATACTATAAACAGTTTTAGAGGGGGAGTGAAGTAACTTAGCGTAGGTATATAAGGTAAAATTCCACAGTGGGGATTAAAATTAGTTTTTTGTTGTTTTATTATTTTTTATGTCAACATTTGAAGAGTTAAAGCCGGTGTGAGTCGTGGGGTTATTTTGAATAGCTCATTAAGGCAACACAATATCATGGAAATTTGAATTTGTTTTTATGTGGATATTTGAACACTAATTCGTTCCTCTGATTCAATAGTTGGCTTTTATTATTGATTTTATTATTTTAATTTTTTCTTCGAAGCATAAGTCACACCTATCTCCGGAGATTTTGTAGAACCTATAATTTTCCAAACTAACTGTGGGTTTAAATTTTCGTACTTCAATTCCCAAAATTTTTTCTAATGTTAAAGTTTAGGGTAGGAGAATGAGTGCTTATAGGAATAAAATCTTTGTTTCCCTCACCCTCGCAAATTCCAATGTAGACTTTTTTTATTTCTATATTTTCTTTGAGGGAAATGATCGCTTGATATATAACCCTATTTAGCTTGACATTTGCCCACTACTGGACAATTATCCTTTGATGTAAAACTACAGAAGGGTTCAATTCCAGGTTTGTTGTCAGTCCTATAAAGATTCAGTGAAAATTTGGTTGTTGTGTAAGTTAATGTTGCTTACCTCTCTCTCTCTCTCTGTCTCCTCTCTCTCTCTCTCTCTCTCTCTCTATATATATATATATATATATATATAGGCGAAGAGTCTATGTATGCGGGTAGCCTGGGTGTTCAATTCTAAGAACTGAGTTGCTGTGCCAACGGGAGAGACCAATATATATATATATATATATATATATATATATATATATATATATATATATATATATTATAAATTAATAGATTTAAAATATGGTTTTACCGCTACACAGTGATAACCATGTTTCAGAAATACAGGTTCGATTCCTGTTAAAGAACGCATATTTTCTACATTTTTCGAACATTTTGGCCGGTAAATGTAATTAATACTGTTTAATTAAAAAAACACAGCATTTACTTAAATAAACTGTATCTATTAAAAAACGTAAAACAGAACATATATATATATATTTAAGTCGCTGTATCTTAGGGCTATATATATTGAACAGTTGAATTAGTGGCTACCGAAATAGAAGTGTGTATTTGTGTGTGTGTGTTCGAAAAGTCATAGTCTGGCGTTCATGTCAGAATCTGACAAATATGAGACCGGTGCCACAGAATGATGTATTCCTCGATAACAGCTATGTTGAAAGTTCTGCTCAGTGCCATGGTTACAAAATCTCCCCGACGTGGTTTATCTTATGTTTGAGATTTCATTTGTATCCGCCTATCCGCCCAAAACGTGGCGTTAGGATGAGATAGCAATTTGTCACACACACACACACACACACACACGCACACACACACACACACACACACACATATGTATATATCTGTGTGTGCGTTATTTCACTTATTATTTATTAATGGTGGTGATGGAGAGGAAGATCGGCGAAAGGCTGAAAAGTAGCATGAAAATTCGAAACCACTGAAAGAATTTTGGCGGGAAAAAAGAAATTAAGAACATGATAAGGGCTGAAGGACTGGGTGTTGGGTGTTGGGTGTTGGGTGTCTTGTTTTCTTTTTCTGACATTACCGGGATAAAGATACGATTTGTTTAGATGTGCACACACGTAGTGGCAGAAAAACAAAAACGACAAAAAAAAAAGCAGCCCAAACGGTAGCCGTCAGCCGAATAATCCAAAAAAGTAATCTCTAACTTTTAGAAATAAGCAGACGGACGGTGCGTACTACTCCTGGGATGTGGGGGAGCCTGATTAGGGGCCTCGGGTAGCGCTTTGTGACTCTCGATATCTTATCGACGTTTGCTTTTTACTACCTAGATTTATATACATTAAACTAAACACTAAATTAAACTAAATTAAAGGATGAAAAATTTTAATAGATTTTGACGTGATTCTGGGACCGGTTTTTTTTTTTGTCAAAATCCGTGAATTTGTATATATATATATATATTTGCAACGCAGTTACATTACCCAGTGTCTTGAAAATAACCAAAACCTTAGCTGAAAGCGATTGATCACAAATATTTGTACATAATCACTGTGAATATTTAACAGCCCCCACCCCACGTGGGATGTATGTGGCACAAGACCGAGTTTACCGTTGGTTCTCCGAACCCGTAGGCTCGGCCAAAAATATTCCCTTAGAATCCGCATAAGCGGGTTTAGGGCCTTTCTACCTCCTCGGACGAAATTTGGTCCTTCGGCAAAGCCTCGTCCGGGTTCCTCTCTGCTCAAGGCAGAGAGTTCGACATTAATGAACAATCTATTCGACTGTTCCCCGTACATTATCACTGAAGCTTCAAACGTCTGTAAGAATCAGCGTTTATGCTAGACTATGTGGACCACCTTCATAGGCCTAGCATTCTACTATAATTGTCTTTGTCCCTCTCTTCGTTAGTTCGCACGTCCGTTGCGTCTTGCCAATACCTAAAAATAACGTACTATTTTGTTTTGATTGCGTGGAAAAAGGGAAAAAGACATTACTTAATTTCAGTAAGAAAATGAAAGAAAGATAGAATGGAAGATAGGGATGTAGAGAAGGAATCAGATTAAGCTGATAAGAACAAATACTACACTTTGATCTAAACCAAAGGGTGTACACGCGATTGTATCTTCTTGCCGCCCCACGCTGGAAGGATGTGACACAAGGTCAGTTTAATATGGGGAGCCCGAGCGAGTGCACCAGGTCCAGGTCCAAAAATAGCCCAGCCCCCGTAAACGTCGGTTGAACTCGCATCGATATTACTACTGATCCCCACTTTTTAGTGCAACTAGGGAAGTACTGACGCGGTTAGCTTTATCCTTAATAATATTTTAAGTTGCGCTGTCTGCAGTCAGAGACACAACTGAGAGATAAAATATGGTTTATCTGCCCGAGGGCAGATACTGCACTTTGATCCCAGTCAAAAGGACATGAAGCGAGGTCGACCACAATAAAAGTGTCATTTTGCAAACGCATAGTATCGAACTGCGGAAACCAAGTATCGCCAAAAATCCATTTACCATAAATAAAATAACATCGTCTGTTGACTTATTTTACGATTATTAATAAGAGAAATTTTCGCAAGAAGGGGATGTCGCCAGAAATAATGGAAAATAAAAGTGTTTCATGTCTCCTGCAAACACCTCATAAATAATGGACTATTCCGTTTTGATTGTGTAAAAACAAAATATATACGCTACTTGGTTTCTGTGAGAAAATGAATGAAAAGAACAAAGCAAGAAGAGAAGATAAAGTGTTTCATGTCTCCTGCAAACACCTCATAAATAATGGACCATTCCGTTTTGATTATGTAAAAACAAAAGATATTTCTTAAAATAACGACCAGTACTGATATAACTGATTTAACGATGTGATCAGTGAATTTGTACGGATATTTTATTGTTATAGAATTCCTCACGAGCAAAACTATGAAATTTTCACGGGGTCTTTTTATATAATATAAATGCGATGTAATTTGGAAGAATCAGCGCGTATGCTAGACTATGGGTTGGGGCACCTTAATAGGCTTGGCATCTAAATTAATACGATATTCTAATAAAAAAAAGAAATGACAGCAAAGCTTCAACAGCAGGAGAGACAACATTCGCATTAGAAAAGAGAAACTTCAGTGAGTGCAATCACGCTTGACCACTACAGCAGCACTCATCAGCAGTCAGTTTAGGTTTAAGGCTACAAGTACTCGACTCCCGGGACCGACTCCAGGGCCGGCGCGTCTTTCTCCCGACCAGAGTTGGGGGCGTTATCGGGAAACTTGTGGCCCCTGTCATTATTTGTTCAGCACTGTTTTATGGCCATCTACCATTTTTAAAAATTATTTTAAAACTGATGTTGCATTGTAAGTCATCAACTAATAATCTACACCTTGTATCTACATGTTCGGTGCAATGCCTACTACCCAGGAAACCCCGACGAGGTTGGAACCACAAAAGGGCTAGTTTCAGCAGAGTTTTTTGGCTTTTTGTACTTTTAAATATTTTTATACCTAAGTTATATTGTCACCTAAATTATATACAGTGTAACCCGGATATAAGAGAGTTATCGGGACCGGATAATAAGTCTCTTATATCAGGGTTTCTCTTATATCCGCGTTTGGTCTATTATATATACATTAACACAGGCTCTGATTTTGGACCAGAGAAAAGCACTCTTATATCAGGGTTTCTCTTATATCCGGGTTTTTCTTATATCCGGGACTCTTATATCCGGGTTACACTAGTAATTTTGTTTCTGGATAGTTTTTTAAAAAATCAATTAAGAGGGTAATATAATCCGGTAAAACCCTTTTTTATTCCGCGATTTTTCTTATTAATAGTAATACTAAACAGAAGTCCACGGCTAGTAATTAAAATAAAATTTCTAGTCCCTATTTTTCACATTTCTACAAACATAAAACCGAGAAAATGATCGCTTAAAAAAATAAAAAAATGTATTTATAAAAATAAAAAAATTCACGTGTTTAAAGATTTTAATACATGAAAATTTTTTCACGAAAACTGAAATACTGTTTTAAAAACATTTTTAAGGCAATACTGTTTGTGTTGTGCTGGAATCTTTGTTTAAACTTTTTTTTCAGCGGAGATGCTTCGGCGATTAATCTTTATGTAAATGTAAAAATTTACGACTTAAACATTTTTTTCGAGTAAAATTTAGTCATGAAAATAGTGGTGGTTATTATAAAAAGAATAACATTTTCTCATATTTAAAAAAAATAAAAAACTATTTATTATAAATGTAAATAATTGCTGAATATGTACTGAAATTTTCATTTAAGTTGGATAATTCGCTGATTTTTGGTAATTTGTGGTCTCTGGGTTGGGAAGGTTTGAAATAGACATTTAGTAGAGAAGGGGGCGCCGTATCAAAGTTTCGGTGTTGCGAGATCCTAGTGCCGGCCCTGGATAATAGCCTATGTGAATTAAAGTGTTGCTTCGTGAATTTGGTGACAGTAAATGGGAGTTCAATTCCTGATACGTTCAGTGAGTACTTGGACTCTCGGGCAGAGCAATAACTGAGTAGTACTAAAAAAGAACACGACAAGATACATGGTCAGGGGAACGAAAACAATCTACTATTGGTTCAATGAGTGTCCTGGTGGGAATTCCCTGAAGGTTAACCGGGTCAACCAGCATCTGACGAAGGCCGGAGGGCACAACAGTCCGATACGATAACAATGTCAAAGATAATTTAGAAAATCGAGTAAAAATTTAAAATTATATATATATATATATAAAGAGATTTCTGATTGAATAATCTTAGTTGCCCCCCCCCCCGTGACGTTTAAATCGTAAAATCTAATCCGTACAGTACATAATCTTAGCGTTTTTCACTTCACAGTTAAAAAAAATTCAACTTTCAGATAAACGCAACAATTTTATCTTAGAAAATAAATAAAAAAACAACAACAAAAAACAACACCCTGATGATAACATTGTATTAATGTCGAAAGTACTCGGAATGAATCAATATGTATCAACATAGCAATTATCTCTCTTCCTTTAATAAGGGTAGTAAGAAGCTTGTTCGTGAATATGTGAGGATCCTATTGAAAATAAGTTGCCAAAAATTGTCTAAATTATTCAATGGGACTTGTCTTAATGAAGAAATGCTGCCAATATATATATATATATATATATATATATATATATATATATATATATATATATATATATATATATATATAGAGAGAGAGAGAGAGAGAGAGAGAGAGAGAGGGAGAGAAAGAGAGATAGACAGAGAAAGAGAGAGAGAGGTTCCTCTGATAAAAAAAAAAGAAATACAGGTTCGATTCCTGTCTAGTAGTACATTTGTCTTTAGTATGATTTCTCGATCTTGTATATGGAAATTTGTCTTAAGAAAAAAATCATGGATGTCTACTCAAACAATTGTACCTACTAAAACTAACGTTTATAATAAGAAGAAAAATCTAAATATAAAAGTGAACATGGTCTGAAAATTGCATTCAATTAAGAAACAGACCGTTACCACTCGGTGTTGACCTCAGTTTTCACTTTCATATGCTCTATCCCTGATAATGAATACATTTACCCGGGAATTTATGTGCACGCCCATGCATGTGCACGCATACATGCATACAAATATGCACGAATACACGTGCAGGCACGTGTATGTTTGTGTGTTCGTGTTGTACTACAATGTAAGTGGCATGGCGGGTCCTCGCCGTGAAGGTTAGGACTGGCAAAACCAAGGAATTTAGATCGTCCAAGCACTTTCCTTGGAAGTAGCAATAGTGCAGTAAAATGCGATAAGTTGGAGGGTGAAAAATAATTTGTCACTCACAAGGACGAGGAGACGTTTTTGAACTCTAGTGAGACTGAAAACTGGAATATTTATTAAAGTAAAATATTTTCATAATATAATAATAATAATAAAATAATAATTACTAAATAAGATAAATAAAGAAAATAATGCTAAAATGATAATTTTATTTATTAGACAAAGTAAAATATTTTCATAATAATATATTAAAAAAAATATTTTTTATAATAATAAAATAATGATTATTAAATAAGATAGATAAAATAATAATAAAATAATAGTTTCATTTATTAGGCAAAGTAAAATATTTTCACATTAATATGTTAATGTAATAATAAAATATTATTTATAATAATAATAATAAAATAATAATTAATAAATAAGATAAATAAAGAAAATAATGCTAAAATAATAATTTTATCTATTAGACAAAGTAAAATATTTTCATAATAATATATTAATTCAATAATAAAATATTATTTATAATAATAAAATAATAATTATTAAATAAGATAGATAAAATAATAATAAAATAATAGTTTCATTTATTAGACAAAGTAAAATATTTTCATAATAATATATTAATTCAATAATAAAATATTATTTATAATAATAAAATAATAATTATTAAATAAGATAGATAAAATAATAATAAAATAATAGTTTCATTTATTAGATAAAGTAAAATATTTTAACAATAATATATTAATGTAATAATAAATTATTATTCATAATAATAATAATAAAATAATAATTATTAAATAAGATAAATAAAGAAAATAATGCTAAAATAATAATTTTATTTATTAAACAAAGTAAAATATTTTCATAATAATATATTAATTCAATAATAAAATATTATTTATAATAATAAAATAATAATTATTAAATAAGATAGATAAAATTATAATAAAATAATAGTTTCATTTATTAGACAAAGTAAAATATTTTCATAATAATATATTAATTCAATAATAAAATATTATTTATAATAAGAAAATAATAATTACTAAATAAGATAAATAAATAAATAAAATAATAGTAAAATAATAGTTTCATTTATTAGACAAAGTAAAATATTTTCCATTGCACATTTACTGAAAGTATTCTGTATATATTACTTTAGGTATTGTTCTGTTTTTATTGTGTTTTTTAATGCTATATCCATTCAGAGCATAGGCGATCATGGCCCTCCACAGATTTTAATTTTTTTATTAGCTTTATATTGTCATGATTGTTCTTGAGAAAGTGTGGAGTTGATATCTCCATATGTTTTTTTAATCAGTATCACTCCATGCAAGGCAATAAAGCCACTAAGACACAAGGGGTTACATTGTGTGGAAGAATTAGGCACACAAACATTAATAATGAGTGGGAAGAGGAAAGAGTAATCAGGATGACAGTAGATAGCCATTGACATTGCATTTAAATTTTTACAGATTAAAGTTGGCTGAAAAGCATAGAGCCGAAAATGAATTCCGCAAGCGAGAAGTGCGGGAAAAAAATTGTTAGCATAGAACTTACGGCTACATCTAGCCAGTTAAAATGTGAATTAATGAGATCACGGCGCCAGTCTAGTACTGCGCTTAAATTCAAAAAGTCTAGGTACCACAGAGAAGAGCAATAGTCATTTTGTAATATAATAACAAATCTGGCACAAGGCCAAAATGGGGGATGGGGGGAGGTGTGGTCTTCTTCTGTCTTATAATTAAACTTAGCTATCCAGTGACCCAAACATACCACACTATTCCTTACACCAAAATGACATATTCTTACTTGCCATTTTTACTACATCCACCGTAATACCTAAGAATCTCCATGAAGTCCTAACTAGTTCCCATATGTATAATTTTTGTCTGTGGGGGGAGGGGAATAAAACAAAAAATTTAAAATCTACACCTCAATACCATAGCTAAGAGCTCGTCCGAACAATTACCATGAAACTATTTATATAAAGACACAGAAAAGCAACCTAACGGCGGTCGGAAAATGACTGAATCCGAGCCGCCAACTCAAGAGGAAAGAGTAATCAGGAAGACAGTAAATAGCTATTGACATTGCATTTAAATTTTTGCAGATTAAAGTTGGCTGGAAAGCATGGCACCTGGAGAGAGTTTCACAAGCGGGAAGTGCGAGAAAAGAAAATTGTTAGCATAGAATTTACGGCTACATCTAGTCATCTCAAATGTAAATTGATGAGATCTCAACGCCAGTCTAGTTTTACGCTTAAATTTAAAAAATCTAGTACCACAGCGAAGAACACATTCCAACAATTATCATGAAAGTATTATAGAAAAGAAACAAAAAGCAACCTTACAGTGGTGGGAAAGTAGCTGAAGTTGGGGCGCCAGAACAGGATCAATAATATTGCTGATTTTTCTTTGGATTTTATCAAGTTCAACGTAAATAGCAGGGGCACCGGGCCATATGTGTCAGCAATATTCTAAGCATGGACAAATGGCGCACATATATATATAAGAACCATATGTAAGATACACTGGCTACCACTCAAAACAAGATAGCCCAGTTATTTAACCCGTAGCTGTGTGCAAGGAAAATGGTTTCATGCCGTTATCAAGGGCGTTTATACTAAAGTAAACACTGAACAATAGGCAGGAATTTTAACTTGGTTCAAATATTTTACAGATATGCTATTTTATGCAAATGAAAACCGTTTTTTTATCTTGGGGAAATCGACATATTGATGCTGTCAAATAAAAATTTCTAAGGGAGAAAAATATACGAGATATTTGAAATTGTAAGACGGCTTTCAATCAAGTGTAAATTTAATCAGGTGCCGATATAATCATGTGTCGATTTAATATTATTGCTAATAGATCCTTACCACCGAACGTCTTCCTCGCCAGGTCATGATTGTATAGGTCGATTTTGTCATTTAACTGCTAAGAAGTTAATGTTTACTTGAGCTTTTTAGAGAGAAGGTGCCAACAAATCTTTCGTACCTTTTATATTTAATGCGTGGGCGTTTCCAGGTAAGCTTAATAAGTCCAGTAAGGTAGATGTGCATTGTGGTGGAGTGGATATCGGCTCGGAATGTGAAATCGGAGAGACGAGTTCGAATGCCAGTTGAGCTGGTTACATTCATTTACGCGTAAATATTATTGGGAAAGGTATGAATTCGTCTCTTCTTCCTCCAGCTATGGGTTGAATAGCAGTATAGACCCGGTACTATAGCCTTGATTGGCAACCAGTCTACCGCAAAAAAGGCAAACTACTGCGTGAAATTTTTCTGCTTAGTCAGCCGTGTATCGAAAATGACATGATCGCCCAAACATTTGTCATTTAACAGACTGACTGACAAAACGTATGAGGTGTATATCCTTATTGTTATTGGCTTATTATTCTTACTATTCTGTGCCGTATTCTTTCAGGACGTAAGCGATCGCGGCTCTCCACAATGTTCAGTCCGTTGCACTCCTTAGTAAAGTTTGTCTTTTCGCTTTCTCTCTCAATCCCTGTTCTGCCAGCCATTTACTCAATCTCTTTAGGGAGAGCATTCGCTGTTTTTCTCTTTCCCTCTTGCCTTCAGTATGTCCTGTGAGTGTCAAATTTTCCAAGCCCTCTATCCTCATTATTTACCCTAGAAATTGAAAGTGTTACTTTCTGATTCTACGTACGTATTCTTTTTTGTTTCCACTTTCTCTAAAACATCGCCGTTGCTCACGTGGTAACCTCAGCATCCTTCTGTAGAACCACATGATACTCTAATAGTGATGGTGATATTAGCTGATTCCTTATAAGAAAAGATTCGGCATTCATTGACCTAGTAGCCAGTGCCACTGTCGGTTGAAATTTATAAAAAAAACTTTCTCTTAAAACAGTTTTTCAGAAAAAAAAATGTTTTCTCAAGTCCAGTATCCATTATCGCTATTTCTAGTATCAATGTGGGTTTCCTTTCTCACCTTTTGTTAGAAGTAGTGTGGAATGTCAACACCTTATGTCATTATTTTCTCTTCAAGTTACATGTGATATCAATTCAGGTTGTTGCTGTTGTGATTCTGTAGCTGGTCTTCGTCAGTATCCACATGGCTCACTCGCTCAAAGACATTCTTAGCCATTGATATTAGAAAGTGGTTGTAGACAGCTGACTGCTTAGATATTACTGAACGGGTTTATAACCTTGTATGACATCCATTGCCCTTTTCAGTATTGATGGCAGTTTTCTTCCTAATCTTTTGTTCCAATAGTGTGGAATGTCAGCATCTTGATTATATCATTATTTTCTCTTCGATTTACATGTGCTATCCATATAAGGTGTTGCTGGTTTTTCAAATTCTTCAACTGATATGGTTTCTGTTATTTGGTACCTGTCTTTGTTTGTGATTCTGTAACGCCAGTTTACAAGGTTCGACGAAAGTTTGTCCGCTTTAAGATCTAAGGACTTCATATGCTCAATGCCACTGCCAAACATGTATGCAGAAGTCATATTGAATCTCCTACACAACGGTCTATCAAAGGCAGCCATCTGCAGTTCCGGCATAGTCATACTTAACCATTGTTTGGCATTCTCCAAAGAGATTTTGCGTTGGCAACCTCTCCTAAGTCCAGCATCAACGGTGCCTTGCATGATGGTCTTGCACAAGCTGTCGTGCCTTGTAACGTATCCAAACCACGACATTTTTTTTTAGTTTTGCATACACTTGACAATTAAGATATTTCTGAACGAGTCTGGTGCCATGCAGGACATCCATATGAAAGTCTCGATCTGACGAGGCAGTTTAAGAACATATACCGAGTTTTTAGGTTAATGTTTTGGTTTTGTGGCAACTTGCGGTATTGGGCGAAACTACACATAGCGCAATCTATTTTATTTGTAATTTCCTATATTAAATTTGTTAAAACCGATCCATAAACCGACGTAGGAGAATATTCTATATCCTGAATTTTTATGATGGTTTCAAGGTAGGTGCCATCACTGCTTTCAGTCCATTGCTAGCTCATTGTCTCAGTTTTGGAAAGGTTTATCTTCCATTGTTCACTCTACTTAATGTTTTTTTCTTATACTCTTACACAATCAGTAACCGCCTTGAGTCATAACGATTTTATTGTCTTACTTGAGGTGGAATGGTTGAAAAACAAAAATATCTGGTCGTATACTAATCGTCGGGGACTCATACATTATGGGACACTCAATGTTTCTTCATTTGAAAAAATATTTTTAATAAAATGGCTTTTTTCAGGTGCAAATTTTGATCGTGAATCTATAAAATATTGATAATAATAACAACTGTCTCGATTTTAATTAACATATAATTTAACATTAATTAATATTAATTTAATAATATATAATTTAATTAATATATAATTTCTATAACGATAAAGTAACAATCAAGTATTTAGTCGTTTAAAGAGAATTCCCTTTTATCCTCCGTAATATAGATTTCGCTTTTGTGAAATAATAATATTCTTCTGATGGCCCAAGATAATCTCAAAGTTGAAATTTACCAAATTTCCTCAAACTTATATAATGTTATGATTTATTAGAAACTAATCCCTAGTCTTGTCGAAAGTCGAGTTGTGCTGGTTATTGATTTTAATTCGATCTTAATATATATATATATATATATATATATATATATATATAATTATTTACCCACTGCACCACGCAGCAAGATGTGTCACAAGGCCCGGTTTTAAAGAGGGGTATCCCTATAAACCACATAAAAACGGAGTCAGTTTCCCGAAACGAGACTCTGCACTTCGTGCAAAGCCTCATCTGGGGAATACCCTCTGACATGTGTCAGGTATATATATATATATATATATATATATATATATATATATGTTATAAATTAACTGATTTAAAAATATGGACACAGGAATTACCATGTTTCAAAAACAGCACTAGTTCTGTTTCAGTTATAATATCAATAAGAACACCGGCTTATATATCTTACTGTTCTTTCTATAATTTTTTAATCTTTTACTATAATTATATATATATATATATATATATATATATATATATATATATATATATATATATATATATATATATATGGTTTCACCTAGGGTGTCACAGGTTCGGATCCTGCCGGAGGGGGCATATCAGGTGCGAGTACTCCAGGTGAGTAGAGCGTTGAGTTGGAAGAGAATTTCCGAGCAAAGCATTCAACCTTATCGGCAGTAGATGTCAGGACTTCGAACTGATTGAATAGATGAGGGATTGAGGATTTGCTGTTGTTCAGCACACTCTTGCAGAGCTGCCAAGAATCTCTGGAGCTGAACTTGCAAGATGCTATACGTTGTTTCATTCTATTATCAACAAACAGTAACTTTGCTTAATTGAGGACACGGTTGCACTCGTTATGAGCAGAAACAAAAAAGGTCTGTTGCAATCAGATATGTCGCTCTGGTACAGCCGGAAGAAGTGATCCCTGTGGGCTATAACGACCGAGAATGTGGGTGAGAACCAAGGAGATGAACGCGGTTTAACTTGGTATTTTCTTGTCGGAATGAAAGCATCGATGTCGGCTTTCATCCAGAAGGAGACCCTAGGCGCGCATTTTTTATCAGGATGATTAAAAACTTCATTCCAAGGGATGTCACGAATGGAATCGCAGAAGGAGTCCCAATCTGCTTGTTGATAACAGAAAGCTATTCTGCTGGTAGGAAGTTCATGGCTTGTGGGGGAACAAAAGGAGATGTTTAGAAACACTACGGCTTGATCAGAGTTGCCAAGAGGGCAGACCTGCGTGGCACGACAAGATTCAGGGATAGAGGTAAAAATGAGATCGTGAAGAGTAGCGTTTCCGTCAGGGTTACTGAGGAAACACTTAGTGAAATCAACCACTTACATGAGAGATTGAATGATTGAGAAGTTAAGGGTTTGGATGCCAGCGAGGTCAGTGACAGAGTGGTGAAGTCACCTAGTATGGTGTGCATTAAAGTCACCGAACATTTGTTTGTAAACGGGAGTAGGGAGATGGCCTTCTCTGTATTATCTGAGATATTATCTGGCGCGCAACAGTCTTGAGAGGAATGGGAACGGTGGAGAAAGAAGAGGTAGCTGACTAAGTTAAGTAGAGAGAGACGGGGACACATGTACGAATGGTCTGGAGAGAGTTTCCACGTCAGCGGGAGATGTTTGTGGACATGAACTCCCAGGCCATCCGTGTAGACTTTAGAGTCCTTTCTAAGGAATCGAAAAATCAGAGGAGGGGATTGAAGAGTTATGGTTAGTTTCGCAGAGAGCTAGGATGTTCGGAGACTTTTCGAAGAGGAACGACTCCTCGCTGCAGAAGTTGATACGAATATCACGAATGATGGAGAAAGAAAGGTTAAGGGGTTTAGGATTTTTTTTGTTGGTCTGGTTTAGGTTTATATTTTTGGTAGTTTATAGTCATGATGTGTTATATTGATAAAGGAAAGGCCTAGTGTAGTAGTAGCAGTCGGTCATCTAATGTAACATGTTCAGGAAGGGAACTGGCGCACACTGCAACATAGTGTGGCCTCGGGATTGCCCGCTGAGTGTGCTTGCAGGGACACCCTTCTATGCATGACATGGCACTGCAAGAACCCCGATATTATGCAACTGTTGATCACAGCACCTCTCAAGACGCTACGCAAGAGTTCGGGCTTCTAAGTACCAGTCGTGAACAGCAACCAGAATACTGCCATTTCCGGTACCCTCAGTATGAAGATACGTAGCCACTATACACGCATATCACAAAAAACGTGACAGCACCACTATTAAGGCCTGAGAAAAGGAAAGGAACCGGGAACCCCTTTCTAAAAAGTAAACACGGGATAAGTCCTTACTTCTTTTCAAGAAAAGAGGGAGGAGTATGGACCGGGCGATAGAAACGCCTATCTATTCCTATTAAAAAAAAGAAGTCGGTTTTGATTTCCAGATAAATTATTTCAAAGAAAGAGCTTTCTTTCAGATAGCTCATCTGGCGAGTCGAGATCCCCCATCACAAACATGTATACATACCTGTCCGCAGGGCGGGGGGTTATAAAAAATAGAATATAAATAATTAAGTTTCAAGTTAGTATAAATCCGAATAACAACTCTTTGAAATTGCGTTTGCATATCCCCAGTTAGTAGTCACCAAAAAGAAAAAAAATTCGTTAAATGTTACGACCCTAATCAGATCATTATTACGTTGACCCGATTTAGTACAAACATATAAAAAACATGAATAAAATATCCAAGCAAAAAAGTAGGAAGACGTTACAGGAAGGAAGGAAGAAAAGAAGGAAGAAAAGGAAAGGAGGAAGGAAGGAAGGAAGAAAAGAAGGAAGGAAAGAAAAGGAGGAAGGAAGGAAGAAAAGAAGGAAGGAAAGGAAAGGAGGAAGGAAGGAAGGAAGAAAAGAAGGAAGGAACGGAAAGGAGAAAGGAAGGAAGAAAAAAGGAAGGAAAGGAAAGGAGGAAGGAAGGAGGAAAAGAAGGAAGGAAAGGAAAGGAGAAAGGAAGGAAGAAAAGAAGGAAGGAAAGGAAAGGAGGAAGGAAGGAAGAAAAGAAGGAAGGAAAGGAAAGGCGGAAGGAAGGAAGAAAAGAAGGAAGGAAAGGAAAGGAAAGGACGAAGGAAGGAAGCAAAGAAGGAATGAAAGGAAAGGAGGAAGGAAGGAATAAAAGAAGGAAGGAAAGGAAAGGAGGAAGGAAGGAAGGAAGATAAGAAGGAAGGAAAGGAAGGAAAGGAGGAAGGAAGAAAAGAAGGAAGGAAAGGAAAGGAGGAAGGAAGGAAGAAAAGAAGGAAGGAAAGGAAAGGCGGAAGGAAGGAAGGAAGAAAAGAAGGAAGGAAAGGAAAGGAGGAAGGAAGGAAGAAAAGAAGGAAGGAAGGAAAGGAGGAAGGAAGGAAGCAAAGAAGGAATGAAAGGAAAGGAGGAAGGAAGGAATAAAAGAAGGAAGGAATGGAAAGGAGGAAGGAAGGAAGAAAAGAAGGAAGGTCTGGAAAGGGGGAAGAAAGGAATAAAAGAAGGAAGGAAAGGAAAGGAGGAAGGAAGGAAGGAAGATAAGAAGGAAGGAAAGGAAGGAAAGGAGGAAGGAAGAAAAGAAGGAAGGAAAGGAAAGGAGGAAGGAAGGAAGAAAAGAAGGAAGGAAAGGAAAGGCGGAAGGAAGGAAGAAAAGAAGGAAGGAAAGGAAAGGAGGAAGGAAGGAAGGAAGAAAAGAAGGAAGGAAAGGAAAGGAGGAAGGAAGGAAGAAAAGAAGGAATGAAGGAAAGGAAAGGAGGAAGGAAGGAAGCAAAGAAGGAATGAAAGGAAAGGAGGAAGGAAGGAAGAAAAGAAGGAAGGAATGGAAAGGAGGAAGGAAGGAAGAAAAGAAGGAAGGAATGGAAAGGAGGAAGGAAGGAAGAAAAGAAGGAAGGTCTGGAAAGGAGGAAGGAAGGAATAAAAGAAGGAAGGAAAGGAAAGGAGGAAGGAAGGAAGATAAGAAGGAAGGAAAGGAAGGAAAGGAGGAAGGAAGAAAAGAAGGAAGGAAAGGAAAGGAGGAAGGAAGGAAGAAAAGAAGGAAGGAAAGGAAAGGCGGAAGGAAGGAAGAAAAGAAGGAAAGGAAAAGAGGAAAAAGGAAGGAAGAAAAGAAGGAAGGAAAGGAAAGGAGGAAGGAAGGAATTAAAGAAGGAAGGAAGGAAAGGAAAGGAGGAAGGAAGGAAGCAAAGAAGGAATGAAAGGAAAGGAGGAAGGAAGAAAAGAAGGAAGTTATGGAAAGGAGGAAAGAAGGAAGAAAAGAAGGAAGGTCTGGAAAGGAGGAAGGAAGGAATAAAAGAAGGAAGGAAAGGAAAGGAGGAAGGAAGGAAGAAAAGAAGGAAGGAAAGGAAAGGAGGAAGGAAGGAAGAAAAGAAGGAAGGAAAGGAAAGGAAGGAAGCAAGGAAGGAATGAAGAAAGAAAAGAAGGAATCATGGAAAGGAGGAAGCAAAGAAGAAAGGAAGCAAGAAAGGAAGTTAAGAAGCAAGGAAGCAAAGAAGGAAGGGAGCTAGGAAGAAAGAAAGGAAGCAAGAAAGGAAGCAAGAAAGGAAGGAAGGAATCAGGCAAGAATGGAAGGAAATGAAAGAAGGAAGGAAGGAAGGGAGCAAGTAAAGCCAGAATCATAAATAATATAATAGAGTTTCATTGTTTTCCCAGCGTTTTCAAGAAAACCAGCAACTCAGAGAAAAATAAAGGTTTACTTATTTATTTTTTACTGTAAGGCGTCTATAAAAAAAAAATTAAAAAAGGAAGGAAGTAATGAAGAAAGGAAGGAAAATATCTTCCATCAGTAATGCTGATAAAACACGTATAAAGATAACAGAAGACTGAAATTGTAAGTTCTACTCTCGTATTTACCACAGCTGAGCTGAAATGTGTTGCCCCGATCGTTGGAATTGAGAGCGAAGAGCAGTTGTTTTACGAAGTGGATTTTAAGAGGAAAGACATGATAACATGACGAAACACATGCGCGTAAAAAAAAAAAACATCTTACACGCGCATGCGCACACATCCGCTTTTGCGCATAAACCTATACACATGTACAGATGCGCATACATAAATGTACATGTAGTCGGTAAAGCACGCAGAAAGCCACGCACTTACGAGCCAACGTTTACAGACACAACATACGGATTTATAGATAAGCACACGTGCGCAGAAACAAGCACTGCTTCGCGGCGTAAGGTGGAGAGTGATGCTGAACGAACATAATCTGGTCGATCCTCACTGGGTGCCCCGTACAAAATTCGACCTCAAATAAGCCAGCAAATGTTGGCATATCGCAAAATTAAACAACCTAACCGAGACTAACGCATGGGTCTGGTTGATCATTACAACTGGGCAAAGAGTTCATATCTGTCCTCCTATATGGTAGTGAATGCTGGGCAATCTCCTCACAGATGAAGAAGAGACTTGAAGCAACAGAAATGTTCCACAGAAAGATGCTGACAACACCATGGACCAAATATCTGAGAAACAACGAAGTTTCAGAGAAAATGGAAACAAAAAGGTATCTTAACATCAGGAAGAGACAGTTAAAATTTCTGGGGCACGTAACAAGGAAGGAGGGCTTGGAAAATTTGATACATTACAACGGAGTAGAGAGTACGATACTCACCGGGTGCCGGATAAAGATTTTGCCATTCAGTAACGCCAAAAGGGTCGAAAGTTGTGAAATCAACCAGTTGAACACATTGGAACGAGCACACAAGCCCCCAAATGCAAATACATATGAACCCGTTTATATTTCTGTGATGAGGTACTATGTACACTATTTATATTATTCGGATTGTTGTCCTCATCTTTGTCGCCATGTTTATCCCAACGTTTCGGCCGTTGTACATGGGACGTGGAACTAGAACAGACTTTTTTTTTTTAAGATTATCACCCCAAGCAAGGCTGGAGGCCACTAACACGCAAGGGGTTACAGAAGGTTTGGAGGAAGAGCAGATAGGAGTGGTAAAGGAGAGGATGTGGAGAAAGATAGTGGATCGATCAAGGCAAGGGGGTTACAGAATATTTGGAGCGAGAGCAGATAGGAATGAAAGGTGAAAGGATGTGGAGAAGGGAAGTGGATAGATCAAGGCAACTGGAGATGTCGATTGACGTTACACTTAAATAGTTGGAGATTGTATTTGTCAGGGAAACAGGAATAAGGAAGGGAGTTCCACAGGCGAGATGTGCGAGACATGAAGCTATTGGAGCAGAACATAAGTCTACATCTAACAGTTTCAACGGTGAAGGGGTGGGAACGGGATGCCAGCCTCGTAGGACGTTTAAATTCATGAGGCCTAGGAACCAGCGAAAGCAGCTCCTCGGAGCAATTACCGTGAAAGTATTTGTAAAAAAGACAGAGCGAGGCAACGTCGCGTCTGTGAGAGAGCGACTGCAGACGAGATGACAGATCAGGCCCAATTACATTTCATATCCGTCTCTGGATCTTATCAAGAACCCTGAGGCAAACAGCATGGGCTCCAGACCATATATGGCAGCAATACTCCATGCAAGGGAGAATGGTCGATTTATAGATTTGGAGGATCGATTCCGGGGAGAAAAATTTCCTGGCTCGGCACAGGGAGCCAACTTTCCTTGCGGTGGATGATGCAATTGACTCGATGTATTTGTTCCATCTCAGATCAGCGGCTAGCGTGAGACCGAGCAGCCGCAGAGAGGAGCTCTCGAGAAGTTGGTCTTCAGACATTCTAATGGGATGCAGGGATGGATCCTTGTGGTGGTTAATAGAGAGCAGTTTTGTTTTAGAGGCGTTAAAGTTAACCATCCATATCTTGCCCCAGTTCACAACCGATTGGAGGTACTTTTCTATTTGAACTGCCAGGTTAACTTTGTCAGCATCACTAGATTTGTGTTTGAGGCAGGAGTAAATTGTGGTGTCGTCAGCGTAGATGCCGACTTGGGAGTCTATGGCGTCAGGAAGGTCGTTTATGAATATGAGGGACAGAGTAGGGCCTAGGATGGAGCCTTGAGGAACACCTGCGTTAGTGGGATAGGACCTGGAGATGAATCCATTGAGAACGACCTTCAATTCACGGTTTGAAAGGAATGATTGTATTAGGTCAAACAATCGACCTGTGATACCATAACCCTGGAGCTGGCGAAGAAGGCCGGCATGCCAAACTCTATCAAACGCTTTGGAGATGTCTAGGGCCACGGCTCGAGCTTCACCGTTATTATGAATAGCTTGGTAGACAAATTCAGTGATGGCCGTAAGCACATCGGCTGTAGATCGGGCAAAGCGGAAACCATACTGCTTGTCCGAGAGCAGATCATGGGATATCAGGTGATTAATCACTTCGGTGTTGATAATGGCCTCGAAGTCTACCTCAGCGAACAAAATAAAGGGTTCAGTTCGACATTCCAACCACTTAAAGAAGGCCGGGGCGTACAACGGCCGAAACGTTGTGATAAACATGGCGACAAAGATGAGGACAATATTCCGAATAATGTAAATAGTGTACATAAGAACCCATACGATATTTTTGTGGACTTGTGCCAAACTATGGCGCATTTCGTAAATAATTTCACGCACACGCAACCTTACTCTTACACACGGATAAACCTGCATACACATAAACACACGCTAACATGCAGTTGCTTCGATACATGTACACGTGCACATTGGCACTTCGACGTCGGGTGATGGTTAGCAAACTTGTCTCTCTTGATGGATCAATTACGACTGAGTAACGATTCTCACTGGATGCGCCACACTTTCGGCCGTGTGCCACATCTAAGCTACGCTTAAAATATCATTTTGGGCATTTCGACGCGGCGTAATGGTTAGTAAGCTTGTCTTGCTAGATCAGTTACGACTAAGCAGCGAGTTCGATTCTCACAGGGTGATCCACACTTTTGGCCACGTCGAAGCTACTCTTAGAAAATCATTACGGACAATTCGACATCGTGCAATGCTGAGCAAGCTTGTCTCGCGAGATCAATTACGACTGAGTAATTCGATCCTCATTGGGTGCTCTATTCGGCCTTCTGCCTCATGTAAGCTACGTTTATTAAATCGCTATACCTCTGCACACACGTATCGTTCAAACACACACTCACACACACACACGCACGCGCGTGCGCGTGCGCACACACACACACACAAAAATACACACACAAGTACGTTTGTATTCCGAAAACAAGTGCCGGCAAAATTAAAAAAAAAAATTTCCACTTCCTCCCAGCACGCTGCTATTTTGGTACGGCACGCTTATTAGGTTTTTAATCCTTTTCTCCGCGACGCCATTATTTTCTTCTGTTTCTTAAAACTTAAATTTCATGGCGGAACTTTTACTTAAGCCAACGCGATTTTTTTTTTTATAAAATGAAAAATGCCCACCGGCATTACTATTTCAGGCATGTAATTGTATTTGGTCAGTCAGTTATATACCATGCGTGATACACGCTTAGGCCATCATCTATCTTTCGATACATAACTGACGAGGCAGATTTTTTTCCAGCAATAGGCTGCCATTTCTTTCTGCTGTAGACCAGTTGCCATCCAAGGCTAAAGAATCCAGTCTGTTCTGCTATTTACGCATAGCTGGGGTGGAGGAGAAGAAGAGGATTCATACCTTTCCCAAGCGTATTAGCACGTAAATGAATGGAAAGGATTTGACTGGAATTCGAACTCGGCTCTCCGATTCCTCAATCCGACCATGGCTTCGAGTACTGATTTTCAAGAGAACCAGAAACTGTCGTACGGAATTCTTCCTCGGCTGGATTTTTCTCATTTGGTCTTGTGCAAGGTAACCAAAAAAGTTTTGTCCGTTTTTAAAGGAAAAAAAGAAAACGCTTCACAGTATGTGTAACTTATATTTAGTCTTCGAATTAATCGCGTCGGCATCCAGCACCTTCTGCTAACGTGTCTCCAGCTGTTCAATGCCCTTGCGGTAGAACTCGGGGTGGTTTGACGCAAAGAAGTCCGTGAGGGCTTTCGCAAGTCTGCTTCATTGGTGAAGGATATTCCACGAAGATGATTATCCAGGGAGTGGAAGAGGTGGTAATCAGATGGCGCAAGTTTAGCTGAATAAGGTGTATGGCACAAAGTCTCCCACCCAAGTTGCTGTATGGTATCCTTGACCACTCGCGCGACATGCGACCTGGCGTTGTCATGGAGGAAAAGCATACTTTTGCGATTCACCAGTGCTGGCTCCTTCTGGCGCAATGCCTATTGCGCACGTTTCAATTGCTGCGAGTATAGGTCTCCAGTGACCGTTTGGACGGTGGTAGCAGTTCATAATGAACCACTTGACAACCTGTGCACCTGTGACAACGCTTGGGAGTTTCGTACAGAAGCCACTTTGCACCACTGGAAGCACTCGATTGAGTAAGGATGCGGTACGGTGGCGAGAAAGCAGCGATACGCAGGCTGCCACTCGTTGTCCCTTGTGGACCTCCAACTTACTCAGTTTGTACGTCTTACCTAGGCGGTGCAGGTGAAGTCTAACTGTTTCATCGGAAACGTTGAACTGTCTTGCAAGTTCACCACACGTTAGACTACTGTCCTCTTCAATGGCCGCCTTCAGGACTCCATCATTTAAGACCTGTGGTCGTCCACTGCGAGGCTCATCATGGAGAGACAAATCTCCCGACTTGCAGTACGTTCATCCACAGCACTATCCCCAAACGCTTGACATATGCGACTTGATACAGCTGCTGATAAGCCCACTTTGAAGTCGTAAAGCAAACAGCCCTGAACGAGATCTCTAGACACTTCCATCCTTCTCACAGCTGTCCGGCTTATAACTGATGGCCGGGTACGGTGCGCGTGTTTTTTTATAACGTCTGATGTTCCTACTTCCGGATGTCCGAATTTGAAAACAATTGCTACATGCATTTCGTATATATTTCGACTTCATTCAATGACTAATCAAAAAACGGACAGAACTTTTTTGGTTACCTTGTAAATAGCAGTAAAAAAATCGGGCGATGTTTTCTATTGAGTTGAAAGCCAAGATATCGAATATGCTATTTCTGTAATGTAGGGGTGGCGGAGCATATAAGAGTAACATAATTTTTTTCTTTCTTTCTTTTTTCTCATATTTTTTTTTCCTTTCTTTCTCTTTTCTTTTCTTTCTTGTAATGGTAAAAAAATGAGGAGGGAGAAGAAAGAAAGAAAGAAAGAAAGAAAGAAAGAAAAGGATCTTAAAAAGGAGTTTGAAAAACATTAAATTAAGATTGCAGTTAAACAGAAAAAGGACAAAAGAAACTGATTTTTGAAAAATAGGAAGAATATGAAGAGAAAAAATTCAGTGAGCAGTGACAGAAAGAAAGAAAATAACGATAGAAAGAAGACGAAAAGAAAGAAGAAAAATGAAAAAAGGCAAGTCATTATAGCAGAAGAAAAGAAAAGAAAAAGAAAGGAAAATATAAAAAAGAAAAGAAAGGAGAATAGAGATATACGAAAAAAAGAAAAAGAAACAAAAGAAGAGGAAAACTGAAAAAGAGAGAAAGAAAGATTTTCTCGGTTTTTATTCCCCCCCCCCGCCATGACTTGGGAATTTATATTAACTTTTCGTGGTAGTTAACTCGTTAGAGGGTCTTGTTTTATTTTGACTTCGTGATTTTCCTTGGAAATCCTTCATGGTGAGCATTGGTCGGTAATGAACAACTGTTTATGTCTTCAGCCGGCTATCATCTCAGATATCCACATTCAGCAGTCACTCATTAATCACGATTTATCTTTCTTCTTCGAAAAAAAGTTCAGAAGACATACTGAGATAGGCTGGGGTAGACAGACAGACAGACAGAGAGATAGATAGATAGATAGATCGATAGATAATGAACATAGTAACACACACACACACACACACACACACACATATATATATATATATATATATAGATAGATAGTATCTGTCTATATTTCTGAGATGAGGTATTATATACACTATTTACATTATTCGGACTATTGTTCTAATCTTTGTCAACATATTTATTACAATGTTTCGGTCGTAGTACGCTCCGGCCTAGTTCAGGTGATTGGAATGTCGAACTGAACCCTTTATTTCGTTCACTGAGGTAGACTGTACTAATTACACGTGCCATGTTTAATGGATATCAGTTATCAGTTATCAGTTATCTTCCCTTAATTCTCCTCTCCAACTGCTCCACTGCCTTAACCGGGTATTGAACGCACACTCTTTGGCTCCTGTCACTGGATCTAACTAACGCCTTTATCCACTGTGCAGAGAGCGAAATATAGGGTTCAGTTCGACATTCCAACCATCTGAAGAAGGCCGGCGCGTACAACAGCCGAAACGTTGTAATAAATATGGCGACAAAGATGAGGACAATAGTCCGAATAATGTAAAGAGTATAGATAGATCGATTGATAGTGAACAGAGTGGGATTTATAGATAGATAGACAGATAGAACATTTATAAATAGATTGAGAACGACTGTAACAGATAGATACATATATAGTCATTTTTAAATGGATTTTTAAATATATATATATATATATATATATGTACACATATACATATATATATAATAAGGAAAAGACTTAATTAGTCATCATATAATCGGTTATAAAATTATTTCAATAGTTATATATATATATATATATATATATATATATATATATATATATATATATATATATATATATATATATATATATATATTAATTATTGGATTAAGTCCGACAATTATTTAATATATTTTCTGTTTATACGTTATTTTTATAGATACTATTTATTTAAGTAAATACACTGCTTTTACTTAAACAGTATTAATTACATTTACCGGCCTGAATGCTCGAGAACATATACGTTCTCCGACAGGAATCGAACCTGTAATCCTATGCGTAATATTTCCTACAAAATTTCCCGAACATTACACATAAATTGATCGTCAAGCAGCTCAGTTCCTAGGAACCAACAGCACAGCTCAGACACCTGCACATTTGATCTGATTATAGTGGGGAAGGCTTCGTGCAGAACCAACCACACTTTTTGAAGAGCCAAATACAGAGACCTGGTGCACTAAGTGCCACAAGGTCCCCAACCGAAACTCCGCACGTTTTGAATTCAGAATTGTCCTTCTCCTAGACCAGTTGCCATCCAAGGCAACCGAGACTCTCCTGCTGGTTGACCATAGCTGAAGGGAGAAGAAGAGGATTATTTCCTTTCACAAGTGTATTAGCACGTAAGTGAATGTAATGGATTCGACTGGAAATACTAAAGAGTAAATTTATTCAATAAAATCGCCATTAAATGTATAACGACTTCGGAATCTTCTGCATCTCTTCTGGGCGTTCTCCTTGTTTAAGTTCTGTGTTACTCTCGCGCTGAACTGCACCCCACACATAATAATCAAGGGGGTTGCAGTCTGGAAAGTTAGATAGCTAGATGTAAGGGGTGATGTGGTCGCAGAAATTGTCTGACAGCCATGACTGGATTCTCCTGCTTATGTGGCATGGTGCAGCGTCCTGTTGCCAGACATAGGGTCTTCCAGCAGACACCCGCTTAACACAGGGTAGCACTACCTCCGTAAGGCACTTAATGTAGGCCTCCGTGTTGAACCTGATCTCCTGTGGGAAGATGAACGGAGACATAACGTCGCCATCATTCGTAATCACCATTAGACTCATCCAACTCTTTCTGAATCCTCTGCACACTCCTCAGATTGACACCCAAACACACTGAAATATTCGTATCCAGCGGAAATGCCAAGCATTACAGCATGCCGTTTTCAAATGACTGGCAGAGTGAATTGCCTCATAGTGCTCTTTTTCTCACAGGCAGTTCTCAACCGGCCCTACTAACCTGTGCAGTCGACAAAATAAAAACAAACAATGCACATGTGCGAAATTAAAAATACAACCCTGTTTATACCATATTTTCTTGTGGATAATACGAGATATTTTGAACTGCAATTAAAAGTACACAAGTACACATTTTTATAATTTTTTACTTAGCTTAAAAACCTTTTATTGCAAATGCACTTTTTTTTCGCAAGATAAAGTTTATTTATAAAGGGTGTTTCATTAAGACGGATTATATATGAGGATGTTTCATTAAAACGGATCAAAGTCCGCAGTAAATAAATCAGTGTTATTGGTGAAAATTATTTATTTCTCTATCGGATCATGTTATTTAAGTCATAGCAATTATGTGTGAAAAGTAATATCGCCCAAATGTATGTCTACTCTGAAAGAAAAAGAAAAAGAAATCATTAGAAGCTTAAAATTAATTCACATTTAAAATCGGTCCAAGTTATTGGAACACCCTTTATTTTGATTTTTCTTTTTATAAAATAATCTCCTTCATTCTAAATGTAAGACAATATTTTTTCTTTATTTTCGCAGTTTATTCACCTAGAGAAATATCAGGAAATAACATGAAACAGAAAATTTTGATAGATTAATTAACGTCTTAATGTGTAGGCCGAATGAGCGTTTTTTGCAGAAAACTCGAAAATAAGAAGTTTTGAAACAGAAATTAGAAGAAACACTCAATAGCTAATCATCCGGTTATATGGCACAAAATAAATTACATAGGGATGACTGTACTACGGTGTCGTATTCTATTGAAGAATATATCGTATTTGCCGGTTTATTGGGTGGGGATTTTAAAAAATGCACTAAAAAATTACCCTGCGTCTAATAAAGCAGTATCAGGTCTGAGTCGGACAGGAAAAACATGAAAAGTGGAGTTCTCTAGGAATCGATGCACGCAGAGAGTTTAGCTTTGATACTAGGACCCCTGGAAGTGAAAATATTCACCCAGTTAAGAAATTTATAGAACTGAACAATATTTTGCTGTACCAGATTTTACAGAAATATTTGTTTTGGCTGGTATATTGATTACTTGCTTTGTGAATATGTTTTGTTGATACACAGGTATTAGCATTTGGGCACCTCGGCGTGGTGTAATGGTTCGCAAGTTTGTTTTGCTAAAACAGTTACGAATAAATAGTGAGTTTGATCCCCACTGGGTGACCCAGGCATTCGGCCTTGTGCAACATCTACGCTTGGAAAATCGCTACAAGTAATTTATTTTTCGGTGTGTATGGCATGGGGTTTCATTTACCAACAAGTACCATGTTAGTGCTTTTTTTTTTGCTTATTGCCATATGTAGTAGTGTTCACCGATACCTGTAGATTTCTTTGTAGCTATTATGAATTTGCTGTATGCGCAGATGTTGCTTCCTGAAAAAAATAAAGGAATTTTTCAATAAATGCATGATGAAATGTACTAAAATTTTCTTTTCCAAAAGATATCCCGGTAATTAAACCTTATCTTACTTCTATAAAACGAAATTGCTAGTAATTTGTGTTAATATTGTAAGTGTTTCTTTAAGGTTAGTGAGAAAGTTACATGTAGCTAAAGTTATAATTTCGATTTTTTATTGCAAGTGTTTCTTTAAGGTTAGTGAGAAAGTTACATGTAGCTAAAGTTATAATTTTGATTTTTTATTGCAAGTGTTTCTTTAAGGTTAGTGAGAAAGTTACATGTAGCTAAAGTTATAATTTTGATTTTTTATTGCAAGTGTTTCTTTAAGGTTAGTGAGAAAGTTACATGTAGCTAAAGTTATAATTTCGATTTTTTATTGCAAGTGTTTCTTTAAGGTTAGTGAGAAAGTTACATGTAGCTAAAGTTATAATTTTGATTTTTTATTGCAAGTGTTTCTTTAAGGTTAGTGAGAAAGTTACATGAAGCTAAAGTTATAATTTCGATTTTTTATTGCAAGTGTTTCTTTAAGGTTAGTGAGAAAGTTACATGTAGCTAAAGTTATAATTTTTATTTTTTTGGTTACGATGTGTGCAATTTTTTTCTAAATATTCCATGCCAAAATCTAGGTGCGTCCAATGCGTAGGTTCACCCAATAGACCAACAAATACAATAATTATTCGCGGTTTATAGCTACGTAAACACGCGGTAGTATTATACTTACGTCGTATTATATACAAGAAAATACAGTGTATATGTATCGATGTATAGTTTATGATGTTCCTATTATTTCATCTTACAGTCTTCGAAAAAATATCGAAATAAAATTATTACATTAAAAATTCGTACAAATTTAAGTTAAGGTAAAAACTAAGGAATATAAATTTTATTAAATTTACCTTAATAATTAATAAATAATAATAATAAATACATAATAATATAATAAGTAAATAATAAATATTTAAATAAGTTCGTTGGATAACGTGTAGTTTTTTTAATCTTTGTTTTTTTTTCTCGGTGGTATTTAAAATATTTTTCTAGCGGGGAGCGAATGTTTATATAAGAATACACACGCAAACACAGATACGTATATATATATATATATATATATATATATATATATATATATATATATATATATATGTGTGTGTGTGTGTGTGTGTGTGTGTGTGTGTATATCCCAATGTAATGACAACAAAAATAATATAAATTCTAACGTTCACAGCATTAATTCAAAAGAGGGCTCAATACCAAGAGTAGAGCAATAATTATTTATTATAATTTTTTTGTTTTTGTCCGTATGTAAAAATTATCTATCTATCTATCTATCTATCTATCTATCTATCTATCTATCTATATATATATATATATATATATATGTATATATATATTTACGCAGCATATCTTCCTTAAGACATCTTGCATTGAATAATATAGACATATTATGTCTATCTATTTTATACTGATCTTTTCAAGTTGTCTAATCAGTTTCTTGATGTTAAGATGAAATTCAACAAGGAAGGCGCCACAGTTTTTTTAACCTAAATACTTTCAACCTTTTTTAAGATCATCTTCAGGAGTAAATTACAAAGACAATATGTTTATATCATTCTGCGAAACACACACACACACACACACGCATATATATATATATATATATATATATATATATATATATATATATATGTGTGTGTGTGTGTGTGTGTGTATGTATATATATATATATATATATATATATATATATATATATGAAGATCAAATATTTAGGTTTTCCGTAAACGTACGTCTCTCACGCGATTATTTATCTGTATAGAAAAATTTAAATATTAAAATTTAGTTTGCATATTTAATATGTGTTCATTCTGGCAATAACACAATTGTTATTATTATTATTATTATTATTATTATTTTCTATCAAATATACCATTATCGTGAATATATATATATATATATATATATATATATGAACATAATAAAATAGGCAGCATATATTTACATTACAAAGAGTCAATCATACCTTAAATCAATCAGCAATATTGCTGATTGATTCAAGGTATGATTGACACTTTGTAATATATATATATATATATAATTATTATTATTATTATTATTATTATTATTATTATTTTCTATCAAATATACAATTATCGTGAATATATATATATATATATATATATATATATATATATGAACATAATAAAATAGGCAGCATATATTTACATTACAAAGAGTCAATCATACCTTAAATCAATCAGCAATATTGCTGATTGATTCAAGGTATGATTGACACTTTGTAATATATATATATATATATATATATATATATATATATATATATATATATATACCGCCAGAGATTCGCTAAAAAATGAGCATACATCAACATTTTTATGTTATTATTAAGTGGAAAGACCAAACGATTCTTTATTTACTGAAAAATTATTTTTAATTCATTTTAGAATTATCAGATATTCTGGTTAAAAATAGATTCTCCGGTGTCAACGTTGTACCATAAATTAGTATGAGAATTTTTTTACTGTCGTTTTGCAGTGCAAAACACAGATTTAGAAATTCTTCAAAAAGCAAATAATTGTCAGATTTTAATGAAACTTTCAGGACCTATTCACAAATGAATTACATTATTTTTTAAATGTTTCGCTTTTAGAGAATCGTTGTGAAAAATATTTTTTTTTACATCTGTTAACCCCACTTATTTAATTTTCTGTAATTTCGAGAAATTCTTTTTTGACGCACTTAATGTTTATATTAGTTATAAGGTCAAGTCCCCGGAGAATATAAATCAGGAAACCTTTTGGTCAAAAATATAATCTGAATTATGAAATAAAAAAATGAAATAAAACTAATATATTATTTAATTGGAAAATCTTTTACTTATTTTTATGTATAAAATATGTGATATCTTAAGTGAAATCTTTTTTTGATAAATAATTAATTTTTACAAGAATCGTTTTCATACATTTTAAATTTTAATTAGAATAATTTATAAATTTTTATCTCTTTTAAAAATTCTGTATTAATTTGTAGCGATCAAGTGATATTGTTATTAAATTAAGACTGTATTTACTAATCATGAATGGAAAAACTCACTACAATTCAACGAATCCCAATATCTTAAAAATAATTTTGAATTTATTTTATATGTGTATAAACGTGTTAATTTTTGTAAAAATATATGTCCAAACGCGATATTACAAGAAAATAATACAGTAAATTTAAATTGTATTGGTAATCTTCTAGCATTTCCTTAACAAGAGTCAAAGTTCCTAAAAGTTCAATAAAATACTAAATTGACTAGAATATTTTCTTAAGATTACTGGGTAGTTAAAAATATTATATAAAAAAGGCGTTCACGTGGCATTCGTCAAGTAATTTTTACAGTTATGTACCCCCCACCCACTAAAAAAATTCCCAAACATAAGTCTAAAACCTCATAAAACACCTACTTCCGTTTAAAAAATGTTTTTCTGCAACATTTTGAATTAAAAGTAAGTAATATTTGCTTCAAATCATATTAATTAAACGTTAAATCAGAGAATCTTGCTCAAATACAATTTCAGAAAACTTTTATTTTATTTTTGAGAGATTTTTTTTAATAAAGAGAATTACGCGGTGCTGACAGGTTTTTTAACGTTATTACTGATAATGAAAAATAATTCCAATTAATTTAAATTCTGTTTGTAATACATCAAAGTATTTTGCTTATTGTAAATATTAAATTTAATCTATTAGCTTGAAATTGAAACTGAAATAAAAGCTTCAAGAAAGATTTTTCATTTTAAAAAGTGCAATTTTAAACCTTAAATATCGTTTTTATGGAAGAAAATATGTCTGTGTGTGTGTAATTTCTAAGTTTATAAATTTAACACACACACATATATATATATATGCATATGTGTGTGTGTGTATGTGTGTGTGTGTGTGTGTGTGTACGTGCACCCACCACACACATATATATAAAGTCATTAATATAAATATGGTTCGAAAAACCTATCTTTCCACTGACTTAAACTTTCACGGACACACACACACACACACACACACACACACACACACACACACACACACACACACCATATATATATATATATATATATATATATATATGATAAGGAACCAATAGGAAACGTTTTTGCATCTAACATGTTTCGCGTTTATTAAAACTTCCCCAGAAAATGAAAAATGAAACAGAAACAGAAAATTCCATTATTTTTTTAAATAACAGAATTTTATTTTTTCTTTCGTTTTATCTTTCATATTTCATTCTCTGAGGAAGCTTTAATAAAAGCGACACATGTTAGATTTATAAATATTGCCTATTTGTTCCTTATTCTATCACTTTATAGGATTCCAATCCGTATTTCAATATATATATATATATATATATATATATATATATATATATATATATATATATATATATATATATAATAATTCCTATATATATATATATATATATATATATATATATATATATATATATATATATATATAGAGAGAGAGAGAGAGAGAGAGAGAGAGAGAGAATGTCTGTGAGAGATCGATAGAAACTGTTCGAGATTGATGTGGATCAAATATCTTCTAATGGATTGTGGTTTTAGTGGATTACCTGCCGGATAAAATGCTCGTTGACAGCAACCTCATTTCCATAAACGCAAGTTATTTAGTATGTTATTTATTTGTTTAATTTCTAAGCTGCACAACGCGAAATAAAAATTTGTTAATGAATTTGAAATATTAAGAAAAAATAGAGAAAAAAACTATTCTATGATTTAACGTGTTTTTCTTTTCTTTTTTAATCTGTTTTGCAGGACTTACAGGTAGTTAAATATTCGGGGTAAGGTGGTTAGCGGCATGCCTCTTTGAGGCGAGTAGATTGCGTTCGCTTTTCACGAAGAACTTCATAAATTCTAATTTTGACAACTTTGGCACAAGGCTCTATTTAAGAAGGTAATTCTAGAAGAAAAAAAAACAATGAAACGTCAAGAAATAATTTCGCAGTAGTAGCGATATTATTATTATTATTATTATTATTATTATTAGTAGTAGTAGTAGTAGTAGTAGTAGCGATAGTCATTGATAATGATGATGGTGGTGATGATTATGATGATAAAGGAGTTAAAGAAAAATTAGAATAGAAGAAAAATAATATTGACGAAAAAACAGTAATGAAAAGAAGAAGAAGAAGAAGAAGAAGAAGAAGAAGAAGAAGAAGAAGAAGAAGAAGAAGAAGAAGAAGAAGAAGAAGGATGATAAGATGAAGAAGAAGAAGAAGAAGTGGAAGAGAAAAGATAGCTAAAAAGAGTTACTTAAAAGAACAAAAACGAATGAAAGAAATTTAAGAAGCTAATATTGACGAAAACGAGGTAATTTAAAGAAGCAGCAACAACAAAAGAAGAAGAAGAAGAAGAAGAAGAAGAAGAAGAAGAAGAAGAAGAAGAAGTATTGACTTAACATCTGTTTTTTTCCAATTTCCTTCGCGTGTCAGTTTAAGTTTCTTACTAAGGTTACACTTTTGGGACTTTGAACGGCAGAAAATGTTGTGTTGTGTTCGCCTGCGGGGACATGGTGTCGGTATTAAACCCTGTTCAGATGAGAAAATGATTAAGTTTTGCATTTTAGGTGACACGCCTGGCTTTTATTAATATATATATATATATATATATATATATATATATATATATATATATATATATATATATATATATCAGGGTCCTTGGAGATGCCATAGTGCATATTTGCAATTTAAGTATAAAAATCCGATGTCTTATATATTTTGATAAAAGTTGGAATATGAAATACTATGTATCGCCACTAGTAATTTTCAAAATAAATAAATAAATAAAATTTAAAAATACGCGCATAGTGTTCTTTTATAGTCCTAGTAAACAGAAATATCTCTCTCAAAGAGGAGAGTAACAAAACAAGTGGAGACCACTCTTCATTATTCATGACAGTTTCTTCTGAATTTAAAAAAAAACCTGAAGCCGATTTTTCCTGTTTTGAAATTTTCTGCTTGATTCTGTTAGTTTAACTCTTATTTTTCGCAACTGCTTGCAGTGTTAATAGTAACTTAAATTAGTTGATGACTGAATACGTATCCCAACCGGTCACGTATTTCCATTTGGCATTTATTATCACTGCAATAGTTGTTCGTGTATAATATCTATTTTGATATAACACGCAGCCCTTAAGTTTGGCTACGGAACCCTCTAAAGTATTTCTCATGCAGAATACGCTGCTTCGAATTTAAAATAAGTATTCATTTACTTTGCGTTACGTTTTAAAACATGAAACTTACCTAGTAATTAGAGCAAAAACATGGGCATGCTCTCACAAAAATGCAACATGGTGGGGAGTGATAAGCCTGCAATTGGAAAAATAAAATGATTAAAAAAAACACACATTCCAGTAGCTGGAGGCTTTTTTTTCACAAAGTAGTAAAGTCGTTAAAAAAATGCTGCACCACGAACGCACCTAAGGGGAGTGAAGATGACATCCACTTTGAGGAAGAAGGACAAGATGACTCTGTGGACGATGACATCAAAGTTGAAGCTGACAACATAGATGGGACGGTAAGGACGTCTATCTTTGACACGGACAGTGGTGAAGCATGCTAAAATGGGCTTGATATCTTTTTCTTTCTTTTTGAATCGTTTCACCCCAAGCAAGTTGACAATGCCACTAGAACGCAGTGGTGGTGGTGGTGGGCACAAGGAGTGAAAGAGAATGAGAAGACTTAGAATGGAGAGGAATGAGGAATAGACAAAAAAAAAAAAAGGAACGGAGTACAAAAAGACAGAAGATAACGAATGACGTTGCATTTAAGTTTTTGAAGATTGTAGTTATCAAGGAAGCAAGAAATCGGAAGGGAGTTCCACAGGTGGGAAGTGCAACAAAAGAGAAGAAGTGGTGTGTGCAGCGAATTAGTTTAGTAAGTAAAAACGATGATATGCAGTTGCCAGTCTAGTAGCACGCTTGAATTCATGTAGTCGGGCACTAGGGAAAAAGCTAGTCATGAAAATATTCGTAGAAAAGACAGAGGGAATCCACGTCACGTCGGTGGGAAAGTGACTGAAGTCGTGATACGTGGTCAGGATCGATTACATTTCAGCCCCTTCTTTGGATTTTGTCAAGAATCGCGAGATGTTCAGCAGGAGCACCAGACCAGATATTGTAACATTATTCAATGCTCGGACTAATGGTATATTTATAAATGTTCAAGATGTGTACCAATGATTTTTCTTTTTAAAAACGACAGTGATTTAAACTATTTCTGACACAGTTAATTAGGGCTCTCAATATAACTTATTTTCAATACTAACATTTCGTGACCGGAAACGGTTACTTTTTACTACTCGCATATTTCGGCTTAACTGAAAAAATTGCGTAGTATATACGAATAATTACGGTAATTGTGAGATCAGTGCATTTTCATTACCCTAAGAAGAAAATATATTGAAAGTGCACTGATCTCATAATTCTCTATGGTTAAGACTTGGTGGAGTATAAACTCTCACCGTCCATCTGAAAATTAATTACTAGCACAATGCGGTGGGCGTCTAAGTAGGATGTAGAATGATATTCGAAATAAAAGTGGCGATAATGACATAAAGAGGAAATTTTTTTTTTACAGACAACGCATTTCGCCTACGCGTGCTAGGTAGGCGTTTTCAGGTCATAATGAACGAAAGACTAAATCAAAGGAAACCATTAAGCTATTAATCTTGTCGGATTTGAAATTATCCCAATCCAATAAGATCTCTGTTTTTTTTCCTTCTTTATCTCGCCTACCGCACTGCGCCACTCTTCCTTTTGCGATGACCGATGATATTATGTATGAGTGTGTGCACATATGCGTGTTTGTTCGTATATATATATATATATATATATATATATATATATATATATATATATATATATATATATATATATATATATATATAAATAGATATCAGTTGACAATACTCACGCATACATACAGTAAAAAGAACCTTCAGATATTGGAGGCCATCTTCATTAAAACAAAGCAAACCACACTCAACAAAATTACATTTCAAACTAGTCACAACACATTGCAATGCATCTAGACATATGGTTATGTTGTAAATATTTCGTTCTCTCACGTGGTACGACGTCATAGAACCGCATCAGGAATTTACGACCTGCATCTGCTATTCCGCGCCCGTTATCGGCGCATAGCAATCTTCTACGTCAACATAACAGAATATCATCTTTGATGGTGAATATTTTTTTGTTTAAATGTACATATAACCACTCAGTAAGTGGCTCATGTGAAGCGAAAACTTAGATCAAGGAACAGCTTAATAAAAAATATCCAAATCCTGGACAATTTTTGTCTTTATTTTGACCCGGAATTAAAGTAAATATCGGGAGTTTAGAACAGCTCATGATCAAACATAATAGACATTCGTTGTCTGTTATATTTAACAATATATTTTTACACCCACAAACAGACACACACACACACACACACACACACACACACACACACACACACACACACACACACACACACACACATACACACATATATATATATATATATATATGTGTGTATTTAAATATATTTGCAACGGTACAGAAGCGTATCAAGGCATAAAAAACAAATTTTTCATGTAGTTCACGTGAATGTTATTTTGCAGCGAACGCCCGTGTTGTTTTTCAAACTAGGTCTGTCCTTTCATCTGTGTGTAAAGATGTTCACCATATTAATTCTGTTATTTATTATTTCAAATGTAGTTGTGGATGCGACTACATAGGTAGAACGACGCAGTGTTTGGACGCTAGAATTAAACAACACGTACCTGCGAAAATATTGAATAAAATTTTTTCGTTGGGCCATTCCATTCGGAATACGTATGGGTCGTCGATTGCGGATCATTTCATAAATAATCCTACTTGTGGGTTGGATTTCAGTGTGACCTGGTTTTCTGTTTTGGCCAGGGCACACTCAGTATTCCATCTCAGGGTGTTGGAGACTTTGTACATAAGGTCCAGGCGACTGTCTCTTTGCAAACAAAGGGACTATTTGTTTGGGCTTGCTGTGCTGGGTCTCTAGCATCTTTGGTGATACTACTTTGATTATATACACTTTTTCCCTTTTTTTATTTATCTCTTTCTTCCCTGTCCATTCATTCATGTCATCCATAACAGATATTTTCCTCATAATTTCTATTCCCCGTTAACAGTTCTGATAAGAGGGGACGAAACCGGTTAACTGGTGTTTTATTTTAAATCTAACATGGCCGTTAATAAAAAAATTGTTTTTTATGCCTTGATATATATGTATGTATGTATGTATTAGGAAATTGATCAAGTCTTACAGATTTTTAATTCATTTGTTTAAACGTTACTTTTTAAATGGATACTCATATTTTATTTATTTATTTATTTATTTATTTATTTATTAAACAGTCTATTTATTCAGGTCGGTAGAGGGCGCATTAAAGCGTAAAAACTGTTCTTTTTATGGGCATTTTAGAACATTATTTCAGTATTCGTAGCTTATTCTATTCAGTGTCGACTTCAGTTTTTTTAATGAAGATTTCTTCGAGGATCTGTAGTTTTAATTTGTTATTTTTTAAATTTTAATTTGTTAGCAAAAATAACTATAAAAAGAAAATTTTTCACAATTTAATGCGCGATCGAACATGCTATGTCAACAAAAAAGAAAAAAAAATCCATGATGGATAAATTTTCACGTTCTAATGGACGCTAAAGCATAGCCATAGAATTTAAACCGCAGCAAACCGTAGCATTTAAACGCAAAAGAAAATAAAATCAGTAATGGATAGCTACGCATAGCTTTTGCTTTACCAGTTGCACCACGATGATTATCTCAAAGAAAAATGGGAAATAAAAGTGATTCTCTCAGTGCATTTCTTGTCTCATTTAATTGTAAGATACGGAAAATATTCGTGAATATGTAAGGATTATGATCAAAATAAGCAGACATAATGTTTGTAATTTATTTAATCAGACATGCCTAAAAGAGAATTTGCTGCCTAAATACAGAAATATATATAAATATGTGTGTCTCTCTCTCTCTCTCTCTCTCTGTGTGTGTGTGTGTGTGTGTGTGTGTGTGTGTGTGTGTGTGTAATATTTATATATTATATTTGCGCGGTACTTATTGGAAATATAAACTATAATTGGAAATATAATAATACAAACTCAAATCTATCCAATTATATATATATATATATATATATATATATATATATATATATATATATATATATATATATATATATATATATATATATATGAGAGAAAGAAATATGAATAGGCTGGTAATTACTTTCAGAAAATATCAACTGATATTTCTCGAGCATATTGTGAGGAAAGAAAGCCTGCAGAATTTAAGACTCACTGGGCGTACTGAAAGCTAGTGAAGCGGTGAGTGGTAAATAGTGAGTAACAGGGTGCAAATAGTGAGAATAAAGACAAAGAGAGATGGTAAAAAGTAAAATATTACTTAGAACAACAAAAGATTGGACTTGTTGAAGAAACATGTTCGTCCGCCCACGTCCTGTAAGGAGGTGGCGGGAGATACTGAAATGAAATAAAAAAGATTATGTTGGTTAACAGACAGAAAATAGAGTCTCATCCTTCCTGTTTTTAATCTTCTTTTATGTGCCGTGTCTTGTAGACGATCATGACTCTCCATAACTTCCTGTCACTCAAATTCTTTAGGTAGCGTTTTGCTGTTTCCATCTGCTTCTCTTTCCTTTGTTAATATACTATGTGATTTTAAAGCTTTCTGAAGAATATTTCCTCGTCATGTGTTTTAGAAATTTTGATTGTTTCTGATTTTGTCTTGAATAGTACGAATAATTCTCTCTTTATTTCTGTCACACAGACATTCAATTCTTTAATTCTTTCTAACGCCTTTCCGACAGACGAAACATTGCAGGGCTCTCTCGCTACTCTATCTTTATTACCATGAAAAGTGTCCAAACGAACTACTTTCATTAGTTCCACCAATTCTAACATTCTCGGCTAAGACCCGCCATGCTACATACATTGTAGCGAACCACCCTCATTACCTTCATATTCCATTGTTGAGATGTAAGTTCCACTCAAGCGGCTTCTTCACACGAACAGATGTTTTATGGGATTGACTCACAAGATTGACTTCCACGATCACTACAACCTTAAACTGTTCAAGTCTAGGGTTACCCGATATCTTCCCCACATAGGGCACCTCGAGGCGGTGTAATGGTTAGCAAGATTGTCTCGCTAAAACGATTACGATTGAGTAGTGAGTTCGATCCTCACTGGGTGCCCCCTACTTTCGGCCTTGTGCCACATCTAAGCATATGCTCGGAAAATCACTATCTTCCCCACATATCCCCATAAACTGTGTATCGTACTCTGTAGCCCTCTATCTTGAGTGGCTCTTGGGCCTTGTACAAGGTGAACATTATTGTAAAACATGTAAGAAGAGACATAAGAGGCGAAAATGAAAGAAAAGAAAGGCGAACGAATGCAGATAGCAAGAATGATAGATGAAAGAAAGAAAGACGAAGAAATAAAGAAAGGAAGACAAAGAGAAAGTAAGAAAGAAAAGAAAAGAAAAGAAAAAGCTGGAAAGGAAGAAAGAAAGGGAAAAAGAAAGACAAAAAGAAAGACAAAAAGAAAATAAGAAAGAGAGAAAGACAAAAAGAAAGGAAGGATAGAATAAAAGAAAAAAGAAAGACAAAAGGAAAACAGGCAAGGAAGACAAAAAGTAAGAAAGAAAGAAAGATATAAATAAAGAAATTAACGAAGAATGAAAAGAAGGTAAAAAAGAAAGAAAAAACAAAGAAAGGAAGGTAAGAATAAAGAAAGAAAGGAAAACAAAAAGAAAGAAAAAAGAAAGGAAGAGAAAAGAAAGAAAGATAAAAACAGGAAGACAAAGAGAAAATGATAAAGATAGAAAAAAGAAATAATATGAAGATCTACCTTTGGTTGATCAAAAGTCTTAAGGACATTGTCGATCATGGCTCTCCATAATTTCCCCTCCTTTGCAGCTCATGAAACGTTTTAACTCTGATCGAAATTTAATGATGAACAGGGATATTCCTCTCTCATTATTAACCTGAGAAAACCAAAGTTAGAACTTACATTGTATTCAAATAATAATAATAATAATAATAATAATAATAATAATAATAATAATAATAATAATAATGTTGTTTAGAACTGTATTGATTCAAAGTACTTCTCACATAAGCCAATGTTTCGGGCAAGACTTAACCTAAAGTTTTTTGGGGAGCAGAGTTGATCTCTTGCACAACGCCGGTATAAAGTGTGTGCATGCATATGTGTGTAAGTTTACATAAGAGAGAGAGAGAGAGAGAGAGAGAGAGAGAGAGAGAGAGAGAGAGAGAGAGAGAGAGAGAGAGAGAGAGAGAGAGAGAGAGAGAGAGAGAGAGAGGGCAGGGAGAGAGAGAGGGCAGGGAGAGAGAGAGAGAGGTGCGGTCACTAGAAAATTTAATGGGTACTTAACATTTAAAACTTACAAAAATTTGACTTTAGTATCTCTGATCTTTGACCACGATTCTCTTAAATCCGACATGTTTGTCTGGTTCATTGGTATCATTTTGTTTTATAGGATTCCGAGTGTCACTGGGTCGCTTCGAGTCTGTTTGCTGTAGATAACGAAACTTGTACAAATAAAGACATCGGCAGTCAATAACAGAAGATCATTTTATTCTGATCATACCTCATTGAACTGCCTTTTTCTGTAAAGACAGAGGACGCCACCTATCATCAGTGGACCCACTCCTCATGCTCTGACACAATGGCACCTTCTTGGATTACAATGCCCGCTGGTGCGATATCATTCTGGATAATTTCTCTTCAGTGGAATTATACATAGTTGCTGGAATCTATTGTCTTTTTGTTTTGCTGATATAGTAAAGACACTTCATGTCTAACTATCGTTGGACAGCTTCAGATGGTCGAGTTTTAAATTTAGAATTGTCCTTCTAGGGTCTTGTATATATATATATATATATATATATATATATATATATATATATTGTAATAAAAAGAAATAAAAGAAAGATATATAATCCGGTGTTCTTATTGATATTTTTATTTTTAGAAAACAGTGCTCAATATAAATTTACAGAGCATAAAATTCGCTTGAAGGTAAAACAGAACCAATGCTTTTAATTTAATTATATAATTAAATTTGAAGTTTTTAGTTTCGGTTTTTAAAACATGGTAATTCCTGTGTAGCGAAGAAAACATATTTTAAATCAGTTAATTTATAACATATATATATATATATATATATATATATATATATATATGTATATGTGTGTGTGTGTGTGTGTGTGTGTGTGTGTGTGTGTGTGTGTGTGTGTATCTTCAAAGAAAGCGATACCTAAGATTTAAAATGCATTTTTTAAAATAAACAATCTTTCTTGATGCTTTTACTTTAGTTTTAACTTCAAGCTAATACATTAAATTTGTTATTTCCAATAAGCTAAATTTATTTATTATTCAACCAGTAATTTGAAAAAAATCAGGAAAAATTTTCAAACGTTTTATTGAATGTTAGGTACTTTGTCTTTAAATGTACTATAGGTACCGGTCTTATTTTCAGATAATATCTCGTACGGTCGTCCGTATTTACAAAAATCGGCACGTTTATACACATGCAAAAATT